>CM070074.1:3935559-4535559 GCA_036250285.1 Pyrocoelia pectoralis | reverse complement strand
AAAATCATCAGAAGAGAAACATTACTACTTATCTCTTTTCGTTCCTCTTTCTGACACAGAACTTCTCAGTATAAAAATACAGTGCCCCGAAAGTATGCCCACAAGTAGCCGCAGGTTCTTTCTGGATAGTCCTGTGCAAAAACGCGCCAGGCTACGAGATGGTCCTCTGAAGGCCTCTTTAGCGTGACGGCAGTCTGACATCAAGTTCCACCTAGCCTTGTGTTGGGTTTGGGTGTCTTGAGTTATTAAGTGGTTTACAGTTGATACTATAAGTGGGGGAGCCGCCTCTGGACCATAAAACAGTTGTTTTGAGGCCAGTCGGGCTAACTTATCGGGTTTTTCGTTGCCCGTTGTTCCAGCATGCCCTTTAACCTATACGAGCTGAAGGGGCTTGCATTTGCTCTAGTACTTGGTGACACTCGAAAACGAGTCTAGAGGTAATTTTGTATTGACCTAGTGTCTGCAGAGCGGCTCTGCTGTCACTGGAAATTCTAATCATTTTACTCTTTATGCTTGCGTGCATCAGAATTGTTTTTGTACTTAGCGTTACGCCTCCTAGTTCATCCTGAAAGACAATCGAAATTTTGCCTAGTGGTTGGCTGGTATGGAAGTTCAGTTCTTTGGAATAAATTCCGCTGCCTGTTCCTTCCATTGTTTTAGATCCATCCGTAAAATTGGATATGTCTGATTGGGATACCACTTCCGCATGAAGGAAGATGTGGTAGTTTTTCCCTAGTATAAATTGAGGTATGAGGGAGTCAGATCGCTCTTTTAGTATAGGCAGTCGCTTGACTGCCTCGCCTAGAATTCGAGAGTGGCCCACCTCAATACCTCTGCTGTTCAACAACCCTTTATTTTGCCAGCATGGCCTGCTGTCTCACGTGGAGATCCAGTAGAGGCAGACCCAAGAGGGCTTCCATGATGGCTGTTCGCATTGCGCCCGTCCATGCAAGGCACACCAGTCTCTGCACATTGTTAAAAGTGCTTTGGTTGTATGAGCCTGGTTTTAGGCCACCAGACAATTGCTCCATAACAGGATAGTCTATGGGGATGGACCTCAAAGTCTTCCAATTGCGCGGCGACATTACCAGGGGTCAAGTGTAATACCTAGATACTTCACTGACTGAAAACTGGAGGCGTTTCTGTAAGAGTAGAGGAGCTCGAAGGCCCTCAATCTTACTTTTTCTTGTGAAGAGAACTACATACCTCCGTTTTTGTCGGGTTTATGGACAGGGTTTTTACGAAGGAAGAGCTGCGTAGATTTTTCTTCAAGCGTTTGAAGACATTTTCTTGTTTTTAAAGGTACATACCTACTGATATTGGATAGTTTGGACAGAGATTAGTGACAGTATAATTCCCAATTCCCGTTTGAAAATATGTTCACAATACATACACAGTGCGTACCAAATATATGGAACCGACTTTGTTATTTCAAAACCATTCAAGCTAAATTAATAACATTTAATAATATGCATGTTGTTTACAAAGCCTTCTATTATTTCCACAATTTTGTTATTTGCGGCATGTGACTGAATTCTACTTGATAATACCTTTCAAACGGTATGCGATTTCACCCCCATTCCTATTTAAAAAATTAAGTTGGCTGCGCAGCTCCCGACCTATAATAGTCAGTTAAAAAATAAGAAAACTGTGGAAATAATAGAAGGCTTTGTAAACAGCATGCACATTTGGTACGCACTGTATACATATAAAAACTATAAAGTATAAAGTTGCAGTGACTCTATTAAAAACAGTGGCGACAATCGATGTATCGATTTTTATTGGCGTATGGTATATTTTGCCTCATAATTGCAGTTTGACTGTGTTTACCTTTCATCAGCGTGTAATTTTTATTTGAATTTGGCACGTTGCTAGGATACCCCCGTTGAGTTCATAGAAACCCGCCCAACATTTTGCCTCCTAATGGCGGATGGGTGGAGCTAATTGCTGCTTGCCGTCACTGTTTGTAATAGAGTCACTGTAGGTATATAAAGTTACAGCAAAGAGTATATAATATTACATACTCTTTGGTTACAGTGACTCTATTACAAACAGTGACGACAAGCGATGTATCGATTTTTATTGGTCGTGGTATATTTTGCATCTTAATGGCGGCCTGACTGTGTTTATCTTTGATCAGCGTGTGATTTTTATTTGGATTTAGAACGTTGCTAGGATACCACCGTTGAGTTCATAGAAACCCGCCCAAAATGTTGCCTCCTAATGGCGGATGGGTGGAGCTAATTGCTGCTTGTCGTCACTGTTTGTAATAGAGTCACTGTATATAAAGTTACAGTGACTTTATTACAAACAGTGACGACAAGCAGCGATAGCTCCACCCATCCGCCATTAGGAGGCAAAATTTTGGGCGTGTTTTTACGAACTCAACGGTGGTATCCTAGCAACGTGCTAAATCCAAATAAAAATCACACGCTGATCAATCAGACAGCCATTAAGAGGCAAAATATGCCACCGCCAATAAAAATCGATACATCGCTTGTCGCCACTGTTTGTAATAGAGTCACTGTATATAAAGTTACAGTGACTCTATTACAAACAGTGACGACAAGCGTGGTATCGATTTTTATTGGTCGTGGTATATTTTGCCTCATAATGGTGGCCTGACTGTGTTTACCTTTGATCAGCGTGTAATTTATATTTGAATTTGGCATGTTGCTAGGATACCACCGTTGAGTCCATAGAAACCCGCCCATAATTTTGCCTCCTAATGGCGGATGGGTGGAGCTAATCGCTTCTTGTCGTCACTGTTTGTAATAGAGTCACTGTATATAAAGTTACAGTGACTTTATTACAAACAGTGACGACAAGCGTGGTATCGATTTTGATTGGCCGTGGTATATTTTGCATCTTAATGGCGGGCTGACTGTGTTTACTGTGATTTTTATTTGGATTAAGAACGTTGCTAGGATACCACCGTTGAGTTCATATAAACCCGCCCACAATTTTGCCTCTTAATGGCGGATAATCGTCGCTTGTCGTCACTGTTTGTAATAAAGTCACTGTATATAAAGTGTGATTGTTACGACATCTTTCAGGTAATAGCTGCACTAATTGACCGATAAAAGGGTAGTAAATTGTGACGTACAATTTTTCCATTTATTTTTTGAAAATTTTGGGCTTTGGGAACGTATTTAAACACCAGCTTTTTGTTTCAATCACTACACGACAACCGGAACAGCCATACCGTCCTTTTTCGTTTTACACAAAATGTACAGTGACTTTATGTCACTGTAACAAATGTGTGCAGTTTCGCCATCTACTGTATTAGAAATATGAATAACCTCTTTAAAGGTGACTCTTTCTACAATTCACTACCTTCAGATCCCGTCAGATGACGCCACCATTTTGGAATTTTGTTGTGAATGTTTACAAAAACTACATGCTTTGTAACCAATGGGAATAAAGTACTGTTATTATATTTAAATGTCGTTATTGTAATTTACTTAAATATTTCACTATTTTGTGTTTTTATTTTTGTGCAGTTTAAGCGTTTTGTGTAGAATTGTACTTTTAAACTAATTTCGTGTTAAATTAGGGCAACATTTGTAAGGAAGGTGTAATAAAACTGAATTGTTGTCATCCGTTCTAACCTCAAACTTGGTAAGTAAAAGTTTGCCGTATTTGTTTACTGTAATTCTGAATGGAATCTATATTTAAAATGTAATTACGTTAACTTATGTAGAATTTGATCCAATTACAAATGGCGTGGTAAGACAAATTTTAATGTTTATATATTGAAAAACGAATTTTTTGATAGTGATATATTCAATGTACAACAGGTGGCAAAAGTTACTTAATTTATGTCGTATTTGATTTTTTCATGATAATTATGATATGATATTTCAGTGGCATAATTTCTTTAATTAATTACCAATTTTAAATTCAATTAGGTAACCGAGGTAACTACTAGGTAATGCAAATTTAACAATTGTGTAGGTACCTGCGTAGATTTTTTTTCTCAGACCACTTATTCCCATGATTCTAATTATAGCTTGTTATTCTTTTAATAAATAATTTATGATTTCCGCACCATTTGTTTCTTATGAATAAGTATAAGAAATTCGAACAAATATATGCACTGAATTTTTAGTATAATTGTATCCAGGAGAGTTGGCGTGCACGTCATTACTCGTAATTGTATGTATTAAGATTAAAATTTGAAGTCAATTGAGCGTCTTTTACATATTTAAGAAATAATGACGTCAGGAATGAAATCTGCCAAATCGTAACAAGGCAGTGTTGCAATTAATACTTTAATTACCCACAGGTAGTTGCTTGTACTACTTTAAAATTGTAGTAGTAATATTTTACGTGCTTAATTAATCCATTATGTATGAAATGTATCTTAAAATATTAGTTAGAGCTTACCAGCAAAGTCTTTGTTACCAGCTTAGTAAAGCCAAATGCGGAATAGTGCAATCAAAATATTAACGTCTGCTGCGATTGGACTCGATGAGATTATAAATAATTAATAAATTTGACATTGACAGATAGAAGTCAAATCAGAATCCGTACAATTATAAGTTGAAGCGTTGATTGAAGTCAGCTGTTGCACATACGGACATACTCACTTCTCTCTTATTTTCACTGGCGATCACCTATACGCACGTCTTTACTTAAAACACATGCAAACTGTATTGCCATCTTTATCACAAACATGTATTAAGCTTTAATGATTGTTTAAAAGGAATGTCGTGCATTCATTCGGAAACCTATGACGTGAACGCCAACTCTTGTGGATCGAACTTTACCTAGGTATTCATTGTTTTAAGACCATGTAATGCAAAACAAACTATTCCTAAAAAGATATTCTTCGTATTCGTATACCAGGTGAATGAGACCATCCGTATCAGTATTTTATTTAAAGAACGGTGAGTCGTAGAGAGGTGGGGTAAAAAAAGTGATTATAAAAGCCATAATAAAGAATCGAATGGTGATATCATTATTTCTCGGAAAAGTCAGCATTCCTCCAGAATGCATCGAACTCCAAAATTTTAAATGGCACCATAAGTCGAAAAAGGTATTGTTTAAAAGATTGTTAAAAAACAAGAAAGTTTTATAGGAAAAATTATTTTATTACTGCCACCCCTTTTAAGTAATATTCGACTAAAGTGATTAAATTTGATTGAAAAATCGACTTTTAAAGTTAGTTACCAATGTTACGTGTGTTCAAAATATCTTCCATTACTGCGACGTGCTACGCACTGTTGAGCTTCTTCTTGGTACTCTATCAGTGGCTCTAAGTACTTCTTGAAAGGGAAGAACACGTATGTAACATTGGTAACTAGATTTTAAAAGTCGACTTTTCAATGTTTCTTGTTAACAATGAATTTCAAGTTTAATAACTTTAGTCGAATATTACTTAAAAGGGGTGGCAGTCATAAAATAATTTTTCCTATAAAACTTTCTTCTTTTTTAACAATCTTTTAAACACTACCTTTTTCTACTACTGATACGGGTGGTCTCATTCACCCGGTATACCAATTATTGTGAATTTTGGTAGATGAAAATGGAAGGATGAACCAGTTACCCAACGGCCAACAAATGTACAAATATACTGATTCTGGATTTTTGGAATGAAGTTCTCTATTTTGAAGTAGGTTCAATATTTCTCGTTTTAATCCGAATTTATAGGAGCCGTCGTCCGATGTATTTCGAGAAATTCATGTTTATTCCGAGATATTCCAAACTCTTCTAACGACCGAGTACCAGGGACGCTGCTACTAAAGCCCCCCCCCCCTCCCCTCCCGAAATTTCATAAATCGCATAAATCCACTTTAGAGACTGTTAAAAGCTCACAATAAAACCAGCACACAGCCACTTTTGGAATATAGTGTAATACTAATAATCCATTGGTAACTCTGCGTAGCCCTCGGCGTAGCCTATTGATTTACTAATTAAAAAATACCTAGGTAAATATTTTCAAGTAGGTATTCTAATTTGCTACTTTAGAATGTACCACAAAATGTGATCCTATGATGAATTTACTCAGAAATGATCAGATAATAACTTCTGATACTTGGAAACGAGGGAAAAGTCAAAACAATTTTTTATACTTCCTTTTCTTCCTCTCAAAAGTAGCTACACTTTCTGTAAAAATTAAACATTACCTGCATTTTCAATCGTCAGTTTCTCGTCGCTGTATACAGAAAAACATACGCAACGAAGTGTTTTTTAAGTATAGGAAATTTTGTAAGCTTTCAATTAGTTTATATAAAAGTTTGTCGTAAAATAAATGGAAACGAAGATATTTAAGAAAAACTGATTACAAATATACATTTTAGTTAAATTCTGTGAAAATATATAGTTTTCAAAGATGTATTTTACAATAAAGTGCAACTTGCGAACGATTTATTGTATTGTATTACCTTTGTATATTAGTCGTAGCGGTACATCGAGAAAATCGCAAATGTCTGTCAAATTGTGCGGGAAGTGTGAAATTAGGTACACTTATTAATTAGATCAAAATAAACGATTTGACCCGCAGCACTTCTATTTTCAACCCTTAGTTTTCAAAAGTGCTCCGTATTTAGTTTTTTCCATCCCCTAACGATAACTCCTTTGTTTACAACTTTTAGAAAACATTATATTAATAAAAGTTTTAGGAATTCTTATAAGGAACATTTTATAGTAGGATAAAATTTTCACAAATATCAACCCTTATCGAGATATGTGGAAAAAACTGATTTTTGCAGTTTCATTACAAAATCGGTCATAGTTTTCTTGTTTATCGTTTCTCAGAAAAATTATTCAACTAAAAGATGTAGATATTAATATGATCAATATTTTAGGTATATATAATATGTTCACAGAAAGCAACCCTTAACAAGTTATTTCGATATTTCTGAAAGTAAACAACCCTTAAGTATGAAATCGCTCGTATCTTTTTTATTTGTAACTTATAAGGAAAAACATGTGAATAAATATTATAGAAAATTATCTTTTGGGTATTTTATCTAGGTATGAAAATTTCTCAAAAGTCAACCCTTAACGCGATATATCGAAAAAACCAGAAACTGTCCATTTTCACATAAAATCGACCATAACTTTTCTATATTTCACCTTCAGTGACATTATTGTTGTATAATTCGGTAGGTATATGGATGTAGAAAATATAAGTAAGGGGTAATTTTTCTACAAAAACTCACCCTTAGTGAGATATTTTGACAAAAACAAACTTTCGGCACTTTTTAGAAAAGTTTTCGTAACTTTTTCAATTACGATGGTTAATATTATTTCTTCGCGGTTAATAATAGCCAATTACAGTGTATTTCATGAAATCATAGTGATTTTGCACCATATCACACTGGTGTACGCAGGATTTTCGTTCCGGGGGGGGGGGGGGGGGGTGGTGGTGTTAAAAACAACATAAAAAAAGCATTTTTTTAAAAATAATAATCTAAACAACAAAGTGAAGACGTCTATATGAACGCGCAAGACGATTGATTATTTCCTCGGGATGACAGCTGTAATCTCAAAATTAACATTATTATTCTTTTTCTTTGTGTTTAGAAACAGTGATTGAGCCTTTAATGAAAATTTCAGGGGGGGTTTTAACCCAAGAACCTCCCCTTCGGTACGCGCCTGTTTCTGTCAATATTAATCGTATGGAAATGTTTAAAAAAGAAAATTATTCGTAATTAAATTCTCTACAACTTTTATTTCAAGCATTTTGCGATACGCATGGCCATTCTCGAGATATAAGCGAAATACGCGCGATGCGTGCAAGTGTTACCGTTTCGCCGCAAAACAGTCGACATTAAAAAAAAATCTCTCGGCTCCTATTGGTCGTAGAGACAAAAATAAAACATGAAAATATGCGGAATTTTGTCAGCTACAACTTTCTTAACGTTTTTGTTTTTGATAAAATTGATACTTTTTCAGTTATTTACGAAATCCTGACACTCCCCCCCCCCCCTTATTTCTCTCGGGAGGGGGGGGGGGCTTTTGAACACTTCAACGGGATCACAAAACAAGCCTGTCCCCAAATTTTCAAATCTGTAACCGGCTGTAACCATTATTTGTTCCAAATTTCCCCATTTTACTGGGCTACTGTAACAATTTCTTTAAAAACTTTTGTGATTAAAATATGTAATTGGAATTTATGAAATTGCGAACTCATGCTTTGACGATACTCGAAAAAACTTTCGCAAATACTTTTTGCCAACATCATCAAAGCACCATTCATCCAACCATTTTACGATTCCATATCACTTTCATTTTAATATTGGACCATCCAACTCACTTCGTTTAGAATTATGGACAATCCATCCACAACCGATTACATCATATCTATCGTACATACTTACCTATAGGTATGAAACGTAGTGGGTAAAGAGGAATGATTTTCTATGCCAATTTTATTATTGAAAACACTAGGTAATTTATGAATGAATATTTTATTACGTCGACGTTTCGCCAATAAATTGGCTTTTCAGGTCTGAAAAAAGGTAATGTCTTAGTAGGTATGTAACATGAAACATGAAAATATACTATAATTGTGAATATTAGCAGAGGGTATTGAGAAAGGATTTGTTTTTTATTTAATAATTTTTTAATTATACTTACTGAAATTAAAAGAAGAAACCAGAATTATAACATTCGTTTAATTGACTACATGAAGTGTATAATTCTGGTTTCTTCATTTAATTTCGGTACCTATAAATTTAAAAAAAGTCTTCCTTCACTTCGTCAATTTCGATGAATAGGTAGGTATCTCCAAGTACAATGGAGTTGATGTTTTTCTCTGTAAAGAAATGTATAATAGCCTCATTCGAGAATAGGATGATTTCCAATAATAGATACTGTTTTATAATTCTTACTGTTCTTTGGCGTATTCAATCCTGTGCCTTTCATGTAAATGTTGATTTTTGTGGAGCTGTAGTTTTAATCTTTTTTTTACACGGTGCCATACACAGTTGTGTGTTGATCACGAAGTATCTTAAACTTACGGCTCTCGGATTTTGATTCTCTCCACATTTTCTGGCACTCTAGATCTTCGTTCGTCGCCCTTTCTACATTTTACCTGGGACTGATTGTAACATCGCCGAACATTTGTTCTCGTATGACGGTTACTTATGTCGTCGTGTGAATCGCCTTTGTATCAAAATGATCGGTTTATGTTCCAGCATACGTAAAATGTTATAAAAATACAATAATGGCAGAATATAACAACAAAATAATAATATACAATCTTTTTTAGTTGCCGAATCAAATAAAATGTCTAGTCTATTGCACGTACACCTGTTTCACAATAAGATCTTGAAACCATACCATTCATTCTTGAATTGTCTTTACAATAGTGTATTCAAAATTCAAGTGAACAAATAAATCATCTGTTACCAGACTTTTCTTCAGGAAAGGGGTTATTTTGATTTTTTTATTGCCCGAAAACCAGTTTTTAAATGTTGAAACATTAATACATAACGTAGATTTGACACGTTTTGAAGTATAATCAACCAATTGAAGGCGCAGCTTAGTGGAATTCTGAATTGTTGGTGGTCCTTGAAGTGCCGATGGACATTGGAAAACAAGTGAGCCCTAAGATCAAAATTTTGGAGAGGATGAAGTTTAAGTTGGATTTGTGTTTGCAAATTGACACAGATCTTGCAGATAAATTAAGAAAATTTGCAGAATTTATCTTCAAGCTTTGTAAATAAAATTCTCATTATCACGAAAGACTAAAGGTTATGTTACGATCTATGCAGGAAGTTGCCAAGTAAATATCTCATAATTATACTTACTTATACTGTGCTTATACTAATTATTATAAATATGTACGTGCAAGCAAAGAACGTAATATATTACGTTCTTTGGTGCAAGGATCATGGTCGTACATAAATGTAGTACCTACCTAATTATTTTACGCTTGGCCACGTTTTCATACCTGCATTTTTATTGCGGTATATGTAGGAAAAATCGAGAGAAAAATGCACACATTTGCCAAATATTTCAACGAAAATACTTTTTGATCACCTGGAACATTGCTCTGTGAAATAAATAAATATGGATTTAAACGTGACCTTTATTCATAATGTACACTACAAATGTTAATAACAATGTTAAGTATTTGTGTTGTACTCTAAAACTGTACAGGTGTCTTTCTCTACTAGTAAATATGTATTTTGTGTAAGCTGTCGAGAACCTTTACTACACACTTCATCATTGTTATTATCAATGTCGGACTTTACCGATTCGTCGGTCTTAATTTCGCTACCTAAGTGTTGTTTGAAATGTTTACTGAAACTGTTATCAACCATATTCCATACCATCAACGTGTACCAAAACATGACAGACAAAAATAAGAAACCTCTCAATACGAAAGAAAACATTGTTGTAATTATGTATAGTAATACTCAACATAAAGATAGTACATCTGATTCAAGGTTTCTTTGATATTAGGCCAGCTTAATGTAAGAAACACTATAATTGTGTTTAGTACAACAAAAAGTTTTAAAAATTCGTTTCCGTCAGTTGTACGCAACCAATTTGAAAAATTTCGTTCCTCGTCTGAATTTAGTTGATCGTCTTCAAGAGCTGGCTTCGATTTTTCTCCTATCACGCGATTTCTTTTCTTCATATCCTGCAAATAAAAAATTAAATTAAAAATTTTATCTGTTACTCTTGCTAATGGCACACCATAACTATTAACTAAGCTAAGCCAACCAAACTTTTTTAAAGGGACTAATTTAATTTATTTGTTATGTTTACCTCTGTTGTTTACTTTAAATAGTAAGTTAATTAATTTAGTTTTTCTTTTACTTTTCAGTTAAATAGTTATTTATAAAGGAAACAATCCTTCTCGAAAGCTGTAACTAAATATACATAGACATAGACCAAATACTCCTTAGACCTCTCACTAATGGTTACAAAATTTGGTTAGTACTGGAGCTCTCCGTATTCGAGTGCTACCATCGTTTGGATGCCGAATGTAACTCTGCTACTATTTACGAAGTACGTTACCGCTTAATGAGTATTTGAGCGAAATAGGTATAGCTAAGTCAAGTGGTTTCAATCTCGGCAAGGATAACTTTTGTCATTGACTAAACAATGAACGCTTTTGTGTAGTATCTGTTACCGTTACGATATTCACATTCCTTATGCATTGTCTGGCCTTGACACAATCTCCGCAAAGATAAGCGATCCAACGTCTTTGCTGAATATTAGTATATTACCTCTCCCGGATTTACTTGGTGATTTACTCGACCGAACTTTAACTTGTGCTTTTTTGCGTAAATAGGTACAACTTTCACGCTTCAAATCTTTTATTTTTGTCAAATTTACTCCCCGAATGTGACCTTTGCTAACTAAACTTTTTAAATGTTTTAATGTTTACGTGTCCAAGCCTGTATGCCACGTAATCATTTTTTCCATATCAGTTTCAATGTAATTTGATTCGTAATTTCTCACCGTTAAGTTAATAAATTTTCAATATTTTGTAACCTTTTGTTAAAATCGCAATTGTTGGTTTAGGCGAGGAAATAAAGCACTAAAATTAGCCAAACCTACCAAATTTTTGTAGTAAAACCGTTTACTGAATCGTTCAGTCAACAGTAAAACTGATCGAGATGGGGTTTTTTGCATTCGCTTCCTAAATTCAATAGGAAACTTTGTACCTACTTTTGACCATGTTTTTTTTCCAAATTGCATTCGTGCAGTGGAAAATGCATCCTGAAAAATTAATGCATTTTACTGCATTTACTGTTATATACAGGGTGTATTTATTCATGCATTCATCCAAATAAAAGAATCAAATTTACTAGTTTAATGCGAAGGGAAACAATTTTCGAAGCAGCCGTTTGGGGGATAAAGTACAATTTCATACTTACGATATAATCCCGTATTGTTTATTATATTATAGCGTTGATTGAAAAATTCGATTATAGTCATGCATTGAGGGAATTCACAAGCTTTAAGTATATTAACTTCTTGTAGTTTCATTAATTACTAATAAAGTACTCCGTGTGGCTCTCGTATTTGAAGAAACTATTGCTATAAAAGTATAAAGGAACATCGCAATCGAGTTATTATTTTAGATAAACATTCATAAAAAATATAGAAGGAAAAGTCACCCTCTCAAACGCTGCGAGTATAAAGAGATTGGAGTGGAGACCTTCGGAGGCACTTAATGTAATTCTACCGATACTGCGTTATCAAATGGTTCTAATCATGGAGGCGGCCGTGTAAAACTTTGCAATGTTACGAGACGAGATAGGAATTCAACATACCCTTCTTTTGTTCCGAAAAATGTGAAAAATCAATAATAACATTTTCGGTCATATTTTGTTCTTTCTCGGTATCCCTCAAAGTTGTATTCTGTGGGTACATTATAATAATTGTGGTTATGCAAAGGTGATTAAAGGGGCAGTCATTTCTTTGCCAAGTTCCTGATTAGTTAAGTGATTATTGATTAAGTATGGTTAACTTAACAAAGCTTTCTGCCATCATTTACTAAAATGTGTAAAAGTAACAGAGATATAACATTTGAACATTATCTTCAGCGACATTCAGGCATTTGTCGTTACGAAGCACAAGCTTTTCTATATCTTCATCATAAAAACTTACAGTTTTGGTATTCAGCTTAGTTATCATATTCCTTTCAGCTCGGTTACGCTTCTCTCCTAATTAAATTTTCATTACTCCAACTTAAACTATTTGTGCCAGAATGTAAGGAGTGTGTTGTCGTGATGAAAAACAAAACCTGGAAACAACCTGCCTCTTTTTGATCTATATTTCTCTTTATAGAATTAGAGTCTCGTAATGGTTATCCTACATTCCTCGAACTCTGTGAAGCCGACTTCTTGGTAGTCTCCAAGCGATTGTCCACATTTATGGTAGCCTTATTATTCTCCAACCTTATTAATTACCAAATTGGCTATAAACCTGTTATTCTAAAATCTAATATTTTTTCCTGTTATTTTTTTTTATTTATTTTTTATTTTATTTATTTTTTCTGTTACGGGAAAAACGACGATTTAATATTGAAAAAATATTACAATAGGTATACTAAAGTCAGAAAATTATCGTAATCACACAACTGCCTTAATCCCCTTGCAACAGAAGTTGTCTGATACAACATACAGTTGGTGAGGAATGCACTGGGTAAGTCATTCACAAATATTGAAAAGAGAAGAGGGCCTAGCTTTCATCCCTGAGAGACACCAGATGTAGAACACTAAATAATTGAGTTGGCGTGCATAAATATTACGCAACTCTTTCAAGTTGTAGTTTGAAATGTTGTGATTAATAAGTTTAATTCAAATTTAGATAAATTCAACCAATAGTATTGCTATATGTGTTTTGAGCTCGCCTCATTGTAGGACTTTAGCATATGTTGACGACATCAGTGTGTTGTTCGGCATTATCTGATTGGTAAATACGTATGACAATTGAGTGTAAACTAATACCTTTTAATGTAGAATAATAAAAAGTAAACTAAAATCGATTATTTTTAGATGTTCATATACACCGTAAATCGTTGTACTCTATACAACATTGAGTGGAATCATTTCTCAGATTAATAGTAAAAGTTTCCGATACCGGGAATTGAACCCGAGCCTCCTGGGTGAAAGCCAGGTATCCTAGCCACTAGACCATATCGGAGTGTACACTTTAGTTTTCCCAAAATTGAACGCTCTCTTTTTTGGAGAACATTGATTTAAATGTATAGTTTTTAATCCTAATTAAAAAATGAGGAGTGGCAGCGGTGGGATTCGAACCCACGCCTCCGAGGAGACTGGTGCCTTAAACCAGCGCCTTAGACCGCTCGGCCACGCTACCGTATGTAAATCAGTTTAAGTACAGTAGAAGTGGGAGGGAGTATGGGTATATTCTTTTCAAAAAAATCAGTAAAGACAGTAGGTTGCCATATTTTTATAGAGGGGCACATATTTTAAAGCTTGAAACATTACAGTGGTCAGTGATTGTATCGAGGCATCCAAAGTTAGTATCAGTTGTCTTGTTTAACAAGGCGTTGGACTAAAGAGATAGGGATTATAAATTGAATATTGGCAACTCAGTATCATGGAGGTTTTCGCTTGTTTTAAACTTAGATCATTATACACTCCGTAGATAGAGCATTAGCCTTTCTTGCCATGTATAGAAAATGAGCCAAAATGTAAAGCAGAAAAACGATATTTTTTTGTTTAAAGGTGATGCGCGCACTTTAAACCCGGTTTCCAGAACCGACAGGCATAGACGCAGGTTACGAGCGTGCTTTAATGCGCATGTGCCGAACGCTCTTGATGAAAGCAATAGTTGGTTTCATTGTCATTCAAGCTGGCACAATACACTAATGCTTTATCTACGGAGAGTAGATCTAAGGCTTTAGATTAGGTTCGAATTTTTGTTTGATCATTAAGATCTATTGTCTAAAGTTTGAACCTAACGTGATATTATAATGTTTTATATTTATACGAAGAAAATCGAGGGGTAAACCACTTCTTAGCATTTTAGTGTTCACCACATTTCCATTTCTAAATATTTCCCAGATTTCTATAACATTTCCTTAACGTTTCCAATATTCGCTAAACATTTCTATAATTTCCTAACCATTTTCAATATTTCTAATATTTGCTAAACATTTCCGTAGTTTTCTAAACGTTTCCAACGTTTTCTAAGTATTTCTAATATTTCCTAGGCATTTCCAACATTGTTTCTCAACAAACTCGAACTAATCCATTTCTTTGGTAACACTAAACTAAACTTAAAAAAAAAACTAAAAAAGGGACCTGTTGTTATTACCGTAAAGTGAAATACCAACAGCATAATACAGCATAATGCTATCAATTATTTGTACTTTGAGGAATTATTTTTAAACAATTTTCTCAATGGTACTTTCAGTAAAGTTGGCGGTTTTTGGCTCCTACTCTGAATATTTGTTAGAGCGCACCTCGAGGAAAGTAACCCGTAGAGATATTGTGCGATACCTATTCTATAATCAATAGAAGCAACGCAATCTGGTACCATAAAAAATTCCGATACCGGGAATCGAACCCGAGCCTCCTGGGTGAAAGCCAGGTATCCTAGCCACTAGACCATACCGGAGTGTTTACTGCAGTTGTTCAAACTTCCATGTTTCGTCTCCCAATGGATGCTATAAGCATAATGAGGTCGTAACCCAGTTGTCATTACGGCGAGCTATTGCTTTGTGAAGCAGAATTAATTAATAAATTTATTTTTAATTAATTATTCGTTATGTCCAGAAGTGGATGAATGGTTGGAATGATTAATAAGCAGCATTGGCTAAAATTCAAGCTTTCCCATCTTTTGATTTGTCACATCTATTAGTCAAGTTAAAATTAATTATTTTTAATGAAATCAAAAATAAGGAGTGGCAGCGGTGGGATTCGAACCCACGCCTCCGAAGAGACTGGTGCCTTAAACCAGCGCCTTAGACCGCTCGGCCACGCTACCGTATGTGACTAATTTACACACCTTAATTTTGGGAGTCATTGGTTAAAATTTCAATTTCTTTCTTCAAAATACCAGCGTTTAGTGCGTTTTCACTGGGACCGATTGATCACAGGTGGAGAATGTTCTGACGTCGTGCACTGTTCTTTCTAACTTTCTGGCAAATCATAATCAATCACAACTGAACGTGAACAGTCTATGATCCTCTGAAGTCATGGCTACAATCTCTCCAGTTTTTTCAAGAAGACAGAGAACATGCGACCTTTATCGGTATAGCTCACCTTGTAAGATCAATGTAGTTGTCTGCTTTCCCTAATCAAAGAGTAGATATTCTCGTTACCCTAATCAGGTTAGCAATAGATTTTAAAGAACAAGTATGGATCTTCCGAATGTTTAATTGTGTAATATTATAAAGAATGTTAAAATACGCTAATCAAATTGCTAGGAATGTAAAAGTTATCGCGGTTACGTTAAAATGATCCATTATCAATGATATACATTCAATATAAAAACGGTGACAACGTAGTTAGGAATTCATTATCTCTTTGTTAAGCAGAACTGTGCCTTTTTCCCTGTTAGATGATCACTGATCCATTTTTCAGTTGATGATAAGAGGTCACACAGGTGGTGCGGATATGGAAAAAGGGACAAAGTAACATTTGAAAGTAATGCGAGGTAACTTAAGGGCAATCCGTTGAATTAGATGTAGAATTCAATGTAATTCCCGTTCGTGACGCAGGTCAAAGGTTATGAAACAAAATTTCGGGGGGAAACGTCGAAACGTCTAATAAGGGAATTTCATGCATTTTAGGCACCACATGGTTTTTGATCAAAGCATGTCAAAATTGTTATTTGTGGATCACGTGCGTTATTAAAATGTAGAAACCTATTACATTTGTGCCCAATAAGTGCATTTTATTCGGTTTTGGTAATCATATGGATTTTGATTAAAACTTATATGCACCAATTTCGTGTTGAAACTGTCCAAACGCATTGCGTCGTTGCATGATAATTGGATGTGTTATACATTACATGGATTTTGTCGAAAAATATGACAATTGCTATTTGCGCATCACTTTTGTAACAAATGTCCATCGATGCTCAATAAGCGAATTTCGTCCATTTTCCTTCCCTCGAAGTATTCCTACAGAAAATAATCGTGAAATGTCTAATTTGACGATGCAAGAAACCAAGCGTTTCCAACATATCATCACATTATTCTGCACGAAATACGATGTGGTTCGCCTACCAAGAAGTTTTCTTACTTGTTACGATAGTGATTTGAGTTTTTAACAAGATATGTACAAGTTTTCCACTACGTAACGAGGATGATTCCATCTGAAAAGTTAACTAGGTGGTTTAGTTCATGTACAATTAAGATGTCAAAACGATTTTGAATAAAGGCGATCTGTTTAGTTAAAATCACAATTTTCTACATCAGGAGAATACCTAATCATAGTGTTATTTATATTTATCCAATAATGAAATCGAAGTCCTTTCAGTTACGTTTTTCTGATCCCAAAACATTTGATTAGATAGATACGTAAACTACTTTTAAGAAGGACTATGAATTTATTATGGTTATATAAATGAATGCAAATGTCCACGAAAAACCCTTCCGAAGAAGGTGTACCTATTGATCTTCAATTTTAAAGAAATGCCGATTTTGTTGCCCTTATATTTTGCTATTTTGTTACATTTAAAAATCGCTAATTAACAGATTAGCAATAACATAAACATCTGTTTAAGTTACAGCGCGCTCGGTAATTACAGGTGTTCCACAGCAACCAACTTGTTATGTTTCTTTTATCAGTTACTGCAGACAATTTTAAACTTGTTACTAAAATTTATAATCATGTGTTCATTGAGTTTTGAAATTTTGCTGGTAGTTCGTCGTAGGTCTTCGCGGTTACATCGGTGGTAATTTCTGTGCGGTATTTATACTAATTAGTGTAGTTGTAATAATTTGGTGGATGTTTAATGGAGGACATTAATTTCCTACTCTTGGACTAAAAGGTAAGCGCTAATATTATTTTTTGTCCGATTGAAAGCGGTTTTTGCTACACTACTCTGAGTTGTTTATACCTTTCACGTTTATAATGTGTTCCAAAAAAAATTGTCCTATGCAAATTTTTACATATCTTGGCGTTTCTCAATACGTAGATTCAAAATATGAAAAAAAAAATTCCGTCTGTAGTGTGTAGTCTGTAGTCTGTCGTCTGTCCGTACACATTCCTTGCAACACTCTAAACTCAGAAACTATTAAAGTTATCGAAATGCGGTTTTCGCCAATGGATTGCATTCGGGCCAAGGAATACTATCCGTTGATGTAGGGATCAAAGTTACCGTGTCTTTCACATACAATTTCAGTTAACTTTTTTAATAATTGCTAGTATGTGGAATTCCATAATTTTAAAAGCTATAAAATAACGATATAATCGGCAGTGATAATTAATTGAGCGGGTAGGGGTTGTTTCTGGTTTGTAAGAAATTATCCCTATATTTAGGATAACATTAGAGTCTAATGAGTATTTTGTAATTCAGTTGAGGAAAAACAAAATTTTTCATTACCTTTCCATTTTCATTTTGAATTTATATCCCAAGTCATTATTTGTACCAAATTTTCTTTACAATAATCTGTATCTGTGAGTAATTGTTGTACACGTGTGTACCTATCTAACAATCTACTACCCACTTAACAAATGTCTAGGACGTTGAAAGGTTGATGAATATTTGGAGTGATTCATCGGATTTGAAATGATATACAAATTCGTTTGTAATTTTTTTTAATTAATGAGGAGTATTTCCGCAATTTGAAGGAGTAATCTCGCGTTTTTTCATAAATAATACAGAACTTGGTTATATTTTCGGTGTCCAGTGTTTTTTCAAACTGAAATCATAATAAAGACAAAAATGTAGAAATGTTAACAATTTGTCATTAAGTAATTATAAAGAAGGTAATCTATTTTGCATTCTTTTTTTTTTCAAAGTAAGTTCTTGTGTAGGTTGCTAATTATCGTCATGGTCATTAAACGATGTAGAGACAAGTTCGTGGTCCCTGGTTGATATTTACAATATTATGCAGTTGCAAAATTAAGTGAATTATGTACATACTTAATGTGTTTTTCTTATTATATAAGCTTTTCCTTACAATTAATTTCAAATACGAACAGTTTCGTACTTATTCTCCATATACTTTTATGCAGTACCATTTCTAGCAATTCCATTAAAGTATTGCAACAACCACGTTGAGTAAAATTTTCGGTTTTCGTAATGATGACGATGCGAAAATGGCTATTTATATAACTGTAGTTGCAAAATGAATGGGTTTTTTGCACTAGATGTGATTGTGATCCAATACATCGTGTGCAAAAAACACAGTGTTTTGCACCGCGTCTATGTACACGATTTTTTGTAATTCAGTTGAGGAGAAACAAAATTTTTCATTACGTTTCATTTTGAATTTATATTACTTTGTTATTGTCGTCGCTCGGCCTATTTCTGCTAAATAGTATCAAAACCATCCTTGTTTGTTTCTATGGAAATAAGTGAATAACCATTACAACAATGATAACATGCTCAAATGTCTAGACATACTTGTCAAACTAATGAAAACTAAGAAATGGGCAACATTTTGTCACTAAAATGACTGTCAAAATTATGACATTTCGTAACTGAATTACAAAAACATTTTCTAGCGAGATAATTTAAAATAAACAGTTTAATTTATTAAGAAGCTATTAAGTTATAACATAGAGTATCTATTATACCTACCCTTTGGTTATAATTAAGTTTGCAGCTATTATTTATTTTGTGCGGATGAAGATTCTATTGAAAGCACAGAATAAAACACTTGATTGAAAGTATTCAAATTGCCTCTTATTATCTTTTAAAGTAAAATATTTCCCAAATTTGTGTTCCTTATATAGAATAAAATTTTTGCCAAGAGCATTGAAAATGATCTACTCCTTATTAAGGCATTTTTATGCAAGGGAGTAATTTAATTTTGCATAAAGCATTTTTTGTGCTTCAATTTCCTTTTGAGAAAATTTTAATTTAATTTACTTGAAGATAATATTTGTACTTTAACAAAACCTTTTATTCGCTTAAACTAACATATTTGATTTTGTAAAAATGTTGCAACTAAAATTTAAACATGGAACACGACAATCAAATGCCAAAGATAAAAAGTAAAGATATTCCGTCCGGGTTTATTATGTTTATTGAAACAGCTATTGTTTCACCTAAGCTTCAAATATAGATTTTAAAGTACTTCTTGAGAAGTATATGTTTATTTAAAACAAATACGAACAGCAATTCCAATAAAATTTCAAATGGGAAATCAGTAATGCATTAAATTTTTATAAAAACTGTCTCCACAATTTTTGTGGTTTGAGTCTTTTAAATTGTTATTATAGAATACGTTTCGAAAGCTATTATAACTTTTTACGGAATCATCTGGTTTATATTTACTTAAACGTATTTAAATATTATTTTTTGTGAAGGTATGAAACTTTCATACAGAATAGGAAACAGAAAAAGTAGATTTATATCACCGATATATGAATTCGTTAAATCTGTGTGCGGCTTTTTTGTGATTTTTGCAAGTTCTAATTCAACATTTACTTCTTCATTTTTATTCTCACAGTAGAATTTTGGTCGGAGAAAAGGTAGCATTTTTAGTTTTGAACACTTTTGTACTCTTAGTTTTGACCCTATAGCAATTAGGGGAGCAGGAAATTGCATAGACAAGATTTTACATGTAAAATGCTATTACCGAGCAGCCGGATCAACACCCGGTATAATACAAAGTTGTTGTAGGTAAATTTTGGATGTTGGGTTGGCGATATATCATTTTGAAGATACCAAAATGCCATAATTACTAAAAATAACCGATAAATACAAAGAATGGCCAAAATGTCATTAATCACGAACCATGCTTACAGTTAGTGTCTAAACTCTAAAAGGTTTATTCTTTGTTGCAGAGCGCATCAAACGACGTCTATATCGCAAGTACTTAATATACTGAGATCCTTATTGACAATTACAGGTATAAATCCCGTTAGGGTTATTCGATTTGATTTCCGTATACCGTTTTGTTTATCTAAATATAGGATTGTAAAGGAGAATAGAAAAATAATGTGGGGGGTATAGCAGCAAAAATGTTCCTTTTACCTTCATTCGTTTACCTTGACACTTATCATTATTTAAAATTACTTCATTATATAATTAATATGGGGTACAAGACCGATAAAGCAACTTTTTTTCTTATCCGCAATCACAAGCTTTTTAATTGATTAAATATGGGTGATTTTGTGCTGCATGTACGTATTACACTGACATAAAATCAATACTGTATTCCTAAACGAAGCTAATTTTAGTACGTAAACATATACTTTTCAATAAATAAAATTTATTTAAGTTCGCTTTCCTCGTAAGTTTTCCGTATCAAATGTATAGGTTTACCTAGTCTTAATTGGGATCAATTACTTATAACTTATAATTAAATTATAATTTAAAATCAACCGGTTATCCTCTCTCTTATTGGTGATTGGTATACCTGTTGTAGGTACGTCGTACGACCATTTTGTGCGTAAATTCTAAAGGGTGGTCATTTTCGCGACCCCAAGAATTGTCACTCTAAGCCCAAGAATTATTATTTTAACCCACAGAATCATTCTTTTGGCCCCAAGATTTTATTCATTTTACCCCATGATTTTATTCATTTTACCCCAAGATTTTACTAATTTTACCCCAAGGTTTTGAAATTTTTACCTAAGATGTCCATTTTCACACCAGCCTTAAGTTGTATGCCGAAGGTTTTAGGGACTTACTAAATAAAGTACGCAAGGAGTTTGTAGGTATGAGCTTCTATGTAGCCATTGTAAATTTTTTTTTAGTTTCAAATACTGTATGTATCATATTCCCGTTTTTGTATCAATTGAAAAAAAATATACTAAACCTACCTCTAACCTAAGCGCCTGAGTGGCAATATACGTTTAGGGTGGCACGTAGTCAGAACTTTTTGCTCTAATTAATAATAAATGTGAAATTTTAAAACTCTTTAGGTACCTTAAACTTCTTCAGCATTGTATGAAAAACTACCCCTATATTTTGCTTCAACTCGCACATACCGACAGTACATAATATTTTTCAGCTACCCAAATAAAGGAAAAGCTGTAATGAAGTTAATGTCAAATCAGCATCATATCATTTTCAGTAATTCAAACTCGACGTACGATCAAATTACGATTTCATTCTTTTGTGGTGCTTTACGACCCGAGAGATTTAAAATTTATTTCGTAATTTCTGAGCTAAAGTGAAATTATTTATTTACGTATATACTACTATTTACTATATTATCCCAATAAACTTCATACTTCAGTATCTCAAAGTTTGAAAATAACATAGTACAATACTTTTATAAAATGGTTCACCGCTTTCGTGTTTGAAATTGATAAGGTATATAACTCTCGAATTCCTGAAATGGAAAAGATGAAGCTTACGTGTCGTACTATTGACGATCGAGAGCTTTCAAGTCGACTTAAAAAAAGATTACATTAAGAAGGGTAGACAAACAGGTAAAATGTCGTAGCACCAAGCTGACATTTACACGAATTTATCTTCACATTTTAGTTAGTGATTGTCAAAAATTTGAAATTGAGCTTAATTTATTGTAGCATTTTATCAAGCATGATAAAAGCTTCTTAAAAAGATTTATAAGCAATACTTTCTTCACTTTTCTAATGATTGAGGTTTATTATGATCTTATATCCTTATTTTATCACCGTCATATTTGCTTCCGTCGAAAGGTGTTGCCTGGAATTTTCTTTCCGGATATTAAAAGTTAAATTCACATCTCCTTGCTTTTATAACGTTTTAAAAATGTTGTTATTAAGTTACTTCTAGCTTTAAAAAATTCCAAAGAAACTACATATTCATAACTCCGTATTTTCGCTACAGGAAAGTTTAAACCGGAAAAGAATTGTTGTTTTGAACTTGGTCGTGTTTTGTCCTTTTGTCGGTCCATAACGCGGACATGGGCAATAATATTCACCCGCATTAATGAAATAAGTGAATAGGAAGTAGATGACCTTATTTTTTAAAGGCTTGTGTTTAACTGATTACCAGATATAGTAAAATATAACCCCAAAAAAGCACTTTATACTGCCAAAAATAGTAAATGATCACCAAAATTAAAACTCCATTTTAATGTAAAATTATCACCAAAAATTTTACATTTTGCTATCCTATTAAAGCAAATGACTCCAAACTAATCATTGTTAACTAAAAAATAGTAAATGATCACCAAACCAAAATTTTGCACTAAATTTAGTCTCGTGTCATACGGGCCTCATTGGCCGCGAGCTTAATTTAATTTGGCGTCATTATACTTTATTTGGTAATATGTCTACATTTTATGGCAATCATAGTGCTTTATTTAGGTACTAAAAGCGCATTAATTTATTCGCTAAGATTTGGTGATCATTTCCTATATTTGGTGTTTGAATAGAATATAAAGTGCAATCATACTAAAACAGCTAGAAACATTGTAATTTTAGACTTTCTTGTTTTGGTGCATGTTTCGTTTTTTGGTGTTTAGTGTATTTTTTTGGTGGTCATTATATTTATCCCTTTTTTTAAATGCCATTAAATCTCATGAAGTACGGTTATTTATTAATTTACCTTTATGATGTCTGAGAGGAGGTACATCAAATTACTTAACGTTACCCAAAATAATCAACAAAATTATATGTAGGTACCTACATAATAAAGTTAGTCGTATGTCAGTCAGTCAATCAGTCCGCGCGAAATCGATCGTTTCGAAATTCAAACAATTTACCCGGAAATTTTAGGATTAGGTTTAGATGTTGCGCTGGTTTAAATATTTTTTTTCTTGTTATGTTAATTAACATAAATTAAAAAGTATCCTTCAAAACTGTTATAATTCAGCAAACAAGGAACAGATCGTATACAGTCACACCCACGCTTTAAATGTCGAAGTCCACCACCTTTCCTGTTATCTATAACATTTACTTCATCAAAATGTAATGAACAAATTTTATAAGTAACGGGTAGGTACTTCTTCATGTGGTAATTTTAATTTACAAAATTTAATCCATTTTAAACGAGTTAACCTATCTTTCGGAAACTTAACCAAAAATTATCGTAGTTGTAGTCCGTCCCTGCAGCTAAATGTGAAATGAACGGAACCGGGACCTTTCCGTGGCTTTACTGGGGGGAACGAAGGGAAAGCCACGGAGGGGAAGGGTGGGTGGTTAGCGGGAAAGATTAGCAGCACCTCCTCGTGGTGTTTCCTGGGCAACGCTGTAACCAGTTTACTGTTCACAGTGGCTAAGCTGCTTTAAATAAAGAAAAAAAATTCTTAACTGGAATCACATCCGTTATTTAGCAAGACTGGATTCGAATCTTTGCTTTACCGCGATGCAAACTTGAAAGCGCAAGTGCACGCGAAGCCACGTTTATAAATACATAGTATATAATCGTCTAATCTGGTTTATTTGTCAGGAAAACTCCTATTTAACGATTTAGTTAATGTAAAAGTTCCAACCCTGCTAAAGTAAAAAAAATTTTTATTCTTTAATTTTTTGATCATTAAGTTAAAATACGAGCATACAAAATTACATATGCATGATGTCTACATTCCCGATGCGTTAGAATCGAGTAACTATACTAGCATTAGATAATCTTGTAGTTGAGTTTTCGACCAAAATAGGTGAAAACCATTCATGGTTGTAGAGTAGTAAATGATTTGAAAGAATAAGAATAATAAGATAAGCATTTCTTAATTTTTGACCAATAGGTACCTACGATGTACGTGCGTTATTTCAATTTTTACCTTCCTTCTCCATTATATTCAATGGAAACAATTTTAGTAACCAGGAGAAAAGGAAGGTATACTTGGTTGTGTTTAAATCAGTGGAACAAAGTCTTTATAATATCGAGGTGAAAATTTTTATTTCCACTGTGCTTCTTTTGGTTAGTCCGTACAGCATTCTTTTTGATATTAAAACGGGCTTCCTGAAAACTAAGAATTTTCGTAATCGCCCTTTTAACTATAGTGCCCTACTTACGACAGTCATATAAAGGAGAAGTAACAGATGAAATATAACTTCCAAATTTGTAATTGTTTGTAACTTTTCATTAGTTGCCAGTTTCTGCCAAATTTTATCAAAAAACCCGGCCAAAAGGGCCAACGTTTTTTTTTACATTAGCAATTTAAATATAAAATTCATGACTGGCGAACGTGTGAACAAATCGGCCATTAGTGTAACAACCGCAACAATTGTTTTTGGAGATAATGTGTTATTTAATAATAGTTTCTTACTTAACTTTTTAAGCGTTTGTTAATTAAACTTATGTCCCCTTAAGATTTCATCACTTTGGTTTTTATAGTTTATACTCACTTAATCACATTGCTTGATAATGAGACCAGTGGGCCTCGAAACATGTCGTATTTAAAATAATTTAACTGTTTATTAATTTAATTGTCAAACTTAAAAATGTTGGTTTTCACCTACGTAAAAGGGGTGGCTTAATCCAACTGTTTACCCTCCTGATTAAGCCGGTGTGCACCTACGTTACTATGGGATGGGAAGAAAAACGAGGTAGCCAAACCACTTAGTCATTTTAGTCATTTTACCCACTAGTTTTTGCCAATTGGCTAGTGTTTCAGTACGAAAGTACTTATTCTAAAAAACATAACAATTCATCTCATTTTCATCTAAGTTTGCACCATTAAATTTCAATGTCTAAGGGGAGGTTGTAAGTTGTTTTATTTATTATTATTTGACGTTATTTCCAGACTTAAGAAAAACTTTAAAAAGTCTCTTTTTTCAAATGGAATGCCTATTTAATTATCAGTCCATTCAATGCAGAAATAAATTTGCTTTAAATTGATATATCATATTCCTATACCTACAATCAATGATTACAAAGTTATTTACATTTTTCTATTCAAATTTATAATTGCATATTTTACAAAACATGGTTGGCTATGAAAATTTTCAAACAAATTTTTATTCAATTGTTTCTTACGCTTATGCTTTCGAAGTTAAATAATAAGGTAATAAATCGCTGAAAAAACAAGCAATAATCTCCCCTAAAGGGGCCCAAACTAGGGGCGTTATTTTGGTAGCAATCATTCAAATTTTAACCCAAACTAATTTCCCTTGGGGAAAAGTTAGTAGACATGTTACGTTTTTCGTTTGTTGTTAAATGCAAAGTGGCGGCCAATATAGCAATTTTCTAATTTTTTACTTTTTAGGGTCTAGCTCGAGAACCGTTTAACTTAATTAAAAGTTGAAAATTGTAGCCAATGAATGTCCGGAACGTTTACTTATATTGATAAAGAACAAAAATTTAACGTGAGCAATTTATTGGTTCCCAAAATTGGTAAAAAATTGAAAATCGACTTTCTCAGAATCTGCTCTAAGCGTTTCTTTTATTTTTTGAAATGTTATACATATAGTTCATGAAAAACTATTGGCACTACATTTATTTCTCTATTTCCCATAGGGGAAGGGGGTTCAATGTTTGAAATTGAATACTTTAAAAATTCATAACTTTTTTGCTAACAAAGATGAAGAAGTAAAAGTGTACAGTGACGTAGACAGGACACATGACTCTTTTAATCGAGTATAATAAGTATACCAATTTACTTCCGGCCTAATAGGAAATTAACAAAAGATTAAAAATATTTATGACATACCCTGTATATTATTTCAGAAATCCTTTTCTGATTACAACTATACTACACACTATGTATTTATTTTTTTATTTTTTTGAGTTATTACGTAAAAACTATTTTATTTTATACGTCATTGTAGTAAACACGGGAAAGTTGTGTGCCAGTTTACTGGTCATTTTATTACTTTGATTTTTTCAGAAAGCAAATAATTAGGTAAATAAAAATTTCCACTTTCTCAAAATCGATGATGCCTTGAAATTGTTGAATAAAAACATAAAGTTTTACACAATGGAACAAAAATCGTTTAATTAATAATACTAAATAAATAAAATAACTTGATATAACGAATCTTTAATGGTAACTACTGTAGTTTTACAGAATAAAGCCATTTAATCATTTCGACTTTTTCGTTTGTAGATAAAAGGCATTACAGTAATGCTCATCTTATAGGTTACATAGATGCTCATTGGTAGACAAACAACTATTGTTTTTACGTCAACCATTACATGGCACCACTATTTTTTTACCAAAGTGTCACTTTTAATTTTCAATTTTTCTTCATGCTAATTAAGTAAAATAAAAACAAACAACATGTTTCTACGGATGTAGATTTTTTAATCTACAAAAAAGTTAAATAGCCTTTTTGTGTAAAATAATTAGGGAAGCAAATAATCGAATATTAAGATTTTTACATTGAAATCCCTATGGTGCATCGACTCGTATATCGGAAAAAAAAACGAATTAAGTACATCCTAAATTAAGTTTTCTTGTCGTGTTTAAATTTTGAAACCACACGGCATGATAACGACTTCACCCACAAAAAGAGTCATTATTTATTCATCGACCTAAGTAAGGTAGAGTTTACTTTTTCACCGAAAATAGCGATGGAATATTTTATGCTCATTAGATATCTACACGTACCGAATTCTCCATCTATGTCGATTTATACAATCTGAAAATTAAATCTCGCCGAATAATACACCATCTTTGCCAAATTTCATGTTTCAAACGCGCTTTTGGATACATGATAAGTTTATAGGATCTTTCATTTCCCATTCCTTTATTCACTTTGATAAAATTCACAATCGAAGAAAACTATCTCCCTTTAATTAGCATAATAAGCATTACACCCTAATAATTTAAGTGTACGTATTTACCTAATCTAACTAATTAGCGAAAGTAATTATTCTACTTACTCTTTGGTTTTCTTTATGTCGAGCTCATAGCTGTACGTAAACGGTCTTCTTTCTGCTTGAATGTAAAATACGTTGAGAGAAACACTCAAATAAGAGAACCTATAAACAAGCAAAATGCCGAGTTCAAATTGGTAATCCTATTAACAGTGACGTGAATGGCTTAGGAAGTCGTAGAAATTGTCAGTTCCTTACCTACCTAGGTGTCTATTTTACATAAGGATATAAATTTATCTGAATACTTTTGCACTTAACCTGCATAATATACGACCAAAATAACCGGCTTAACAAATAAATTTCAACAAAAATGAAAAATGCCTTTTAGGGAAAGAAAATTGTGGAAACTGCGACTAAATTTTATCCGCTTCGTGCACCACTAGTTGTTATCAGATTAGTGTAATAATCGCGTTTTAAGGACGAATTGCTACAATCTACATTCCAGTTATCTCTACAATATACTATGAGAATTGCACCAAAGTCTATAGAAATGATCTTCTTCCACAGATAATTGCATTTAACCGTTATCATTTTATACATGAAATGCTTTTGAATAAATAAAACGAACATAACGGCTTGGAATAACAATAATGACTATGCGTTTTCTGTTTTAATTACGAACAAATATAAAGTTTTACGACGAAGTTTGTAATTATGTTTGTTTTGAAATTGCTGCGAAACTTACTAATGATGTAAATGTGTACTTATAGTGATCATAACTATAAAAAATTTATTTGGTAACGTAAATATTGATTTTGAGCCATCCTCCTCTTCAACGGTCCTCATTGGATTACGTAAGTAAATAGTCAGCGATTAATTCTATCTTTATCTTTTGCGATGGGATGAAAATTATATTTCCTTTAATTAGGCAAGAAAAACATTTGCCAAATCCGAGATAGCGTAATTATTTGTTACAGTTACTCACCGTATTGCTTAGGCAATCAATGTGTAGAATAACACCTTTTTTAGCGATCAATTATAAGCATAATTTGTTTTCTTCATTGGTAACACATAAGCTGAGCATAAAAAATGATTTTAAGGGAATGAAATTGTCAGAAATAATCTTATTTTATGTTTTGACCATTTCTGGAGGAGAATGTAATGATGGAAATATGCCATGTGTGATGTGTTGATGTTAAGTTAGTTGTCCAGTAAGAAAATGTAGTTTTACTTTTATATCGGCATAGTGGGTATTCATGATGTAGTAGTTTGGGCAATAGTAATAATAACAGATGAACAAAAACGGAATAGAGATTACAGAAACAGGCAACGGATGTTGTGTAGAGAAAACTAACCTTTTATATTCTCCATTCAGACCAGTTTCATGTTTCCAAAGACGAAGAGCAACTGAATTGTGAAGATTATTTTCTAGACTCTAGAGAACAAAATCTTCTTCTCCCTCTACCAAACTTTACCAAAAATGAGCGCGAATTTCAACCTATATTGTCGGCGCGAAAGGTTTGTATACTCGACTATAAATTTAATAAAAACAACGGAATGTCGTAGGATCCTCAGTATTACTATCACTTATTTTAATGAATTTTGACATGTGGGTCAAAAAACATGTGGTAACCCTTTGGTAACCTAAAATGGATCAAATTCGCTTACTTGGCATCGATGAAATGCGTTTGGACGATTTTTCCACGAATTTTTGACATTATTTGATCAAAATTCAATCACCAAAATGTATAAAATTCACTTATTTGCAAAATGATTTTTGAGTTGGTCGAAATTCGACCGTTTTTCCACATCTATGATGGATGAACCGGTATACCAAATTTAAAAACGATTGGTGACTTCGAAAATGGGTTATCGCGTATATGGACGGACGAACGGACGGACAAAACTATAAAAGATCTGAGGACCCTTAATAATCCTTGTACGGATTTTTAACTGCGTGAAATCATATTGAAGCCTCAATAAATTGGATGTTGTTTACTTATAATGATAATTTTATTTAGAAAAAGTTTTTGAAATTTAAGCCAGCGAACAAGAAAACACTTTAAACCTACCAAAAATTAAAATGACGCAAAAGTAATATATCACACAAAATTTGAGTCATTTGTCATTTTTTAAATTATTATTATTATTTATTAACAATCAGAATAATACAAGAGCATTTTATGAAAAGTGAATTTGTTACCTGGAATGCTAACAATTGCGATTTTGTAACTCATCGTATACTCAGTAACACAAGTATCGCGCCGAACCTGAAAAAGATGCACCTTTTTGTTCGCTCGCTAAAATTGTTAAACAATTCTTGAACAAAACAATATATAACTAAGTAATAAGGCTTCTATTTGACGTCACAGACGTTAGATGCACCTTTTTGTTCGCTCGCTAAAATTGTTAAACAATTCTTGAACAAAACAATATATAACTAAGTAATAAGGCTTCTATTTGACGTCACAGACGTTAGATTTGTTTTCTAGCTGAGTTTCAATCCTTAGTCTTCAAACTTTTTGCGCGAGCATATTTAGCGATCGACCTGCAAAACTAAATAAAATAATGTACACCGCCGTCTCGTATCATGCATATCCACAAAATTGAAAAAACTCAATTATTTGTGTTATATGATACCTACGTACATTGTTAAGATGATATTGTTTCAAACAAGATGTTTCTTTAAAGCAAATGATTTGTAAGCTCACGCATAACATTTGATCTATGTAAACAAGACATTTATACATACATACCTATACAGGGTGGCCCAACGAAAAGGTAACAGACAGGTTTCTGGCCAGAGGGAATTTTTTTTTGGGAAACGCAAAAACACGTCAATTTTTATATCAAGGGAAAACTTTCGCCATGATTTTCAACCTGAAGTGATTTCATCCCTTAGCGCTGTGAGAACAACCCCTAAAATTTAAATAGGGATGATGGGGCAAGTGATACGTCATTTGAAAGGTCTTTCTTTTCTGTTCCAAAATGGAAAATGAGGAAAGAGATTGAGGCATTTAAAAACTCAAAAAAGCTCGGACAGGTCAATTGTTTTTTTCTTAGAGAAGCTAGGTACTTTTACTGATATTTGACAACATTGTTTCACCCCTTGGGTACAGGGTAAACAACCCTTAAATTTTTAAATAAAAACAAGGGTTAATTTTTTCTTGTGCTAATTAATAAAACCAGCTTATGCAAATTCAACCCTTATTTTAATTAATTTTCGAAGTGTCTGTCTTCAGCTTCCATGTAATAATACAGATTTTGATTAACTCGTTCCTCCTGATCTCACCCCATTAGATTTTTTTTATGGGGTCATGTAAAGAGTAAAGTTTTTTCCACTGGTCCGGAATCTTTGGAGGAGTTACGTGACCGTATAGTACATGAATGCCGCCTGATCACTCCTGAAATGTTGCAAAATGTACGGGAACGATTTAATGAAAATTTGTACTATTGCATGGAAGCTGAAGGCAGGCACTTCGAACATTAATTAAATTAAGGTTGAATTTTCATAAACTGGTTTTATTAATTAGCACAAGAAAAAATTAACCCTTGTTTTTATTTAAAAATTTAAGGGTTGTTTACCCTGTACCCAAGGGGTGAAACAATGTTGTCAAATATCAGTAAAAGTACCTAGCTTCTCTAAGAAAAAAACAATTGACCTGTCCGAGCTTTTTTGAATTTTTAAATGCCTCAATCTCTTTCCTCATTTTCCATTTTGGAACTCCAATTTCTTTGGTTAAAAATAAAAAAAATATAAAAAAAACTAGTGCACTGAAATCAGAAAAGAAAGACCTTTCAAATGACGTATCACTTGCCCCGACTATTTAAATTTTAGAGGTTGTTCTCACAGCGCTAAGGGACGAAATCACTTCAGGTTGAAAATCACGGCGAAAGTTGTCCCCCTTGATACAAAATTGACGTGTTTTTGCGTTTGCCAAAAAAAAAATTCCCTCTGGCCAGAAACCCGTCTGTTACCTTTTCGTTGGGCCACCCTGTATAGTTAATACACGGATGGAGCATTATAATTTTGCATGTTGATGTTAGTATTATACTTGAAATGGAGATATTTTTCATTTTTCCAGTTCATCTCGTGTCTAATGTGACATCAGCAATTTTCTGTATTGGTGTTATTATTGTAGCTAAAAATATCCTTTTACGTGGGAGACAATACAGGGTGTTTCTTTGGGAGCTTTAGTTAGACGTTTCTGGGAAAGTTGTATATGTAGGTTTCTGAAAATGTGTACTTAGGGGTTACTCTGAAAGCCGAATCGATCTAAAATATTTTCAAAATGGCAGCACTTCCGGAAATGCCGGAAGCAGCTACCAACTTCGTTATTTTAAATAGCAATCCCTATTTTTTATTGCATTTTTGGATTCTACGTGAAATTTCATAACTTTTGATACCAACATGTCAATATCTACAAGTTATGGTTTTTAAGTTATTTTCATTTATTTAAAAAAAATGGCGGATGCAGACGGTACTTTATCAATTCATTACTTGAAAACGGTTGTAGCTATGGCAACCGAGTTTTCACCAGCGCATAGAAGAAGAATAGGGGTTTCTTTTGGTGTACTTAAAAAAGTTATGTTGCGTACGACGTCACCTATGAGGCTTCAAATTTAAGAAAATTCAAAGACTGAAAACTCAGTTTTTTTAAATGCAATGACCATTTTCTTACTATTGCATTTGATAGAGAATCAAAATGGGCATATTTTGGTATTACATGTTCCTATCCCTATCTTTAATTGTTTCTGACTTATTCTCATTTCATCGCATTGATACCATTTTTTTCGAATTTTTTGTAGTAGTCGGCCATTTTGAAAATATTTTACATCGATTCGGCTTTTTGAGCAACCCCTAAGTACAAATTTTCAAAAATCTACCTATAAAACTTTCCCAAAAACGTCTAACTAAAGCTCCCAAAAAAACACCCTGTACATATAGACTATCAGAATACAAATTTGGCTGATCAGCTATACGCCTAAGCAGTTGATGATATGACCAGTTCTTAGGTAGTTTATGTTTGCTGTTTTTTTCTACGTCTTCGTTAACATTCAAACCAAACCCTTTTTACGTTTTATCTCTAACTCTCATTAATCCAGATTGGCTCTTATTCTTATAACTCTGATACCTATTTGTTTCATTGCAAAATGGTTCTTTTTCTCCAGTTTATTCTACTAGTGAATTTCCTTTTTATTAAACTTAAACTTAAAAACTATTACATAACTTAAAATACTAAAGCGCACAAGTAAACAAAATGTACCTCAAAACAACACACGGGGATGGTCAAATTCAGTGTTAATAATAAATAATAAATAAATAATAATTAAATGTACAGTTCTTATCAAGTAAATTCTAATGTGTGCTATAATATGCAAATTTCACATAAAATGACAACAGCATACTTCATGATGAGACGTTATTGTAATGTATGAAAATAATCATTAATTTCAGTGTTGTGCACCTCGAGCTTTCCAGAGAAACGTAGGAAAGCTCGAGGTGTACAAGACTGAAATTTTCTCTGGAAAGCCCTTTCTGTTCTTCGTATGGCTTATAACGAATCATGGTGTGAAACTATCAACAAAATTCAATTAAACGTAACAAACTAAACTCCCTTAAGCTATATAAGGCCAATTGTGAACTCACAACCTCCCCTTAGAATTATATTTAATAACAACAGTAAGTTTATTAAATTGCTGTTAAATTGCTACATGTTTCGAGATACTCCGATCCCATTATCAAGCAAAATCGTTGGAAATGTCCGTTAAAAATAGTTGTATAAAATAATTACATATCTAAAAGTTAACGATATAAAATTACAATGTAAAGCTTAGATATAAGACTCACCTAATTGCGACACATGAAAATTAACAAAATCGAGTTTAAATGATAGGTTAAGAACTGATCTAACTGAACTAGTTCAAATCGCCATAAAATTGATAAAATTTAAAGGGTCCTCCAGCGAGGAACCCGGGTATTGCCTTAAGGGCCAGGGAAATAGGGGGATGAAAGGGGATGAATAAAGTTATGGGGAAATTAAAGGTGATAGCAAGTGAAGGAAATGAATGAATATGGATGACACGATGCGCGCGACCCCTGCGTTACTTTAGCGGACTAGGGTAAAAGCAAAAAGCACTAAGAGTTAAGTATACACAGTGAACAAATAGAATTGGTCTGAAAATCAACAAGCTCATTCAGCAAACCGGGATTCTCTTTGTTGCGTGTGATTTCTAAATTCTCAAGTGTGTTAAGTAGAGGGCCCTTCCTGCATTTATGCAAAATATGAAAATCGCTGCTACGATCAAAACAATGACCAGTATTAAGAACGTGTTCTGCAAACGCAGATTTGCGGTCCAGGTTATTGTTGGTAATACATTTAGAATGTTCATTAATACGGGTAGCAAAGGATCTCCCTGTCTGTCCAATATAAAAGGCTGGGCACGATTGACAGTTCAATTGATAAACGCCGGAAGAGTCTAAAATGTGGGTGCTGTCTTTATTTTTGACAATGGATGAACGTAGGGTGTCAAAGCTGGAAAATGAGATCTTGATGTTGTGATGTTCAAAAATATTTTGGATAACATGCGAAATTTTGGGGTAAAATGGAAGAGATCTGTATACGAAGGTGAGTTTGTCTGGCTTGGTGGGAAGGAGAAGGGTAGGGTTGATGGAGTTTTTAATTTTCTGAGCCAAGCTGTCCACTAGCCGAATCGAGAAACCGTTGTTGTGAGCTATTTGTTTAATAACGTTATATTCGTTGGTGAAGTGTTGGGAGGACATCGGAATGTTAAATAATCTGTGAATTAAAGAATTAAGGCCGGCCAACTTGTGAGAGAAAGGATGGTCTGAATCTATAGGAATCAAGTTGTCCGTGGTAGTCGGTTTCCGGTAGATGCTGAAGGCGATGTTGAAAGGACTGTTATGAAGACACAAATCTAGGAAGGGGAGCTTGGAGTTGGTTTCTTTTCTAGAGTGAATTTGATATTAGGGTGTATGATGTTGAGATCATGTAAAAAGACATTAGTATCATTATCAGTGCCCGAATGGACACAAATAATGTCATCCACGTAGCATCCATGTAGCAATTTAACAGCAATTTAATAAACTTACTGTTGTTATTAAATATAATTCTAAGGGGAGGTTGTGAGTTCACAATTGGCCTTATCTGTCTAACCCCTTTGTGAGAAATGGACCACACCACTAGCTGTTAAGCTATATAATCAACAAGCATATATTTCGTAGATAAAAGTAATTTTCATATTTACTGCCTCTTACATTTTTTTATTTTTTCATTCTTGAAAGAGCTTTTTATACAAAAACCTACATCAAGAGGATGATGTAGGTAGGTACAAGTTTAGACTTTGATGTTCGGATAAAATATTCATGATTCACGTAGGAAAAAAACATAATGTAAATGAAATTGATGTAAAGTATATCTAGATTTTCAGGAGTATAATGCGATGTAAATTAATGAAAATGGACAGAAGGTAAGTAGGGGCAAGTGATGTAACAGACGACCTTAATGCAATTAATATCCATATTTGATTTAATGGAAGCGCTATTTGTAGCACCCCTACTTGTAATCTGATGAACTTAACCTTTTCTTCTTTGTAAAAGAAGAATCCCTAATTAACATTTTAAGGGAGATGGATGTCGCCAGATTTTATTATAAGAAATTCTGTAAGATAGTCTCTCTAGATATCGACGCGGTGGAAATTACAGCAAGCAAATGCCTTATTTATTTGTTCTGATTGCCTCTCTTTTTTATATTTCAAATAAATGACTGCGTAGATTCCTTTACGGTTTCGAATTCCATTAAAGCTAAGTGCGATGTCGTAAAAAGAAAACGCTTAAATGCGTTAGAAAGCAATAAACTTGCCTACCTATCTTTCTACAGGTATATTATGTTCTTCCTATACTGATTGAAAATATTTTTATAGCTTTCTAACGATTGTTGAATGCTTTGCTATAAATCTCCATGCACCATTTAATACAACAAAGAAATCAATTTAAACGCGTAATAAAAAAAATTTTATTAGAAAATGTTGTATATGACTTAACTGAATTTAAGCGCGTCTGTGATAGTCAAAAAATACTGTGATACTTCTTCTTTTAATATGTTATCCCATCTTTTAATATGTTATTTTATACTTTGTAGTCTGTATTTTGTATTATGTTTTTGCGCTGTATTCTTGTATTGTGTTTATATTCTTGTATTGTGTTTATATTCTTGTGTATACTTAATCGACATTCGACATATCCTATATGCTTTTAGCATCAAAAATGGACAAAATAAACATTATTATTATTATTATTATTATTAAAGGAAACTAAGTCTTCCATTTAGTTTGCTGTATCATAAATGCGTATACATTTACAGACGAGTGGTAATGGAAATAAATCTTAAAGAAATTACGTAAAATGAAGCAATTAAAGTATGTATATAATATTTTAATAAATAAGTAGGATAATATTGTGTGGGAAGTTACATTAAATCTGCAAAATGTATATTGTAGGTGGTGTATTGAATTTTGTTTAAGTACAGAAAATAATTAGAGAAAGTAAATTAAATTTTGATTTCATCTACAAACAAATGTTAAACACAGGAAAAAAATATATAAAATGACAAGACAAATTTCCACCGATAAGCCAACGATTACAATAACCAAAGTAATGTACATGAATGTATGTCGCAAGTATGCACATAGTGTTTATGGGAGAGCGCAACATAGTGTTAGTGCGATATGTCGGGATGTAAAATGTATCTTGGGTTCTAGTGGGTAGATGTATCCAGTTGGGAGCGTACGAGTACAAATATTCCAAAATTCAAAATGTACGAATATTGAAATGCGAACGTGGTGAAACTTATAAACGTTAAAACGTCACCTTGCTACAAATTTTATGTTTCTTTTCCATTACGATGCTTTCTAGGACGTTTTCACAAAACCCATGTTGCACATAAAAAGCCATTTCCTTTCATTCTTGAATGGAACTTGAACTTTCACTTCTACCTTTTACTTTTTCCTTTATAATCAGGGAATAATTGGCATCTCTTTAATAAACCTTTAGTCATGCTAGTTGGAAGATAAGTAATAATAATAATAATAATAGCAGACCAACGCAGGGTAATTATAAAAAACACGCTTCTTTCAGTAGAAACACAAGAACAAATTAAACACGAAGTAGAAAGCTTTTTAAACATAAATAACACTATCAACACCCAACAAAACACATTAGGTACACCTAATAACAATCATCATCCACTTATGACACAGCAAAGTACATTAGATACACAAGATAACGATGTAGATAATAACTCCCAACACTCACATGAAACACTTAAATTAAAAATTCAAACAGAATTTGATACTGCACTTACAGAATTCACAAACATAGATCCATCACAAAGATATAGAATACCGAAACAAAAAGACACTAACAAGTTACACAAAATCACTCAAATATTAAACACCGATATTTTACCCAATTATATTACAAACAACATATCACTACATCAATTACACCTAATTGTGTACTGCGGTGCTGTTGCAGCTTCAAGGTGTAACGGCTCCAAGGTCATAATATCAACACAACACCACATCACAAAGAAAACAACACTTCCGGCCTGGGAGAAGCGTCTAATGAATCGTGTAGATGAAATTAGACGTGACTTAGGTCGAATTACACAATACATACAAGGCACAACCTCTTCCAAACTAACACGCCAGGTACACAACATCATTAGAAAACTAAACACTCACAGTTCACGAGAACCAAATACGAATTACAATGAACACAAAGATACACTCACACAAAAACTTTCAGTATACACAAACAGATTGAGACGGTATAGGGAAGCGGCAAATAGAAAACGTCATAACACACAATTTAAATACAACGAAAAACTATTTTATAGATCACTAACACAACAAAACACTCAACAAAAATACTCATTACCCACATTAGAATCTCTAGAGCACTACTGGTCCGATTTGTGGTCCAAAAACATTGAACATAATATACATGCACCCTGGATCATTTCGGAAAGTACACGTACACAGCACATAATACCAATGCATGATACACAAATCACTTTAGAAGATATCACCAACTCTATCAAACACCTACACAACTGGAAAAGTCCAGGCATAGATAACATTCATAATTTTTGGTGGAAATATTTCACCTGTACACATATACACCTCGCACAACACTTCACAACAATATTAGATGCACCACACACTACACCACCATTCTTCACACAGGGAATCACTTATATGCTTCCAAAAGATAACAATACACACGATGCCTCTAAATATAGACCCATTACATGCCTTCCCACTATATATAAAATTCTAACATCATGCATTACACATAAAATATACACACACTGCACTAACAACAACATTTTATTTGAGGAACAAAAGGGTTGTACCAAGTATTCCAGAGGCTGTAAAGAACAGCTCATTATAGACTCTGTAATACTTGAGCAATCTAGACTCAATAAAAGAAACATACATACAGCTTACATTGACTACAAAAAAGCATTTGATTCAGTACCTCACTCTTGGTTACAAAAAATACTATCGCTGTACAAAATTAGCAACAACATCACACAATTTCTCACTCACATAATGTCATGTTGGAACACCACCCTAACACTTACACTAAATGATACCCAACTCATCACAAACACAATACAAATTAAGAGGGGCATCTTTCAGGGTGACTCCTTGAGCCCACTTTGGTTTTGTCTTTCTCTTAATCCCCTTTCACACATGCTGAATAACACAAATTTTGGTTATAACTTAAAACACAATCACGAAATACATCACAACGTTACACATCTATTTTACATGGATGATCTTAAATTATACGCCTCTACAAGCACAAAACTCAATCATTTATTACATATCACTGAAACATTTTCACATGATATACACATGGAGTTTGGTATTGACAAATGCAAAACACAACACATCACTGCTGGTAAGAGAGAATTTGTGGATTTTGAGCTCGAACATGGTGACCATGGACGAGAATGAAACTTACAAGTATCTTGGTTTTCAGCAAAACACACACATAAAACATACACAAATAAAACGAAATCTAATCACACAATATTACACAGATTACGCAGTATACTTAAAACACAACTACACGGTAGAAACACTGTCAAAGCTATTAACACATACGTTACACCGGCCCTTACTTATTCCTTTGGAATAATAAAGTGGACCAATACAGATTTAGAACAGGTACAGCGAAACACACGTACATTACTCACTAAATACCGAATACATCATCCACACGCCTCAACAGTAAGACTATACCTTCCTCGTTCACGAGGAGGTAGAGGCTTAACAGACATAGCCCTGTTACACCAAACACAAATACACAAACTACGAGAATACTTTTATAACAAATCACACATTTCGGCGCTACACAAAACAGTCACACTTGCAGACAAATCTTACACACCCTTAAATATGAGTAATAGAAACATCACACCACCAATGAGTAGAGATACGTACATCACACATAACATACAAACTTGGACACAAAAGACTTTACATGGACGATATCCACAGGAGATTAACGAAGACTGTGTTGATATTATAGCAACGCATGATTGGTTAACCAAATGTGATATTTTCCCAGAGTCAGAGGGTTTCATGTTTGCCATACAAGATCAGGTCATTTACACACGAAATTACAGAAAACACATAATTAAAGATAGGACAATTACACATGATCTTTGTAGACAATGTTCGCAAAGACCAGAAACAATACAACACATTATATCAGCATGTACATGTCTAGCACAAACAGAATACAAACACAGACACGATCAGGTAGCTAAGATAATACACCAAAAACTCGCCACAAAACATAACCTTTCTACTGATAACACACCCTATTACAAATATACACTGCAAGTTGTACTTGATAACACCACACACAAACTATATTGGGATAGGACACTACTCACAGATAAAACTGTATATAACAATAGGCCAGATATAACACTTATAGATAAAACACAAAAAATCATATACATAATAGATATTGCCGTTCCCAACACAAACAATTTAGCCAATACACACGCAGAGAAACATCGGAAATACACTGATATAGCTCAGGAACTTAAAGCGCAATGGAGAATGGGAACTGCTTTTACAGTACCCATTGTTCTTAGTGCAACCGGAGTTATACCAAAAACAATACATCACAGTTTGCACATTTTAGGGTTAGATAAGATCATATACATACAATTACAAAAGGCAGTCATTATCAACACTTGTCACATAGTTAGAAAATTTCTAAACATAACGGAAGATACCGCACATCACACACTTTCAACTAATACCATTCAAACACAAAATGAAACACAACACTCAATCCTCCCTTCACAAATTGAAACTCTGTTGCATACACAACATAACATTATAGAAAGTCCATTACCAACACACAACACTTCAACAATCACTCATGTAACACCTCTAACTCGTTCTCATGCACTCAAACGTAAACACACAATATACTCACAGTATCAGAATTCGCAATTAACACAAAACACAAACAACACATTACCCACTCGAGTGCAACCTATGCGTCGAGCTAAACAACAAAAAACGCTTACACAATAACCATAACACTTTTTCAAAACATACATATTATGTTCATTTTTTCTTTTCTATAAAAAGTCACTAAGTCACGAATAAGTGACGCCAACGGAGAAGCCTAGGAATATAGGGTCTCTTTTTGTTATTGATGCGCGACGCTGCGTTCATGTTAATGCCTTCGCGGAAAGAGGGTCGACGGGACGTGGCTTTTACAAATTCGGATCAAATACACCGAGGCTTCTCAAACAAATACATTATCTAAAATGTGATCAGTGTTGGTTTTATCAACGTCATTTAATTTAATGAACATAATATGTGTATAGTATTTAGTATGTTCACTTTTTAACAGCAACTTCAAATTTATATTGTATAGATATATGTATTAGTTTAGTAGAACTAATCGTTACTTGATTTCGATCCGTGCGATTAGTTAACCAGGCTTGACCTGAGTATCGATAACAATCGAAGTACATAATAATAATAATACACCAAAAACTCGCCACAAAACATAACCTTTCTACTGATAACACACCCTATTACAAATATACACCGCAAGTTGTACTTGAAAACACCACACACAAACTATATTGGGATAGGACACTACTCACAGATAAAACTGTATATAACAATAGGCCAGATATAACACTTATAGATAAAACACAAAAAATCATATACATAATAGATATTGCCGTTCCCAACACAAACAATTTAGACAATACACACGCAGAGAAACACCGCAAATACACTGATATAACTCAGGAACTTAAAGCGCAATGGAGAATGGGAACTGCTCTTACAGTACCCATTGTTCTTAGTGCAACCGGAGTTATACCAAAAACAATACATCACAGTTTACACATTTTAGGTTTAGATAAGAACATATACATACAATTACAAAAGGCAGTCATCATCAACACTTGCCACATAGTTAGAAAATTTCTAAACATAACGGAAGATACTGCACATCACTCAGAACCACATCACACACTTTCAACTAATACCATTCAAACACAAAATGAAACACAACACTCAATCCTCCCTTCACAAAATGAAACTATGTTGCATACACAACATAACATTACAGAAAATCCATTACCAACACACAACACTTCAACAGCATCTGACACCTCTAACTCGTTCACATACACTCAAACGCAAACACACAATACACTCACAATTAGCACAAAACACAAACAATACATTACCCACTCGAGTGCAACCTATGCGCCGAGCTAAACAACAAATATTTACACAATAAACATAATACATATCTTTTATACATAATACATATTTTTTACAGCTTTACTTTATATAGGTATTAGGGGTGAGAACGTGTACACGCGTACACGTGTACACGTATATTTTTTAAGATACGTGTATAAAAACTAATACACGTTACATAAAAAGTTAGGTGAATCTCTGACTCATAATTTTGAAGAACCCAATTAAGTCCAAAAAATGTAGACATTTTGTTATTTTTGATTAAAAATAAATGTTAACGCTTACTTAAAGTACCCAAATGTATGCATCAAATGTTCAAATGAAGAAAATAAGTTGTACGTATTTTAAGGCGCGTGTACACGCCTACACGCGTGTACAAGTGTCGTTTACACGTGTATAGAAAATGCGTAAAAATCCCACCCCTAATAGGTATATTTATGTATCTATTACTAGAACTAATCGTTACTTGATTCCGATCCGTGCGGTTAGTTCACCAGGCTTGGCCTGAGTATCGATAAGAACCGAAGTACAATAATAATAATAAGGTATCTATTGTGCGATTGAGTAAAATTAAGGTAATAGGTAATTTGCATGATATTTCAAAACCACAGAAAAGGTTTCTGACGAACAGACGTTTGAGCACACAAGCAAGAGCACATCCCGATTAATTCTTAAAAATTTCGCTAAAAGCGAGGCTAAAAGTTAATCGCGAAACATATTTAAAATAACAGAGAAGTTTTGCAAGTAAGAATTGTGAATCATGCTAGGAGACTAAGGGATGAACCGGGTATTCAAAAGTGATTCTCAACGTTGCGTCGTAAAATCATCCAATTTACGTACTTCTCATTGTCACAATACATCGGGCTGTTTTCCCACAGAAAATTATACATAACGTAAATTTTTGCCATCCCTGAGGCTGAACCATGACTAACCTAGTAAAGCCTTACAATTTCGTTCTTGCCTATCGAAGCAGTATAAGCAATTTTTTCTAAAGAAATGGATCAATAAATGCAGTTTCAAATATGGCGCTGGTACACATTCAATGTACAAGTTATTACTGGATAACTGGAGTGGTCCAAAACAGCGAAGTGAATAGACGGAGAAGAGGGTTTCACACAGGCGCGATTATTTAACTTGGCTTCAGTGTGTGAAGTTTTTATGATTTATTAATTTGCCATTACCTACTTCTTAATTCTTATCCTTTTTCCTTTGGTGTGGTATGCTGTAAGGTAAGGAAAATTTATATTTTAAATAAAAAGGATTACAAGAAGAATCCTACAAAAATATTAAAATTTTACCAACAGAGGGGAGTGCCAGCGATTATGGGCAGCAACTATCCCTCCCTTTGCATCACAAACGTGTCCCCTCTCCAAGAGGAAACGCATATAAGGAGAAACGCACGCGTTTCTGCTAATTCCTTTTTAGAACTCCTTTTTAAAAACTCCGTTTATAACTCCGTTTAGAATTCCGTTTTCCGAGTCTGAATCCGATCCTGACTTAAACTGTTGTGTAATATAATTCCTGAGTTGTTAATTTCATTTTTCAATCCTGTTAATTTAAATACCATTAATTTGCGAGATATCCTGTTTAATTTAGTTTTCCTATCTTTTATTAGAGATCCTGTTTATTTTGTTTCATTAAATTTAATCAAGCATTAACCGGAACCTGAAATTTAGATTCATAACTAGTCCAATCACGGTCAACCTACTTTTCCTGGGGGTCAGTTATCGAGTGGTTAGCCCTGGTAGTAGCAAGTGGTGTGCGACGGGATATTTCCGAGTCCAGTAGTGTCAACTCTGGTTGGGAAGTACCTGGTCCGAATAAAACGTTCCTAGAGCACAGACGTTCAGACTCTGGTTAGAGGGGTGTTTTATTCAGGGGATTGGAAGCATCCTGTGGGGACCAGCAAGCGTGTCAACGCATTGTGTAGTCCTTGGGGCATGCTCCAGCTATCGGCTAATTACACTTGGGTACCTGATAACGCAGGGAATTAGAGGCCGGTTGGTGGGTTCCTGTGGTTAAATTATTCAGTTGATTCATTATGTACCTGTAAAAATACTTCGTGTGTAAAATAAACCCATTAAGAAATTATAACCTAGCTTTCGCCGAGTCACAACAATCACTCCAATTGACCCGTCCGAATCCGAATTAACCTGATCCTGTGCCTGAAATAAATCCGCTACCATTAATTGGTGGCACAATTACTTACCGAATAGAAACAGTTAAGGGTAACGTGTAATAATTAATTAGTTTGTTTTTATAGACAGCGTTCGAATCAATTGACACGAAGGAAGCCGCAACGCCAACACCCAGTAGTGCCAATCCAAAAATTGTAGTCGCTAGTCAACCCAGAGAGGGCAGCAATTTAAATATTTTGTAAATATAAATTGGGAAATTGTAGTGTAAATAAATTACAACAAGGTTTATATGGTTTAATTCCAATACCTTGGTCTCTGACTGATAGCTACCCAGGGGAATGTGTTCCCAACTACCCTACAATACAAATAAGGGGTAGAGAACCAATGAGAAACCTGGCAATGCTTAGGTTTTTAGGTGTTTTCCCTAGTACACGTAGTAAATACTTTACCACGTGTGATATCGTCACAGTACTGTACTGATATACGCAAAATTTATTCTTATTAATCTTGCTAGTTGAATATCATTTTCATCTCATGCCTTCGCGGAAAGAGGGTTGATTAGATGTCATTCTTTTTGCATTTTTAATGAGAATAAATACACCTAAGATTAAACTCCTGTTTAATTCTGATTTATCACAATTTGTTACCCTTTATAATGACACACAGTGTCGAAACACGTCGGGTTATGTTTAAAATAAAAAATTAGTGGAATTACTTTTTTTTATTACAATAATTTCTACAAGTAAGTTTGGAGAGAATTAATTCATTGATGAAAAATAATTAGTTGTACAAACGATATATTTTTCACTAATTGATGTAGTTTGTTTATAAGATGAAGTTGAATTTCAGAATAAATAAAAACTACCTAGTTAATAAAATGGAATTTCAACCTCTTTAGGCTCCACATGTCTATTTAGTCAATTTAGGGAGATAACTACTATAAGTAAGATTCAGAAATTTGAGCATTATAATAAACTTTTCATTCTTTCTTTTACTTCCAGAGTATACTGGCGATATTTTCTAAAGCATTTTAGGGGGATTTTGCGCTTGTAATTGATTTTGACACCTATAGTTAAATTATTTCCTGGCCATTAACCAAGGGAAGATATTTGATAACTTACACAGGTATAGATAAAATCATTTGGTTAGGTACAATTGAACATTTTTTTCTAAATTGTTAATTTTTAGATGACATTTAGTTAAATTAATTGGAAATCAAGTGTAAAATTTAATTAACAATTGCGGAGGGTAAAAAAATATTACATGCAGCGACATAGCTGTGCTCTTGAGAATATCGATTTTCTTATGTTCGATGAGAAAAACGATTGGAAGAGTTCTTCAGTACTTTCTCTTACGATTTTAAAATGAAACGTTCATTTAGTTATTATTTCTTAGTTAAAACAAGACGTTGAAAGATGAATGGATAACTGGTAACTTTAAAGCGCCTATAACGAATAACTATAGCTTTATTTTAAATAGGTACTTGCTTAAGATAGACGCGCCGGCGCCGCGCCGTCTTCACGTGAATACCAAATAATCCCTTAAAGGAATGGAGACCCAACACACAACAATTAACATTACAGAAATAATAAGTTGTTACTTATATATCTTATAGGTAGCGTAGTTTAAGTTACCGATTCGATTACTATTCATTCTTACTTATAGTATTTTTTCAAACAAAGAATGTTGAAAACGAATATTTATCGTAAATTTCTTTTTGATGATACATTTCATAGAGACATGACCGGAAATCGAGAATCGATTATATGACATGAAAGCTTTACGTGCAATTCATACGTCTTCATTTCTATGTGCCAGTTTTACTTTACTTTAATATAGTTTCTCTTTACACCTTGCAGTTGCCAATTGTTTTGCCTTGAAAATATGTTTTTGAAACCGCATATTTTAGGAAGTTGGACTATTAGGATGTATTTCTATTACTTTTAGTTTGCCTAATTCATATATTTGTAGTAGTACGTAACAATGTAATGTTGGGAGTTACCAAGCGTGTAAAAGTTTGGCCCCCCCTCCAGGATTGTTATCAATGACCCATTGAACAATATTAGAGGGGGGGGGGGAGTTGAACGGCCGGCCGCCATCTTGAAAATACCCGCGAACCTATTTTTGGCTATATCTTAGCAACCGTATGTCCAAATCGAACGTACGTAGACTCTAATTGCACAGTTTTGTATTCCTAAGATAAATTGTTATATAACCGAAATTGATAATCCTAGCGGATTTAATGTTTTTGGGCTTAAAAGCTTAAATTATGGAATATGTAAAAAAAACGCTAAAAAACATATCACTTTTTATTTTATTATTATTAATCTTTTAGATCTCGCTTTTATGAATAAAATGCAAAAATAATCAACGAAATCCGAGCACTGGTTACGAAAATATACGAGAATTAGGAATAGGTAGCGCACCTTTGCTGAGCAAAATAATTGGTAGTTACAGGTCAAATTAAAAATTTCATAAGTTTGCTCTCTACAAAATATGCGAATTACTACTAAATACATGCATTAATTAAGTGTAATCAATTATTGAAGGTTTATGCCCCATTCGCGATTCCCTCGCCCCCATAAGGGTAATGATCGCCATGACATGAATCAGATCCGAAAAACCGTACCGGTGAATAAATCGAAAATACCCGAATTAATACAAATTTTATAAATTAATAATTTTTTTTGTGCCGCACCTTCTCGTTTATTTAATTAATTGATTTAATTTAGGCTTTTAGGAAGAAGAGGTGAACATCAAATGACAATTATTATACGGATTAATTTACACAAGGGCATTTGCAAAGAGCAGTGTAGTTTGCACGTCCATTGTTTGTCACACTTACGGGTTGTGACTTCACTTCCTCACTGAGAAGACGCTCTAAAAGTCTAAAAGGACGGAAAAGGAACCCAGACACTGTAATTCAGGTCATCGTCCAAATGATGAAAAATCCATTCGCAGTGGTGAAATTTGGAGTCTACAAAGTTCAAAGCTTTGAAGCCTTTCTTTATTCAAGTTTATGGAGGCGGTGCAGAATCCATTAATCAACAACGAAAGTTAATATTCTGTCACCGAAACAAAAGTTTACAAATGATGCGCCCGACACAAGACGTTCTCCTATTACACTGCAAGAGAGCAGCTTACCAAGCTACCATTTGGAGCAGGGCACATAAGGCTGAGCTTCAAGCCCCACATCCAATTCAACATGGGTGGAAGAAACTCGATCACAGATTCCTTCCCGTGTGGATAACAATTCCGGAAGTCAGCCCCGCTTGCATTGAGATTCTTAAATGTGGTTACAAGCAGAATTGTGGAAACTGATGCAATTCAAGAAAAAAATCATTAAATTGCACTGCTCTTTGCAAATGTCTGCGTAAAGTGTTCCGTATAATAATACTTGTCATTTGATGGTCACCTCTTCTCCCTAAAAGCCTAAATTAAATTAATTAATTAAAAAAACGACAAGGTGCGAAACGCATAAAGCTTTTTAAAAATATATAAAAAATGATTCATTTATAAAATTTGTATTAATTCGGTTATTTTCGATTTATTCACCGGTACGGTTTTTCGGATCTGATTCATGTCATGGCGATCATTATTCTTATGAGGGCGAGTGAATCGCGAATGGGGCATAAGCCTTCAAAAATTGATGTATGTATTTAGTATTAATTCGCACATTTTGTAGAGAACAAACTTATGAAATTTTCAATTTGACCTGTAACTCCCAATTATTGTGTGCTGAGCAAAGGTGCGGTACCTATTCCTAAATCTTGTATATTTTGGTAACCAGTGCTCGGATTTCGTTGATTGTTTTTGCATTTTATTCATAAAAGCGAGATCTAAAAGATTAATTAATAATAATAAAATCAAAAGTGATATGTTTTTTAGCGTTTTTTTTACATTTTCCATAATTTAAGCTTTTAAGCCCAAAAACATTAAATCCGCTAGGATTATCAATTTCGGTTATATAACAATTTATCTTAGGAATACAAAACTGTGCAATTGGACATACGGTTGCTAAGATATAGCCAAAAATAGGTTCGCGGGTATTTTCAAGATGGCGGACAAGATGGCGGCCGTTCAACTTCCCCCCCCCCCTCTAATATTGTTCAGTGGGTCATTGATAACAATCCTGGAGGGGGGGGGGGGGGCAAACTTTTACACGCTTGGTAACTCCCAATGAAAATTATATGGAGATTGTTACGTACTATAGGTGTTTTCTTTTCTTGTCAATTTAATTCAACCGCTACATTTTTTTTTAAATTAAAAATTAAATTAAAAAAAAAAGTAGGTACTTAATGTTATCGATGTTGAATTTTTCTTCTGTGATGTATGGATTTTATTATATCCTATTTACGTGCTTCATCGCGCTTCGTACAAATTTCATTTTTGAGGATTTCATTTCCTTGTTATTTATTCCTTTCAGCTCCCAGACATAAAATACAACACTTTAGTGTTTTCGTTGTAGCATTTACCGGTATGAACTTAACGCTGTATTTTTGAATCGGTTTTGTATTTTAATTTATGCAGATGATTCTTACTTTATAAGAATACTATACACAAGTTACAAATAACTATTTAAGAATGTGCTTTCTGAAATAATGCCTTGAGTACATACCGGCAATGCTACAGCACATTATATCTATCCTTACCGTTTTGCTATTGCTCGTCGTTTGCTCTATTTGCACGAACCTACGTAATTCACAATATTTGATAAACTCTGCTTTTAAGTACTTCTGCTGCTGTAATGTGACTATATTGCTCTTCGAAGTAATTAATTTGCCTTTGGCATCAATACAGTCATAGACTAAATACTCCTGGTCTATGATACAGTGTCGCATATTATCCCAGTTACCACACATTTTATTCTTGATAACTTGTTCAGTGAGAGCTGGCATTGTCATCATGAAGTGTAAGTCATCGATTTGTGTCGTCCGCTCTTATAGCATTGATGAATTTCAGCAAACAAATTTTGGTCTACTAATCACCGTTCACGTTTCGTAATTTTTCTAGAGTTACGGTTGTTGCATGTTCAGGAAAACAAGCGAACAAATGTGGTTGTTTTAAGCTCATTGCGAAATATCCAAATGGACGATTTTAAGTTTCGCGAACATTTCTTTACAAGTTTACAAAACGTAAACGAACTACAACACGCGATTACTAACGTCGTAATAACATCCATAGGCGGAACATCCTAAATGCTGCATGGGAGGTGCATAAACGTGTCACACAAATGTCTGGAGCAACAGAAGACGTATTTGAACATTTGCTATGGGATAAATTTATTTTATTATTCAGTGAATTGCTTACTAATAGTTCTAATTTGTTTGTTTATGGAAGTAATACAAGGGAAAAATTAGTTTTTTTGTATAACATAACTTTAAATATTTTACGGCTTGTAGCTTCTTTAGTATTAATTTTAGAATAGTTATGTGTTAATTGTTAAACATAGTTTATTCAGAATTTCCTTGAAAATATGTAGGTAAAATATACAGGGTGTTCCATTAAAAAAAGTTACTTTGTTGTCTTACTTGATAACCTGATGTCCATTCGTTTTTCTGATTAGATCAGTGCAATTGTGAGAAAAAATATTTCATATTTGCTAATTTAACCAACTTCGTAATACCTAATAACAAAGTTGGCAATAGTGCCGACTTTAATTTGAACATATTGTATATAAATCAATTGCCGTGCGTTAGTCACGAAAAATCTCAAAAAATAGACGCTCGATTCACATACAATTTTGCATAAGGTTTAAAGCCATTCATTGAAGTTCTAGGATTTTAAGGTTTCGCCCCTCTGGCTTTCAAAGTTACAATGTTATTGTTATATATTTTAGTTTTGATTTTATCAGTAAACATTGTAAACAGAAGCGCAGTCTTATTACTGCCAAACTTAACAGCTGTCATTTTTAGGTTATACGAAGTTTTAGTAGGTACTTAATAAAATTGAACCGAGTAGCTATTCAAACTTCAACCAATATTTACGAAATTTTTCAGGAAATCATAAAATTAAACGTTATATAGATGAGAAGTTCATTTTTTGACTCCCATCTCAGTTACTACTCTCGTACTCAATTTGAGTTAATCGCAGAATCAGGAAGAAAACCCTAAAATGGAATTTAGGTTTTACTTTTACTAACGACACTTTTTTCTTCTGTGATACCATTACATTCGATTAGGCAGAGTGTTAATGAATAATCACGAAAATGCTGTTGTAGTAATGTTAATACTTATTCTTAAACTGAGGCAATGTTGTCTCTTCTTTTCGTATAGGTATAGGGTATAGGTACTACCTGCATGCTACCGAAGTAACAAAATTAGTTGCTGAAATTCATCATAATTTTAAATATTGGAGTTCGATGGGTATGTGTAACCTACGTACTCCTTCCATGGATACCTACTTAAATTAGTAAATAAATCGAGGACATAAAGGTCTCTTACTTTAATCTATCATTTCGATTAGACTACATAAGTTAGTAGAATATTTGGAAAAACATAAAGAGCTCAACTTTAATAAGTTTATACGGCTTCACATTACCGAACAAAACTGAGTTTGAATAATTAATTTCATTCTCTTCAAGTCGACCCTTTCTCTAATCTCCTTTCAACTTTATCGTAATAAACTTCACAAGATTTGCTATCGGGAGCGTTATATATGAAATAATAAAGACAACTTTATGTCGGTTGCAATATTAACCTACCTAATTTAATAATCAATAATGAACCGAGTCAGCTAATTTAAAATTCATAATAATTTCAATTTGTGATTTCATGAAGTTCTCCCTACCATTTAGATACGATTGTGTTATAAATCTGCCAACATTGCGCAAGTAGTACAAAAGGAAAACCTAATTCTAATTAAAATTTACTCATTGTAATAAACTTGCAATTGTCGCTGCTTATATATATTTGGCATTGTTATTTACGACCTTCTTTATTAAACGGAATTATTTATTATTTACATTTCTCCTCTTATTAAATCTCACTGTAAATGAAACCGCTGTAAATTTGGAAATTCGTTCGTCGTAGCCATTTTGTAATAATAATTATTTCGCTTTTCAAGAAAAAATTTCACTTACCTCATGAAATCAACTTAATGCTCTTTTTTCTTTTGAACTCCTCGCGTTTAGGTTCGTTTGGCCCAAAGTGGGAGACAAGTATAGTTACAGCAGTTTTTTTTGTTTTATTACTTAAATGGTATTTTTTTATTATTCATATCTTATTCGATTATTGATTACTGATTAGGTAAGTAGTAGTGTTTTTGCCTCGAGAAATAGGCTTATGTATTATACAGAGTAAATTCGTATTATGTAATAACACTTATTGTTATTACCAAACTGGTCCAAATTCTTGCGTTTACCGGTGTGGAATAACTTCATGCTTAGTATAAGTCTGAAACGAAGTCAATATAATGGTAGTACCCAGGTACTCTAACGCCAAAGAAATTTTGTTCTTAGTTTTTTGGGGGAACATTATTTTATGGTTGGTTACTTGCAGAAATGAAAATCGGTAACTGGAAAATTCCATGAGCACAATTCACGATTTACTTGAATATTTCCCTTATTAATGAGAACTCGCTCCTTCGAGCTATTTATATACGTACCTATCTCCTCATATGAAAAAAAAATTAAATTATACAGCACGTTGTACATATTGGGGACAGTTTTTTTTAATTCAAAGCAACTGGTAGATGAAGCTTTTGATACGTGTAATTGTCATTTTCAAGAAATATCAAGAGATAATTTGATACGCGACGCGAAACCAATGTTCTTCGTTTTCAAATTCGCCACTTCAGTGGGTTCAATTCTATTCGACAATACGCTTGTTTAAACTTGTCGTCATTTCGAATGCCCCAATTGATTTATTTCCAAACATTCCTGTCAAAATACTAATACTGGGTTCGAGTCCTAAAATTTACTCTCGTATTCTATTAACGCGCGCGAGTAGATCGTACACTGTACATTTCGTTCCCTGTTTTATTTAAGAGGAAAATTGCTTCATCCGGACAGAGCCGGTCTTAGGGTTTGCGGGGCTGTGTGCAAAAATAAACGCGGGGCCAAAAAAATAACTTTTACTTACTCATTATAATAGGTATGTACAATTTAATAAAAAAATAACTATAAAAATAAAATCACAGAAAATTCAAAATTAACGAAACTATGTTAAGAGAAACAAAAAAAAACCTTCATATTTTAATATAATTTAATGTTGCGTGCTTTTTCCGCAGCAAAATCGTCTATAAATTGGGAAAAATCTATCCCATTACGAATGCTTTTTTCAATTGAAATTTGATAGCCCAACTATAGTCTCTGTTGCGATATAGTCGAGCGTAGGTAATTTTTAATTAGTTATAATTTAGGTAGAAAAACTACGCTCTGCGAAAGCAACAGTTACTGGAAGGGTGAATAAACCGTCTGCAAATACCTTTCTGACGACGTTTTTCATTTGTCCTTTCGATTAGTACAAGAATTATACGCGCTCAAATCACTTTAAAACAGTGATTTTTTATGCACAATTTGAACATGTTATCCCCAGGTTCAGAACTTGCAACCATTTTTATGCTCTTCTATTTTACATCATCTTCAACGTAGTATGATTTGCAGACGCGCTTTTATCACTACCTAAAATGACGCTCGGCTGCCGCCCTAATATCACAACCACTGTCATCCTTTAATATTGTGTGAAGTTTTTTAATAAATCTTCATTCGAAATTGCACAAAGATTTTTAAAATTATATAAAAATCCAAATGATGACCGATGAGTTTCAAATAATTCGAATCTTTGGTTAAAGGATTCAATTGCACGATCCACTATTAAAAGAAAATAATCTACACGATATTTATCTTCTTCATCAGTTATACCCTCATCCATATTTTTAAGGTAAACCTGTGCCTCCATAGTTTAGTAAAATAGTCATAGTTGGTGAGTTGTATTGCATTGTGGTTTGACACTTAATGACCGTTTAATGGTGCGTATTTAAGGATGAACAACAATTGTGATATAATAGTTATTTTTGTATCTAGTGCGCGAAATGCCACTTTGGTGATTGAGAAAAAGATAGTCGAGATCACCAAAGTATTTTGCGCACGAGTTGCAAACAAAATTTTTTCTACAAACGTGAAAAATTTGACAATTATTTTAACGTTAAAATACAAAACTCATATAGTTTGCATGCAGTGCGCGAAGTAAGTATTCCGCTCACGGCGTCGTCATTTTGCGCACGATGTCATGGTAACGTAGGCAAGTGAAAAAAGGGTCACTTCGCGTATTGTTATTAATGCGCAAACCTTGTCATTTTTTGACGTTTGTAGAAAAAAATTATTTGTTCGATACCTCCCTTAGAAAGCTCCACTTTCGCTCACGCATATTTAAAATTCAATGTTATCAACAGAACTATATATGTATTACAATTATTAAATTTCACTACTCGCAAATCATCATTAATGTTCTTTGTTGTTCATTTTTAATAATAATACACGCACTTTACTTTATTGACGTTATACAATTTGTCATGTCGCAGATATATTGTATTTTATTTGTTTCATAGCAACGGATCCTCACGAGTGTGCGATTTTTTTAAATAAAATAATTACATTTTTGTAATAGAAGGTTACAGAGTCACTTTTTAAAGAGGTATCGAACATAATCAAATACAGCACTCAAGAGTAAGGTCACATTCGTTCACTTGAACGAAAGTTTTACCTTCCTCACTCTTACTGTAAATATTATATACAGGGTGAGTTTTTTCCGATGTTTAGCATGGGGATCTTGGAAACTAGCAGAGATAGAGAGACGATTAAATGGGGAAAGAATTGCAGTTTTACCAGCTCAATTCAATGAGCTTTTCGTTTTTTGAAAAAAATGCATGGCTAACTAGATATCTCAAAAAAATCATTTTTCCGTTTTTTTGTTTAGTGCCTATAGCTCTGTTATTATTGATTTAAGAAAAAATGTGTAAAGGAAAAAGTTGTAGATAATTATGGGCTCAATAATACAGTTTAATCAAATTTTATATTTATGCCATAGTTGGCCATGACTTTATAAAAAAGGCCCTTTTTCCACGATTCTAACAATATATCACTTGATATACTTATTTTCATCACTATAGAAATTATGGTCAAATTTTTGTTTTTAATGTCGCATTGTTTGAGTAGTTTGTGGACTATAGAAACAATTGATGCTTGCGCATCGCACTTAATAATAAAATTCAAGTTAGTTATAATAAAAAAAAATTAATCTCGAAACTATAGGTAAACATATTTATTACCTTTTTTTTAAAGTCATGGCCAACTATGGTTTCCATTAGAAAAAACACAAGTTTGTGTCATAACTCAAAAATTAGAGCATAAATAAAAAATTTGATTAAACGGTATTATTGAGCTCATAATTATCTACAACTTTTTCCTTTACACATTTTTTCTAAAATCAATAATAACAGAGCTATAGGCACTAAACAAAAAAACGAAAAAATGATTTTTTTGAGATATCTAGTTAGCCATGCATTTTTTTCAAAAAACGAAAAGCTCATGGAATTGAGCTGGTAAAACTGCAATTCTTTCCCCATTTAATCGTCTCTCTATCTCTGCTAGTTTCCAAGATCCCCATGCTAAACATAGGAAAAAACTCACCCTGTATATTGTTGTAACATAAAGAAACAGGATTCAGTTTGGGATCGTTGATTTTGAGTACCAACCTTACAATAAAAATATAGAGGCTCGCATTTTTACTCCTAAAATTCGCACATTTGTTTCCTTCTTATAATATGTCAAACCAAAATATCTTGATATATAACTACGTCAACAGCTCAACACCGGCTATTGATTCATCATTTGCTATATCCTTATCCCCCTTCAATACTTTTGCGCTGTTTTGTATGATATTAATCTCGCATTTGTCAAATGAAATGAGTCATCAGGTCATCAGGTGTTCAAAGCGGTAATAAATCGCTTAAGCTTAGACGGTATTATTTTTATATATAATTCCCACACACGCGTATAACACCTACTACATGCTTAAAAAAATTATTTCGCAAATTACGGATTTTTTCAAGTACCTATTTACTCTTCCATTTTAATTACATTTTTTCCAGCAGTTAACAAAAAAAAGCGTCCCTCACATTACTCAAGGGATTTTATATTGCTAGACTAGATTATTTGTACGAGAAGTACGTATATATTCTTTTAATAAACTTTCAGAGTACAGCGCATTGTTCAAGTTGCCTCATTAGGACATTTCTACTTAGACTTTTTAATTACTTTTTGCCCATTTCAGTTCTGTAAAATTACGAAACGTCAGTTAGTCGAAAAGAATGTAAATAATGAAGCGTTAAATGGGACTTAAAAGGATAAATTACGGAAATGTGACAACGTAAGATACCCAAGATCATGTGCTATTTTCTATTTCTTCTTATACCTATGTTGATTCACAGCTAATCGTTGTATTGTGTGTTTAGGACTCAAGATTTTTGCTCACAATTTATAAAATCGATTGTGGATACGCCAAATATATGTATTTGTTTGATATATCGCTTTGGACTTACGTAGTAGATGTTGGCACTTTTACTGTGTAGGAAATTTGCAATTCAAATCTGTCGGTTAATAATCAAATTCATAAAGTCTTAGTGAACTATCTAGGAACGGAAATATATTACATAATGCATATGCATTTATAATTACTGACGCTACTCCAAAGTCCTAAAAGCTAACATATTAAGTGATGTAGATAACATCGAGTGGTAAAGTTCTGCAGGCTATAGCAAATTTTTCCCAAATTAAAATATTCATGACTTAACTTCAAGTATTATAGAAATAGTTAATTTACTACATAGAACAATAACCAACATCAACGTTGTATTCTTCGTTCACTAAAGTCTTGATTTACCCACATTACAACTCACTGCATTGTAACAAGTTATGCGCTCAGTTTTTGGAAGAACTAGTCTTATTTGTAAGTAAGTATATTTCTAAAAAATTTAATTTTTGTGTCTGTATGTAAATACATTAAGCTTTTTTGTCACATCATATTAACGTATGTTTTTTTTTCTTTTTACTTCGAACTAAAGACTTAATTGTTTTGATTTCTGGTAAAACAGTTTGTCATAATGAATCGTTAGAATGTGGCAAAAGTTAAATAATTCATAAACAGAAACCTGCTGTAACAAAGTTAGTACGTAACAATCTCCATATAATTTTCATTGGGAGTTACCAAGCGTGTAAAAGTTTGCCCCCCCCCCTCCAGGATTGTTATCAATGACCCACTGAACAATATTAGAGGGGGGGGGGGAAGTTGAACGGTCGCCATCTTGTCCGCCATCTTGAAAATACCCGCGAACCTATTTTTGGCTATATCTTAGCAACCGTATGTCCAAATCGAACGTACGTAGACTCTAATTGCACAGTTTTGTATTCCTAAGATAAATTGTTATATAACCGAAATTGATAATCCTAGCGGATTTAATGTTTTTGGGCTTAAAAGCTTAAATTATGGAATATGTAAAAAAAAACGCTAAAAAACATATCACTTTTGATTTTATTATTATTAATCTTTTAGATCTCGCTTTTATGAATAAAATGCAAAAACAATCAACGAAATCCGAGCACTGGTTACCAAAATAGACAAGATTTAGGAATAGGTACCGCACCTTTGCTCAGCACACAATAATTGGGAGTTACCTACAGGTCAAATTGAAAATTTCATAAGTTTGTTCTCTACAAAATGTGCGAATTAATACTAAATACATACATCAATTTTTGAAGGCTTATGCCGCGATTCACTCGCCCTCATAAGAATAATGATCACCATGACATGAATCAGATCCGAAAAACCGTACCGGTGAATAAATCGAAAATAACCGAATTAATACAAATTTTATAAATGAATCATTTTTTATATATTTTTAAAAAGTTTTATGCGTTTCGCACCTTGTCGTTTTTTTAATTAATTAATTTAATTTAGGCTTTTAGGGAGAAGAGGTGACCATCAAATGACAAGTATTATTATACGGAACACTTTACGCAGACATTTGCAAAGAGCAGTGCAATTTAATGATTTTTTTCTTGAATTGCACAGTTTCCACAATTCTGCTTGTAACCACATTTAAGAATCTCAATGCAAGCGGGGCTGACTTCCGGAATTGTTATCCACACGGGAAGGAATCTGTGATCGAGTTTCTTCCACCCATGTTGAATTGGATGTGGGGCTTGAAGCTCAGCCTTATGTGCCCTGCTCCAAATGGTAGCTTGGTAAGCTGCTCTCTTGCAGTGTAATAGGAGAACGTCTTGTGTCGGGTGCATCATTTGTAAACTTTTGTTTCGGTGACAGAATATTAACTTTCGTTGTTGATTAATGGATTCTGCACCGCCTCCATAAACTTGAATAAAGAAAGGCTTCAAAGCTTTGAACTTTGTAGACTCCAAATTTCACCACTGCGAATGGATTTTCCATCATTTGGACGATGACCTGAATTACAGTGTCTGGGTTCCTTTTCCAGGCACTGAATTCCGTCCTTTTAGACTTTTAGAGCGTCCTCTCAGTGAGGAAGTGGAGTCACAACCCGTAAGTGTGACAAACAATGGACGTGCAAACTACACTGCTCTTTGCAAATGCCCTTGTGTAAATTAATCCGTATAATAATTGTCATTTGATGTTCACCTCTTCTTCCTAAAAGCCTAAATTAAATCAATTAATTAAATAAACGAGAAGGTGCGGCACAAAGAAATTATTAATTTATAAAATTTGTATTAATTCGGGTATTTTCGATTTATTCACCGGTACGGTTTTTCGGATCTGATTCATGTGGCGATCATTACTCTTATGGGGGCGAGGAAATCGCGAATGGGGCATAAACCTTCAAAAATTGATTACACTTAATTAATGCATGTATTTAGTAGTAATTCGCATATTTTGTAGAGAGCAAACTTATGAAATTTTTAATTTGACCTGTAACTACCAATTATCGTGCTCAGCAAAGGTGCGCTACCTATTCCTAATTCTTGTATATTTTCGTAACCAGTGCTCGGATTTCGTTGATTGTTTTTGAATTTTATTCATAAAAGCGAGATCTAAAAGATTAATAATAATAAAATAAAAAGTGATATGTTTTTTAGCGTTTTTTTACATATTCCATAATTTAAGCTTTTAAGCCCAAAAACATTAAATCCGCTAGGATTATCAATTTCGGTTATATAACAATTTATCTTAGGAATACAAAACTGTGCAATTAGAGTCTACGTAGGTTCGATTTGGACACACAGTTGTTACATGTGAAATGCTCGTATGTATTGTGTGTTGCATGCTATTGGGAAAAGCTGATGACCTTGTTTACGTTCTATTTTTCAAATTCTATTTTTCTAGTTCTCTTATCTTCGAGGAGACCTAGTTTTTCTTTTCCTGTTGTTAGCCATTTTGGCATTCGAAATCGAGAGTTCGTAAGAGCACATGGTCGGGCCAGTTCACAAATCAGATGTGAAATCCCTTTTTACCTAAAGGATCTTAGTGAATTTGTGCCAAAGTAATACAAAATCGCTCACCATTTTCTTGGAAGTTGTTGTGGGGGTGTTGATTTTATCGCTTTTAGCGGATTTAAGGACCTGTGCCTTAGAAGCCACATGCTGCCCGCCTGACATCGAAGGGGTTTGTACCATCCATTCCTTTATATACAGTCCCTAAGATTTACTATTTATTCCAGCAATTTACGTTACATCATATCTACTAATATTTACACTACGTTATATCGTTGATAAAGTTTGCACCGTACCGTTTACGTCATACCTGTTCTACCGCACGTGCTACATTCATCGCCACGTGCCGTCAGCTTGTGAACGTGTCCATCATCATCTCCGTTGTTGTCCGTCGTCCCGCAAAGTAGGTGTTCTGCAACGGCAGCTCCATTAAGGGCTGGGAGTGTCGTCCAGTCGTCTCTCGGCTACGTCCCCGCTAGACGTTAGCCCGATTACCATCCGCATCACCTACGTGCACCAAGGTACCTCCGAGTCACCAGATCAGGTCAGGAGTCCGTGTCGTGTTGTCCATTGTATTTTTTTTTCCTCATAAACATTGTGTTTTGTACCCTTATGAACGAACTATTATACAGGGGGGTCCGAATATTTGTTATCCAAAGAAAAGCTTACCTTGGCTATAACCTAACTACAAACTGTGATCCAACATTTGCCCTTCCGGCTTGATTGGTTATTGTGCATCCTTCAGTCTTGGCCACGGTCAAACTTGAACTTTTACTGTTACATCGAATTAAAGATAATAGTTAAATTCACTTACAACAATTAGTTATGCCCGTTGTTATAATTAAGTACAGAACAGCACCGGTAAATTCATTTGTTATTCATTCAGTAAGCATCGAGGTTAGGTATTAACTACTGTAGGACAAATTACCTACTATATATGTAAGGTAGAAAACAAGAACTACCCAAAATTATTATTTATTTCAGCTACTTATATTGAGCACAACTATTGGGTAGACCTAAAAGAAACGTTTCATTTAGTCCCCTAGCCCTTGTTATCATAGTATTTATTTTTGGTCCATTTTCTTCAGGTAAAGTTTATAGCCAACCGCAATATTAAAGCAGTCTTGTTGAAGCCCTCATTGAAGTCACTGATGACTTAATTTATTTAAAACATTTAAGTAATTTACCTCATCTGCTGCATTATCGTCGTTATCTCATTACATTATTGTTATCACTTCTTGTTATTTATTTAATTATATCGATTTACATATTTACATATCTATATATACACAAATAAGTCCTTTCGAGGACAATATCCGTCCACAATACGGCACTTTGAGGACGTTTGGGAAGTTTGAAGACGGTCCTCAAACTTCTTCGGTATCAATGCGGAATTTCGAGGTCTTGGTCCTCGAACTGCCATCCGGTAGTTTGAGGACATGTCTTCAAAGTTCCGCAGTTAAATATGACGTCCTTTTGAGGACATGTCATTTGAATTGAAAATATATTAGAGTAGGACCTTTTATATGGTTTAATTAAACCACAATTTGTTAAAAAATTTTTGGATTAAAAAAATGAATCAATAGAAGAAAAAATGCCACCAGTGGAAGATGAAATTGAATGAAAATCATGGGAAAATTCGGAATTAATGAAAGATAGAATTGAACAAAGGGTTTAGTCGATGGAAGAGAAAATGGCAGAAAATAATAGAAAAATTGAACTCATTAAGATAATTAGATAGAAACAAGCATAATTATAGAAAGAAATAATATACGACAGAATGAACTTACTAGAAGAGAGAATTATCGATTGAGTTTCCAAAATGATGAAAAAGTAAGTTTTTACAGGACATTCACCAACAGCAGTGAACAGTTAATTGTAAGATTGTACCATCGACTTTTGATGGTAAAGTACCCTGCTCGACGTATCAAAAGCAGTTTGAGACCATAGTGAATGGCGCCATCTAAAATTAAATTGATAATGTCACCATCTTTCCCCCTCAAAGCCACAAAACTTTCGTCTGAAACATTTTTTGAAAAAAATTCTCCTTTTCGAGATATTTGGTTATAGTTTGAAGCTGTTACTCGATAGGTGCAGGAACGTGCCAAAAAAATAATAATAAAAAGTTGGCTGCCTAGGTATCGCACAAGATTTAACAAGGCAGCCAATTTTGTTCTTTATTAACTGTATAAAAGCTATGTTTTAAGAGTAATTTCATGCTGTTACTCGATAGGTACAGTAACGTGCCAAAAAATATTCAGGAGAGAGGGCATGGCGAATTTCTGCACAAGTTGCGCCCAGGCAGCCAAAGATTTTATGGATGGTCTGTATAAGTACTAGCTTTTAAAAATCATTTCATGCTGTTACTCGATAGGCCAGCTTTTTTGCAGCCAGCTCTTGGACTAAAAGGAGAGCCTGTAAGAATTTAAAGCTGATTTTACTAGACTGGTAGATATCTACGATTGGCATACGGTACGGCGCGCGCCTGAAGCAGCTAGCTATTCAAACTATTGTAGATAGTGAGACGCAATAGACCCCATTAGTGATGACGTCAGAATTGCTTGGGAAATTTAAAATTTTGGAGAACTCGTATTTTGACGTCGAGAAATTGACCCTTATCGCTACGTTGTTAAAGTTTAGAATAAAAAGGTCTAAGTTTGCGTCATATTTGTGGAGTTATTATAACGAAATAAGTGGCAAGGAGTCTTGAAATGTTAACTACGAAGCTTCTATTTGTGTGTTATAATAACATTTCTATGTTAAAACTAAAACACCCACAGTTCTTTTAATTTCGAATTGACGATGAGGATGCAAACCACGAAAATTCAACTTAGGTACGCCATACGTCGCTTTGTTATGATTTTGCATTTGTGGTGCTTTCCGAACTACAATAACCTTCAATATTACTTATTTTCAAATTGCTGTCGTTATCCTTGGATCATTATCGTTCTTTATGCCTTTTATTAATATTCGTTTTTTTGTTAATTGTTGTATACTAACTTATTAGGTTAATAGTGGTAATATTGGAGGTTATGTAGTTCGGAAAGCACGGCAAATGTAATTTCATAACAAAGCGACGCATGGCGTAACTAACTTGAATTTTCGTGGGTTGCATCCTCATCGTCAATTCGAAATTAAAAGAATTGTGGGTGTTTTAACATAGAAATGTTATTATAACACGCAAATAGAAGCTTCATGGATAACATTTCAAGGCCCCTTGCCACTTATTTCGTTATCATAACTCCACAAATATGACGCAAACTTAGACCTTTTTATTATAAACTTCAACAACGTAGCGATAAGGGTCAATTTCTCGACGTCAAAATACAGGTTGTCCAAAATTTTAAATTTTAAGTTTTGACGTCACACTAATGCGGTCTATTGACGATGAGAATGACTTGACCGTGAAAAATAGTTGACGCTTTGGAATTTGAAACTAAGGAAGCTGTGGAAGAAATTGTTGAACAGGTACTTCGTGAAAATGCATGAAGTAACGGAATACGAAGATTCCGGTACTGCGGCGAGGTGATGGTGATCCACGTGATGGATATATCAACGGACGATGCTCCAGGGTCTTGCTGGGTGCAGGAACAATAAAGAGAGTGTTCATACTAATAAAGTTTCGTAGGTAACACGTATTGTAACATTTTTGTACGTTGATTTGCAGTAGGTAAGATACCTGCTACATTTCTTAAATTTAATTCTAAGTGGTTTTCAAATACGTTTACCGGTTTACCCTAAAATAATCCCTTGTTTGTGTTGCTGCGAAGCGGTCATTTGACTTAGTGTAAGAGATGAAAGTATGGAATTATAGTACATAACTGAAATGGATATTGTATGACGAATAGGACAATTTAGTAAGAGACGTGTATAAAAAAACCATTTGAAATAAAGTTTACAGTTAGTATTTTGAAAATTTGAAAGCATGAGCCGTAGAGTCATCGAATATTATTTGTAACCAATCCTTGAAAATTATGATGTTTGCGACATCTTGAAATAAATAGCTAAAATGGAAGTAATGTTGCTTGCCTATATTTCAAAATGTTCGATATTCACCAATGCATGACGTAGCTTAAAAATTATCTAAGGATAATGTGCTTTTGCCGAGACCCCGTTGTTCATTCACAAGCAACACAAGATCACTTTTACCTCTAGGAATTAGATTTGTTAGTCACCTGTATTAACCTTGTTATTTATATAAATTAATATCATGTAGGTATGATCATGTAAGATAGTAAGATATGACATAAAAAATTATTATGTGATGAAAAGAAGAAACCAATTAGTTATTCATTTGAATAAATGACATTGAATAATAATTACAATAATTGATTGCAAGAACGCATAATAAAATTGATACAAATGTACCTACAACAATAATGCCCCTAATTTTCACTACAATAGAAATGGGCCAAGATATTGTACATTTCATTATTACGATATTTTCGGAATTATGGATGTTTGGTCTCACGCCTTTAAGGGATTCGAACGGTAAGTATATGCAGGTATACAACCATTACTGTTAGCTAATAGCTATTCTTCAAATGCGTTATTCGACAAGGTTCGTTGCGCTTTGCAACATGCCACTTCAACGTGTAAATAAATAGTTATTAGTTAACGCCGTTTTATTAATCGTAAATAAAAATACAGAACTACGTAATACTTCTTCGCATAGAACAATGGATGTTAAAAAAAACTACTAATAAAAAATTTTAATTTTTTAATTGATCTGAAACATTTTACTCATAATATAAAGTTTCTGTTTTTCTCCGCCTTCAATATAAATTTCGGCTTGTAAACCTCTAGGAATACGCGGATCAGCTAATTCGAGCAACATGCAATTAAAAAAAATTCGTTTAACTTGTGTAACATGAAACTTCTCCACATTTCTTCATCTTTTACAATGTTGATTATTATCTCTAAATCGTTGTCTGTATACAGAGTGGGCCAACGAAAAGGTAACAGACGAGTTTCTGGCTAGAGAAAATTTTTTGAGAAACTCAAAAACACGTCAATTTTTAAATCAAGGGGGACAACTTTTGCTATGAATTTCAACTTGAAGTGATTTCATCCCTTAGCGCTGTGAGAGCAACCCCTAAAATTTAAATAGGGATGATGGGGCAAGTGATACATCATTTGAAAGGTCTTTCTTTTCTGATTTCAGTGCACTAGTTTTTTATACTTTTTTTATTTTTAACCAAAAAAATTGAAGTTCCAAAATGGAAAATGAGGAAAGAGATTGAGGCATTTAAAAACTCAAAAAAGCTCGGACAGGTCAATTGTTTTTTTTTTAGAGAAGCTAGCTACTTTTCCTGCCATTTGACAAGATTGATTCAACCCTTAAGTACAGGATAAACAACCATAACATTTTTAAATAGATACGGGTTAATTTTTTCTTGTGCTAATTAATAAAACCAGTTTATGCAAATTCAACCTTAGTTTAATAAATGTTCGAAGTGCCTACCCTCAGCTTCCATGCAATAATACAAATTTTGATTAAATCGTCCCCGTACATTTTGCAACATTTCGGGAGTAATTAGACGGCATTTATGTACTATCGGCCACGTAACTGCTCCAAAAATTCCGGAGCAGAGGAATAAACTTTATTCTTTACATGGTCCCATAAAAAAATCTACTTTTGTTAGAAATTAGATGCCTTCACCTTTGATACTGTACTCCCAAAATGTTGCAAAATGTACGGGACGATTTAATCAAAATTGGTATTATTGCATGAAAGCTGAACTTCGAACATTTATTAAACTAAGGTTGAATTTGCATAAACATGTTTTATTGATTAGCACAAGAAAAAATTAACCCTTGTTTTTATTTAAAAATGTAAGGGTTGTTTACCTTGTACCTAAGGGGGTGAAACAATGCTGTCAAATAGCAGTAAAAGTACCTAGCTTCTCTAAGAAAAAAACAATTGACCTGTCCGAGCTTTTTTGGGTTTTTAAATGCCTCAATCTCTTTCCTCATTTTCCATTTTGGAACTTCAATTTTTTTGGTTAAAAATATAAAAAAGATATAAGAATGTAAAAAAAACTAGTGCACTGAAATCAGAAAAGAAAGACTTTTCAATTGACGTATCACTTGCCCCATTATCCCTATTTAAATTTTAGGGGTTATTCTCTCAGCGCGAAGGGATGAAATCACTCCAAGTTGAAATTCATAGCAAAAGTTGTCCCCCTTGATGTAAAAATGGACGTGTTTTTGCGTTTCTCAAAAAAAAATTTTCTCTAGCCAGAAACTCGTTTGTTACCTTTTCGTTGGCCCACCCTGTATAACACCAAATCACAATAGTTCCTATTTAATATTGGCCTTAAATTTGATAATAGTAGGTATATACAGAATGTTTCAAATTAACTCGTGACTATTGCTATCTTTGTTATTATTGATATTACAAAGTAGGTTAAATTAGGAAACTAGTAGTGTTTTTAGCGCTGATTAATATGCAATTGATAAAAAAACAATTGAATAACGCATTTTCGAGAAAATTAGAAATTTAGTATTTTTGTTAATGGAACACCCTGTATATTTTTATTGTAAACGAAAAAGAAATGAATTCTCAACAGAAAATCTTATGCACTCTTACGTCAAAATACTTTAAATAAAGCAGATATTGACAACTGTTGCTGTTCTGTTCTGTTCTGCTATCTTATCGCAAGTGTCGCAATAATAATATAAATATGGATATAAGTCCCTTCCTCCTCTCCCGCTTAAACTTCATTTTACTCATGGTACATTTCATGTTATGATAATAAGTCTGTTCTGCTTCTTCAATAAAAAAAAACGACGTTGACGATTCGATTTTCCAAAGATGTAGGACATGGACTGAAAATAGATGTTTCTCCTTCAACTTCCATTTCTGGAAGGATTTCCTCCCGTAAACTAAACCATAAAATACCATATAGGTAAGTAAAATCAGAAAACTGTGCTGAAATATTCGGGATGTTGCAGAATTGCATAATAAATTGTGCTTAAAGTTATATCCAAAAACGTAACTCCTGTACGATTAATCAGATTACCTTTTTTTAGGATTCATAGCAAAGTAATAACATTAATCTGCTTAATAAGTAGTCGAGAAACTCTGCAAATAGTAACTGTAACTGTCCAAGATAAATTAGGTAAACGTTGTTAGTATTATAATCTAAAAAATCTATATGCGCTCGTTCTCCTACTCGGGATCAGATGATTTAGTCCACGGCATTAAATCAGCTTTTGTTGGATCTGATCGCATTTTCAAACACGGAATGCATGCTTTTGTAATCGTTTCTATTTCCTTATCTAAATTGGGCCACCACAATAAGTTAGTGGGAGTTGCGGTAAATTTTTTTTTCGCAGTGAGACTTGCGGTCACCTCATCGTTGGACGTCTAATTTTACCTATATAATAATAATGGTTACTTGACGCGAGTACCTATGGATAGAAACCGAAGTACAATAATAATAATAAATACCATTTATTTTTTCAGAACTACCTATATCATAGTGTAATTAACTAAATATACCTATATTAAATATCAGCCATATTAGGTTTACACGTATGTTCACTTACTGAGAATTTCATTGGATTTACTTTTCAGTCTTCCTTTGCAATTCTAAGAAGTCACAGGTTATAAAATAAAAGCTTTTAACATGTTGCCAAGTCATATAAAAGCAAACCATAACTTATATACATTTAAAAAACAACTAACTGGCTGGTTGCGAGAAAAATGTTTTTACGATTTTAATTTTAAATGTTAATTGTAGGTGTTTGTCTTTATATAATATTCTATTTTAACAATTATTACTATATGTGCTGTATTTGTGACGTTGCTTGTCGTTGTACGATTGTGTTGGCAATAAAGTCGATTATTATTATTATTATAAATTACACAATTTGTCAAACTCAAAGTCGTTGCAGCGGTCATTCACTTCAGGTAAAGTGCATTGTTAGGGGATTGGAAAAAGCCACCGACACGAAGAGGTTCTAGCAACTTTAAAATCGTTTCCTGTTACAAAGTAATCTTAACTGACATTTAGGCTTGAATGTTTACAGTTAACAGTAGGTACTCCTGTAGGTACTAAGAACTTAATAAAATAACAACTTACTTTACTTAAATGTGTCAAGATTTTATTTTGACAGCCGCCACCCCAGCCTCCTACAGAGATATTTTTTAGAATGGATATCTTATCTTCAAAATAATAAAGACTTGCAAAGGAAGACTGAAAAGTAAATCCAATGAAATTCTCAGTAAGTGAACATACGTGTAAACCTAATATGGCTGATATTTAATATAGGTATATTTAGTTAATTACACTATGATATAGGTAGTTCTGAAAAAATAAATGGTATTTATTATTATTATTGTACTTCGGTTTCTATCCATAGGTACTCGCGTCAAGTAACCATTATTATTATATAGGTAAAATTAGACGTCCAACGATGAGGTGACCGCAAGTCTCACTGCGAAAAAAAAATTTACCGCAACTCCCACTAACTTATTGTGGTGGCCCAATTTAGATAAGGAAATAGAAACGATTACAAAAGCATGCATTCCGTGTCTGAAAATGCGATCAGATCCAACAAAAGCTGATTTAATGCCGTGGACTAAATCATCTGATCCCGAGTAGGAGAACGAGCGCATATAGATTTTTTAGATTATAATACTAACAACGTTTACCTAATTATCTTGGACAGTTACAGTAAATGGGTGGATGTGCACGATATGAACAATAACACGAGTGCAGAGAAAACAATTCATAAATTAAGGGCAACATTTACTAGTTTGGGGATACCTGAGCTAGTTGTTTCTGACAAAGGTACTCGATTAGTAAGTAAACAAATGAGGGGATTTTTAGAGATAAATGGAATAAAACAGATCATAACACCGTTTTATCCTGCTACTAACGGTGCTCCAGAAAATGCCGTAAAAATTTTAAGAAAGCCTTAAAACCGGCTATTTGAGAAGAAGCAGGAATAGGGGAGTTGAGATAAACACATTAATTAGTAGATTTCTTTTATTATACCGGGTGTCTCACGGTGATCGTCGGTTAGAAGTATATCAAGAACTGTAAAAGCTAGGATTTTGAAATTTTGCACATGCGACATGCCGTGTTTAATCTATTAAATAAAAATATTTTCCGAATGGCAGCACTTCCAGAAATCAACATCTTTATTTTAAATACGAACCAGGCAATTTTTTTTCACAATCTGATGTGACATATAAAATGTTCAGTATACGTATCCTTAAAATAGTCGGGGTATCAATTTTGATAACACTAATAAATAATAAAATAACAAACGTAAATGTAAAGTAAACTTTCAAACTGATAGCTAACTGACAACTGTCAAATAAAAATAAAAACATAGAAAGCATAAGTAGTATAATAAATTAAAGATCAAATCAATTAAATATGGATGATAATAAAAACATCCCAAATAAGCATTTATAACCAAGAATGCCCAAATTATGCATTTATTCAAATGCTTCATTAACCTAAGCCTAATAATAAACAAGAAAGTAATTTATTACACTCTAAAAATATTGGATAAACAGTATTTGAAACTTAAAAAAGTGCCAACCTAAATGTATATTGCCACTCAGGCGCTTAGGTTAGGGGTAGGTTTAGTATTTATATATTTTTTTCAATTGATAACAGTCCCTCAAGATTAAAGTTATTTCCGATTTTCGATTTGTACGGCGAATTTGGTAAATGGCCAACTGCCCCGATGGCGAAACGGCGATAGCGACTGGTCCTAGACCCTTTTTAAAGGCAGTCGGCGGCCAGTTGGCAGCGGCCAGTTGTCTCGGCGGCCAGTTGTCCTAGACCGTGCTGGTCGGTCCGTTGGCTGCGGAATTTAGGGTCGTGGTCCTAGAGCGCGACGCTTCTGCATGTGTCTCCTTAGAGACGTTGAGGGCCAATTGTTACCGGGCGGCTTGCGACGTGGAGATGTGGGTAATAGCGTGATGGAAAGGCGTAGTTGTATGTACATATAATTATGATAATAACAATATATACCATTCTATTTACAGTTCTTCATTTTGTAATGCTTGTATAATTTATATACAGAGGTATAAACTATAAACATATACAATGTGTTGTCGCCGTCGTTCGTCGCTCTGCTGGTGTGGTTGTGGGATCTTCGAGTCGCGATCGGATGTTAAATGCCCTTATGATCAACGGGGTTGTAGTTATATACACTGGACCGCCCGCGATCGTAGTAAGAGATCCGCCCCCGTCGTTGGCGGGGGTGCGGAGCAAAATATATAAGGAGGGTGAAATAATCACTGATAATAGTTTTTTTGGCTTTCTTTATGTGAATGTGAACATCGTTTGATTTCAATCTATCAAGTTAAAATGTTTTCATTGGTAAAGTTCGTTGATGATGGGATCCTAAAGGTGTGCAAAACCATGCGAATCACAAAAAAAAACAATACAGTTCGAGCTCCTTATGGTACCTTTAAATATGAGTGCGCGATAATTTGTACAAATAATGATGAAAAAGTTCTTCAGGCAATGATAGACACAAATTGTGTTGATCGTAAAGTTTCGGTATCAATTTCAAAAAACGTTAAGCCTTCCGCGAATTATTTAAGTGATTCTGTTTTAATGAATATTGAAGAGGACAATTATGAAGAAGGTTCCAATGGTGTCGCAAACTTCGAGTTCGAAGATTCACCTTTGCTTGTCAGTGGTGAGAATAGTGGTAAGTAAAATCATGAAATAAATTTACAAAATATCTGTATTTTCTAGTACCTAGTTGTATATAAATTCAGTAATATCATTCTTTCGGTTCAAAACTTCTGCAACGTAACAATAAGGGTTTTTCACCGCACATTTTATAAACTAGCCGCTCGCAATAGACCTCCAAATCAACCTTTAAACACAAGTTTTATTTTAGAAATGATTCTAAAGTGCCTTTTTGACTATCCGGATTGAATCTAGAAAAAAAATGTCCTCGAAAACATACTCCATGAAAAAATTACCCAGGCAATTCAACTCATGTATAAAAATTCGCATAAGCCGCAGTACAATTGTCACTTTGATCAGGCTTTAGTCCTTGACATAAACAGTTTTTCTACTTTTAAAAAGCATTCATAAAACCTAGATCTGATTTTTATATGAAGCGAATGCTGGATTGATTAGTTTCTGTCAACTTCAAATCAAAATTCTATCCTTTTATGCTCACTTGTTGATTGTTACGAGATAAAATAGGTAATTGCTTGGTCACTTCAGCGACGTAAATTGATCCTAAACAATTCCTGTTACAAAATTACTGTTTAAGCCATCATTTGATTTGTGTAAGGCGAAGTAAGTACGCCACTGGAAAACATTCTAGGAATCATGAAATGTAGGTTAGGGCCAGTGAACTCGTATAGTTCACTGGTTAGGGCCAAGGAACTTGTGGCTTTGTAAAGGAGAGTACCTTTAAGGGAAAACAAATAAAATGTCCCGTTAGAGATTAACGAGGGTGGGTATAGTTTCGAGCTTCCCAAAAGCAGGTTGTAATAATATTACGGGAATTTTAATAAATTCACTTAAAATTCTTACTCTTCTTAAAATATTATGGAAGTCGGGAATCGGGATACATTATTAATTAAAACGGATTTTTTGGAACCTTCTTAGAATTAAATTTTCTCACGAAAACGATACCATATTTAAACCGATTTTGATAGGATTTGACATTGATATTCGTCTTCATCAACATTTAGGCTTGGTCTTATACGTAAAGCGTGCCTATCATATCTCAGTAATTATAATTACTTATCAGATCAAAAAATCTTGTAAACACACGTTGATTATAAACAACTTTCGTTAAAACATTTTTGAATACAACAAGTAATTACGGAGATATGGTGGTTACATCTTACGTATAAGATCAAACCTAAATGTTAATGAATACGGGCATAAGTGTTTATGCATAGATTTTTAACATAATCTGCATAGTCAAAACAGTGCTTTAAAAAATTTTGCAAATTAAAGTTCCAACACCGAATTTTTTGTTCTGGACCTACTGACGAACGGATAACGCTAAAATACAATTAAAAAAACTGGCTTTTGTTTTTTTGTGTTACGTTACCAAAACTATGATTTTTTGGCAAAACTCTCAGATATTTAAATTAACCACAGTTGTATGTACATATTTTTTAACGTCCTAAATTTCTTGATTTTAACAATAATCTTTGCAGGTCAACTTGCTGTTGAAAAATTCGGTGGAGTGTATCAAACTGAATCTTCAGCGCCAGAAATTTTTGATATTATTTGGGAAGAAAGTGAGTTAACAAGATCTAACATTATTATTAGTTAGTACTCGTGCAATGCGTCTTAATGTAATCGATATAATTACGTTATAGAAAATGGTCATAAAGTTGGGGTGCTCAAACCTGTTTCTGAAGAGAATAAAATCAATCAAAACGCTGCAGCATCAGTTCACCAAAAGCAAAATACCAATTTTGAAAATTGTACTGATCCTCAAGACAACTCTATTGAAAGTATGTTTCTTACTTTAACTGTTGCTATCTGAAATAATTAATTTTAACAAAAACAATTCAGAGTTCCTATTATAATTTTTTGTTTTATTCAGGAGATTCAAATGATGTAGAAATATATGACTATGAAGAAGATGACGATCATGAAGTGCAAGATCCTTCTTACATTCCACCAACAGTGGGCGATGATTGGATGTCGGATGATGAAGAAGTTGACGTACCAGATCTAGGCATCACTTTTAGCAACATCCCTCAAAGTACTTTTCAGGAAACAATTAATATTCAAGACCAAGCAAGTCGTTGCTCTGAGGATAACTTCCCTCAAGGCGAGATTCAAGCAAGTCGTTGCTCTGAAGATAACTTCCCTCAAGGCGAGATTCAAGAGGCGTCAGCCATTACTATCAATCCAGGAGAATTGGATAAATGTTTTCCATTAAACATTTCAATTAATGATAAGCCCGTCGGGGCGAGTTTTCGAAACCCAGCCACAACCAAAGTCAATTGTAAGAATGAACCAAAGCTCTTTGCCTGTAAATTCTGTGGAAAACTATTAAAACACAAGATCGCCCGACATCTTCAAACGGTACATAAAGATGAAGAGGAGGTGAAGAAACTTTCTCTTGTACCAAAAATCAAACGGATCAAAGGGAAACAACTCTCACAGTATGAGAAAACTCGTGCTCGTATGATCAGGGAGATGAACAGCAAGGGAAATTTTCTACATAATTTACAAGCTGGAGAGGATGAAATAATTATAACATCAAGAAGAAGCAACGATACTCAAAATCTCATTGAGTTTCGGATCTGTCCTAAATGCAAGGGATTATATAAGAAACTCAGGTATAGTATTTCACGTCAACCTTTCAATTTCTTATCTTAAAATTTTTGATTTTAGTATTCGGAAACATTACAAGTCATGTATGGCTTTAGAACTTAATGGCGCCAAAAAAATCCAAACGTATCATAATATGGTGATCGGGGATATTCATGAAACCGCTAATCCTCTCTTGAGGAAAGCTCTTGCTGGTCTTAAAAAAGTAGATGACGCCTGTTCTGTGTTGAAGTACGACCCACTGATAATTGCATATGGCAACATGCTGGCGTGTAAGTTCCAGACTTCTGATCATCATGGTCGACAGATTCGTGCCCAGATGCGATTACTGGGAAGATTAGTTTTGACATTGAAATCCCTGGATTCCGATATCGATCATCTCGGTGCCTTATATCACCCTGCCAAGTTTGACGTCTTAGTGAGAGCAACGTATATCCTCGGTAAATTCGATAAGGGCACTTTGATATTGAAGAGCCCAGCTACAGCACGAGATATAGGCCATCTTGTAAAAGAGGTGAAGAAACTATGGGTGTTGGAATGTACCGAAAAGAATCAGGACCACCTCATTGACGATGCCAAAAAATTTATGAGGTCATTTAAAGCTAAGTTCAGTATTTTGATTGGGACAACGATCGCGGAGTCTCAAACTCAAATGAATATAGTCAAAGGGGCGGTTGTCTTGCCCAAATTAGATGACATCAGAAAGTTGAACGCGTATCTCATCGAAAGCAGAAGAAAAGCTTACGCCAGTTTGAAAAAAGAATTTCAAGTTTCTATTTGGAAACAACTTGCTGAATTTACACTAGTCTCCATTCTGTTACTAAATCGTCGAAGACCGGGAGAACTGCAAAGAATGAAACTAGTTCATTATGAAGCAATTGAAAAAATCGACGGAGGTCACAACAGAGAAGTCTATAGCCAATTATCTGATACAGATAAAAATATAGCACAGAAATATTCGAGAATCATGCTCCGAGGGAAGAAGAACAAAAAAATATCGCCGGTATTAATCGATGATGAAATGGAAGCGTGCATAAATTTATTAATTCACCATCGCCGTTCTGCTAAAGTGTCACGCATGAATCCATACGTATTCGCAATGCCTTCTGAAATCGAAGAAGAGTCAAAAAAAAGTTTGGAGATTGTCCCTCTTTTGAGTAAGTATGCAAAAGCCTGTGGTGCCGAAATTCCCCACGCTCTGAAAAGTGTAGAGCTTCGGAAACATATTGCTACCGTGGGAATAGAAATGCAGTTGTCAAATTCCGAAGTCGAAGCTTTATCAGGCTTCATGGGACATGATGTTGCCATTCACAAAGGCATATATCGACAGAGATTGCCTGTCAACGATATTGTTCAGATGTCGAAACTCCTTGAAAAAGCTCAAGGTTTGTATGTTGAGACAGAGAGCGGAGAATCACGTTTTGTTGATGAAGATGAAGATAGTGATATCGACCCTGATGGAAACAAAAACTGCGCCAGCACATCGGCCAGTAACACTGAGTGGAACGATATTCTAAATAACAGTGTTCAGCCGCGCGGTAAGAAAATGTATTATTACTTTTTTTAAGTCCCCGTCTATGCTTTTTGTTTCAATAAGTAAGACAGATTTCACGTTATGAAAGTTTTATGAAATGAAACACCTAGTTTCACTGATTTTATTAATTAGCCTTTACAAAACCTTTACTTTAGTGATAATATTAGTGGACACCTAACATTCAATTACTTTTCATAACTTAATTTGTTTGTGGATCTTTCCAGCTGAACCAATCACTCCAGGCGTGAGAGTGCAGTGGACACCGGCGGAAAAAACGATAATTTTGGATAAGTTTTCTGAACGGTGGCAGAAGGGAATTTCTATACCAGGAAAAGAAATTCAAAGTGTGATTAATTCCAATCCCTGTCTTCGGCATCGAACCATTGCAAAAGTTCGATCATTTCTCCAAGTCAAAGCGAAACCTAGTTCTGAAACTCCATTAAGAGGGAAAACCAGTAGGAAACGAAATTTAAATAATGATTATTGTTAAGTTGTACAGTAACCCCGTTAGGTAAGGTAATATAAGCGAGCCGTTTTCTTTGACATTGTACAAATTTATTATAATAGTTAGGACATAACATCTATTATTATTAGCTTATTAGTAATTCGTTTAATTAACTTCTTATTGAAAGCTCCTATCTTTCAAGGGGGGCCGATTTGTTAAGTTGTACAGCAACCCCGTTAGGTAAGGTAATATTATAACGGAGCCGCTACCTGCTTCTTGGCAGTTGGCACTTCCGCAGTTAGCATTCAACTATTCAACCCCTTAAGGTTAAGCGAACCAAAAAAATACAGTTCACTTAAAATATAATATGGCATTAATGAAATAAATATTTATAACGTGTATGCATTTTATTTAATGTCATAATCAAATCAAACAACAATATCAAACCATTGGTCATCTTCGAGCCACTCAAGAATCAAAGTAAGAATGATCATCAAGCAATCATTAGGAATCATCATCAAAAGCATCAATCACATATCACATCAACATCGACGAAGAAAGAATCATCATTTCACATCATCATCGACGAATAGAGAATTCACATTTCGACATCTGCGAGACATCAATCGCGTCAAAACAAAACCGATGAACTTCGTTCGTTACTGAAATCAATATTCCGTCCGAGCGTTGCATGAGATGCGTATTGTCTACTCTACAACCGAGTTGAGATATTGATTTTATGTGAAATTTTACGCTGATTCAGATCCGGTCCCCATTAAAGATTACTTGACTTCTTTAAATAGATGCCTCTGTATATTTTTACATCATTCGAAAGCCGAGTTCTTCAGCTTTTTAAAAATGTCAACATTATGTTATTTAATTTTTACAAATAAAAAAGATTCGCGAATTTTTGTGAGTCTGTCTACTCTCATTAGTTTCAATATCGCTCGTAGCTTTTCAATTTTTTAAAGTAGGTACGCATTTTCTGCGTTTTTAATTTCATCGTTATTTATACACTGAAATAACAAATAAGTAGAAGTTATGAAAATCTTTACAACAATATGCGTTTATTGCTAATTTTAACATCATGTCAATTGATGTCATTAATTAAGAAAAAAATATGGAAACTAAATTTTATAGAAATTGTTGAATGTGACCTCCTCTTGGAATATGCACTTGCGAAATCCAACTTGTAAGTGCAAAAAAGGATTTTGTAGCATTCCGTGTGGAATTCCATCGATAACAAAATTTAAAAGCTACGGACGATATTGAAACTACTAAATTATTTTTGTAAAGATTTTCGTAACTTCTACTTATTTCAGTGTATAAATAACGAAAAAATTAAAAATTCAGAAAATGCGTATTTTAAAAAATGGGCGGATCTTAGCGAGGGGTGGAGATTTTAAACTTACTACAGTCTCACAGAGGGTTTATTAATAATTCGTTTTATAAATTTCTTTTTGAGATGTATTAATTCATAGTAAATCTACGCCTCATCGTGCTAAAAAAATAGAAATTTTGGCGTACATGAATATAAAACGCAAATTTAGTCACTTTATTAACTTTAAATCAATTTTTCAAAAAACCTAAATATTTTTTTGAAAAATACAAACGACACTCTCTAGCGAAAGATTGACGTTTCCAAATAATCCTTGTCGCAAGAATTTTTAACGATTCGTTTTCGCTCTGTGGTTGAAGTTGTTTTTCATTATTTAACATAGGAAGTTTATATGTAGGGAACCACCTTAAAAGCGGCATAAAAAGGGCAAAGTACAAAAAATAGTATAAAAAACACGATTCATAAGACCTTAAAGCACTCGTTCTTTAAAAAACTCGTGCGGCTTACCACTCGTGTTTTAAAGTTGAATTCGTGCTTCAAGCTTGGTCTTATGAAACTCGTTTTTTAATATACTATTATTTAAAACAATTAAAATGATGTCGAAAAAATCTTGCATTCTTGTAATTTTGTACACTTTAGGGGCATACCTTTCACGACGAATTTAAAAAGGATAAATGCACTTTGTTTGAACTTTCAGCTTTCACCCTAATACAACTGTTTTTATTATTGTTATTACAGTATGTAGCTTGAAATACGTAGACCTTTCTCCATCTGGCATTTATAAGTTTTTCCAAGAAAACTGCAAATTTCTTATAAAAATATTTAAATTTTAGTTTAGCTTCTCGGTGTACGGTGTCACTACTCTCGTCTTCAAATTGAGAGAAGGCGCATAAATCAAAATCGGATAGTGATTCGTCAAAGTTAGAAAATCGTTCAAATTCTTTAAAAGTAGTGTGAGATAACGTTAACAAACTGACGGTAATAACTTCAAGGACGTTCACATACGTTTGCCAATTCATTAAATATATTTTTTTTGTTTTTAGATGGCTATGCTTCACATCTAAGTTTACCTCCTACAAATGTTTCTATAGGTCGGTATTAGCAGAAATAGCAGCACTGCTAGAAAGAGGTCGGTAAAGTGGACAGAACTTCAATTTTCAACTTAGCTATTTAGTTGGCATACATATTTATTAAATAAGGGAAAGAGAGGGTTTTACCATAGGCTAATAAATACATAGACGTCTGACCAATGTATTCATTTTTTTGGTTAGTGTGGGGTGCGGACTATGTACGGCGCCACCGTCGCTCACAATGTTGTAATAATCAACGTGCTACGTCCTGCTAGGGTGACTAACTAAGTGAGAACGCTGCCGTCTAAGTAGGTCTTTTCTCAGCCCGGTATTTTAGCATTAGCCTGTTGTAATAACATTTAAGAAGGAAGAGATGTATTCAATGGTAATAGATAATCGCACAAAAGCTACGTATATCGGCAACAGCTTTTAAGGGTTTACCTACCTTTAAATTTACAGTTACAGAAACTGGTTGTTATGGTTGTATACAAAGCAACTTAAAGATATTTTATTTCTGACCGTGATATTATAAGCTTATATCGTCATAGTAACGATATCAATAAAGAGTGTCATAACTCCCTTGGGATATAAAGACGCTATAATTCCCTCTACGTCTCTTTATGAACAAGTAACCTAGCAATTACAAGCAACAACCAAAACTGCAATCGACGATACCTGAATCAAATACATATACCGGAAATGAACAAATTTTATTAAACTCGGTCAGAAATAAAATTATCTATGTATCACGGGAATTAATAGGTCTCAATTACCTCGGGCAATTGCTGTCCCTCGGTCCATGCCCTCGTTAATTAAGACCCTTATAATTCCCTTGATACATAAATAAAAAATAACTATTAAATTGTCTATGCGAAGGCCTTAGTTTCATCTGTGACTTCTCTACGGATTGTTACATAATTTTAAATGAAATGTTAATAAATGTTTATTGTTCGGCTCGAAGTACCATGTTTAATGGTAAATTGTTTGTTGTTATTAAAGTGGACTGTATGCTTTTTTGTTTATTTATTTATACATTATCTTACATTATCTTACATTCTGTTCTGTCGTTCTGTTACATTCTGTTACTGTTATTCTGTTGTTAGGAGTTGAAATATTTCCTATTTATACACAAATTGTACCGTTGCAAATTGTACCGTTACACCTAACGGGTGTAAAGTATCTTACTCCTTTACCGTTAGGTCCGTTAGTCGCCACGTCTACCTACTTAAAGTTGACCCTTTCTTAGGGTAATAATTGGCCGTAACATACCGGCCGCCTTGAACAATGTGAATACATTTTCAATTATAAACTACACCTAATTGAAACATAAAATACTACTAAGTGGATTAAAAATACATAATGATAACGCTATTACAATAATAATATTAATCTAAGAAATGAAACTAATTACATTCTACTACTACTACTCTAATTGTCTTCGCCTGGAAAAACACATAGTTTTGCTACCGGTCTTTTTACTACTCTTTTGTTCACTAGCACCGATACAACACGCACAATTTTATCACTTCCTGGATGCAGCCTTGTGATGCGTCCCATGTGCCATTGTAATGGCGGTGCATTGTCTTCTTTGATGAGAACGATGGTCCCGACCTTTACTTGTTGTTGGGCACCTTGCTTCCATTTGCTTCGGGTTTGAAGTTCCCCTAGATATTCTCGGTGCCATCGTGCCCAGAAGTGCTGAACAATTTTTTGCAGCCGTTCATACCTTTTTAATCGATTTTCCTTTCTCTCAATGTAACACCTTTCCGGTAACGCAGTTAATGGGCGTCCCAACAGGAAATGTGCGGGTGTTAGAGGAGTTAGTTCATCGGGTGTGGAGGAGAGAGGACATAGGGGTCTGGAGTTTAGCACTGCTTCAATTTGAATTAATATGGTTGCAAACTCTTCGAAATTTAAATGTGATTCGCCCATGACCCGTTTTAAATGGTATTTTGTTCGTTTTACATTGGCTTCCCAGATACCTCCAAAATGAGGTGCTCTGGGAGGAATAAAATGCCACATAATGTTTTCCGTCGCCAAATAATTGTTAATTAAATGTGAATCCTTTCGTAACAATTGTTCAACTCTCTTTAATTCGGCACTTGCGCCAACAAAGTTCGTGCCATTGTCACAGAATATATTTGCGGGTTTACCCCTCCTACCAATAAACCTTTTTAACGTAGCAATAAAACAATCTGTGGTTAGATCTGAGACTGCTTCAAGGTGTATCGCTTTTGTAGCAAGACATATGAACAGACACACATACCCCTTAATTAATTTTGCACCCCTTGAAGCTCTAGTGTTTCTATCCCTCAATTGAAATGGTCCTATATAATCGCACCCGGTATTGAAAAATGGGAAATGTTGACTTACTCGATACGCGGGCAAATTACCCATAAGATTGTTAGCTAAACTAGGCGGGTTTACTCTAAAACATTTTACGCATTTTTGCACCACAGCGCGGCATGCATTACGTCCGTTTAACGGCCAGAATTTTTCGCGAATTGATGCGAGCAACATTGTTGGACCGCAATGCAATAACCTGACGTGCTCCTGTTGCAATGCTAACACGGTTGTGATGCTTTGGAGGCAGAATCATCGGATGTCTTTTATCGTCTTTACAGTTTGCCAATTGTATTCTACCCCCTACCCGAACTAATTGATTTTCATCTATAAACGGATTTAAGGTTAATAATTGACTCTTTTTATGTAATCGTTTTTCAATTAGTAATTGCTCATAATCTTGTGGAAACGCTTCCTTTTGGCATAATTTAACTAGACCCTTTAAGGAGTTTTGTAGTTCATCACATGTCAAAATTCCTGATTTCTTCCCTAATTGATTAGCCTTTGATCGTAGGTTAAAGATGAACCGTAGAACATACGCAAATGTTCTTTGAAGTTGTGCCATTGATGAAAAACGCTCAAAGTTAACAACATTATTGTAAATTACTAAATTTGTTATAACGCGTTGCTCTGGAATACTTTGAGGAGTTACATTTCCCCCCTCTAACGGTAAATCTGTATGGTTTTGCAGCCATATTGGCCCGGACCACCACAGAGTACAGTTTTCCAGCTCTTCAACATCTATCCCTCGTGAAATTAGGTCGGCTGGATTGTTTTTAGAGCTCACATGGCGCCACTCACTTATGTCAGTCAAACCTTGAATTTCGCTAACTCTATTGGCTACAAAGGTTTTCCATTTATTTGGGGGCCCTTGTATCCAACAGAGCGTCACTTCCGAGTCCGTCCAGAAATAGACCTGATCAAATGTCAAATGCATAGCGGATTTTACCTTTCCCGTTAATTGTGCCGCTAATAGCGCTGCGCATAGTTCTAACCTCGGAAGTGTTAACTGCTTAACTGGTGCTACGCGTGATTTTGCAGTCAACAATCTGCACTGAATTTCATTTAAATTATTCTTAGTACGTAAATATACGCAGGCTCCAAACGCTCTCTCGCTGGCATCGCTAAATGCGTGCAGCTCGACATACTTATATTCTGAAATTAGAACGCATCGTGGAATTTTGATTGACTCTAATATATGTAATTTTTTCCTAAACCTTTCCCACATTGTGTACAAATTTTGAGGAATTGCCTCGTCCCAAGAAAGATTCGCCTGCCATAATTTCTGAATTAATATTTTCGCTATTATTATTACTGGTCCCAAAAGGCCGAGTGGATCGTAAATTTGCGAAACCATCGATAGTATGGTGCGTTTTGTAATTATATGATTGTTAGCATTCTTGGAAATGCCGTACTGAATGAAATCTTGTCTTGCATTCCAAAATATGCCCAATGCCTTGTTCATATCATTGTCACCTATTGGGAGCATGCTTGCATCCAAGCTGTCTTTAACGCGAAATTGCCTACTTAATTGTGTGCTATTTGATTGCCATTTTCGTAACTCAAACCCCCCGGAAGATAGTATTTTTGTTAAATCGTTTTGCAACTGCAACATTTTGCATCCCGAATCGCTTCCCGTGATTAGGTCGTCCATATAGAAGTCCGACTTTATTACACTACTTGCCACGGGAAATTTGTTCTGATTTTCGATTGCTAACTGATGTAAACATCGTACCGCTAGATATGGTGCTGACGCTGTCCCGTATGTAATTGTATTTAATTGGTAGCATTTAAGTTCTTCCTCGGGGTCTGCGCGCCAAAAGATTTTTTGCAAAGACCTTTGTGATTTATCTACCAGGATCATACGGTACATTTTGGAAATGTCTGCGGTCATTACATACTTATATTTTCGAAATCGTAGTATTATTGAAAAAAGATCATTTTGAATTGTCGGTCCTACATATTGAACATCATTTAAGCTTAAACCGCTGTCAGTTTTCATGCTAGCATCGAATACCACGCGAAGCTTAGTGGTGAGACTAGATTCGCGAATAACTGCATGATGTGGTAACCAGTAGCTAATTTTATCGTCATTATTATCGTAAATTTCTGTCATGTGACCTAATACCAGATATTCGTGCATGAATTTGCAATAATCTGCTCGTAATTGTTTATTTTTTATTAATCGGCGTTCTAAAGAGTAAAATCTATTTAATGCGAGTTCTTTAGAATTACCTAAATCGTTAAAATTCTCTCTTAATGGGATTTTTACAATAAATCTGTTATCGCTGTTACGTTTTAAATTATTTACAAAATGGTTTTCGCAAAACTGTTCTGTATCAGATAAATTTGAATGGGCATTGATTTCTTCAATTTTCCAAAAATTGGTTAGTGTTGTTTCAAGCGTTTCATTGTTATAACCTCCGATTGCACAACAACTGATTGATTCTATTGATTTCTCTACATCTCCGAATTTTCCACCTATCACCCATCCTAATCGCGTCTTTTGCATTGTTAATGCACCTACTTGTACCTGACCCACGCACATCAATTGCCAAATATTTCCGCACCCAATAGTAGATCGATAGGTCCAGTTTTATGAAAATTAGGATCCGCTAAGTTTAGATTGTTTGGGATTTTTAAATTATTTTTATTGAAGCTGATTATGGGCAATTCGTCAGCAATTTTCGACAAAATCAAACATGATATCGTATTCTTGTAGGTTTTATTAAGAGACAACAATTTTAACTTTACGTATGATTGAGCATTAATTTTTGATTGACCTACTCCGGAAATTGCAAAATGGGTTTTATTAAGTGTTAGACCTAATTTTTTCGATAATGCTTCCGTCATAAAATTTTTCATTGAACCGTTGTCAAGAAGCGCGCGACATTGATGTAGATTCCCACACGAGTCTTGTACGTTAACTACTGCCGTTGATAATAGAACTTGTGATTTGAACGAATTATCAGAAGTATGTAAAACGCTCGCTTGATTTGATTGTGCATTGTCTATGTTATTGATTATACCTTCAGCATTGTTACTACAGGGATCGCTATTATTTGAAACGCCTTCATTGTGAATATTATGAGAAGTGTTTGAATTGTCTAAGTGCAATAAGGTATTATGGCGTCGATGGCATTTACGACAACCGGACGCGGTGCAACTTTGCATCCCGTGATTGGGTCGTAAACAATTATAACAGAGCCGGTTCGCCTTTACCAAGTTAAGCCTTTCCTTGGGCGAACTTCTAAGAAATGAATTGCATTGAAATACTGTGTGCCCCTTTTTGCACAGGTAGCAAGTTATGGAAGTTGAGGAATTAGAATTGTTTGCTTCATTGGGGTTAACGTTCGACACGTAACTGTTCGCCTTACCCTTACCCTTCTTTTCCAGATTAGGTTTCTCTGTTTGCTTTAAACAAATTTTTTCTAACACCTCACATCTCTGCTTTAAAAATTTATTGATATCGTTCATGGACGCAATTTCATCTTCCTTTTCAAACAATTCCCACTCTCGCCGCGTAGATTGGTCTAATTTGGATGTCAACATATAAATGATTAACGTGTCCCAAGTTTCTACCGGTTGCCCTAAGCTTTTTAAACAACGCAAATGCTTTGTGAAAGTATCGAACATGTTTCTTAAATCGACATGAGACTCCTTTGTTAAGGACGAATATTCACAAATTGATCGAACATGGCTATGAATTATCAATGATTTTTGCTCGTACCTTTCACTAAGCATTTTCCACGCGATTTCATAGTTTTCGGCGGATATTTGCATTGATTCAATGATATGCAATGCATCTTTTTGTAAACACGACTTTAAGTAATAGAATTTTTGTATAGCCGAAATACCATCATTATCATTTATTAAAGCCTTGAAGCAATCTCTAAATTCAACCCATTCCTCATATTTTCCTGTAAACTTTGGAAGATTTATGGTAGGAAGTTTAATTTGTTGCAATGTTTGATTTAAACCGATTGACGACGCAGAAGGGGTATCTAAACGCATAGAATCCCTTACGCTTTCATTTTGTTGACGCAATGACTCATTGTAAGAAGAAATTAAATGTTTAATGTCCCTCAATAGTGAATAATAATTTGTTTCAAATTGATCGCGTTCACTTTCATCAATAACGCCTGGTGGATCACTTAAACTTTCAATCTCTTCTTGAATTGTTTCAAATTTATCAAACGTAGCTTCAATTTTTTCTATTCTAATATTTAGCTCGGCTACTACCTTTGAATCAACTTGACCTATTTTATTGAAATATTGTATGGCTCTAGTAATTGAAGCCTTTACATTACTACGTTGAGATTTCAATTTAGCTAGATCCGCCATTGTAAAATTGTCTTAATTGTAAATTGTATGTAAATCGAACAAAGTACCAAAGTAAAACGAGTGCCAATGCCAATGTAATCAAATAAATTGTAAAATAAGATTACCAAATTGAAGCATGCAAATATTGTATAAATGGAAATGACTCACGCTTTTACTGTTGGATTTCGTTGTTACTGCCTTATTGTTTCAGGCGCCTTATTGTTTCAGGCTTCTCTGTAAATTTCTTCGCCCCAAGGTGGTCGTCGAATTCTACTGATGATTGATGATTGTCCAGAAGTCACAATTGCACACACACACACACACGTTCTCTTCTTCTTATTGTTTTAATATTCGGCTCGAAGTTACCATGTTTATTGTTCGGCTCGAAGTACCATGTTTAATGGTAAATTGTTTGTTGTTATTAAAGTGGACTGTATGCTTTTTTGTTTATTTATTTATACATTATCTTACATTATCTTACATTCTGTTCTGTCGTTCTGTTACATTCTGTTACTGTTATTCTGTTGTTAGGAGTTGAAATATTTCCTATTTATACACAAATTGTACCGTTACACCTAACGGGTGTAAAGTATCTTACTCCTTTACCGTTAGGTCCGTTAGTCGCCACGTCTACCTACTTAAAGTTGACCCTTTCTTAGGGTAATAATTGGCCGTAACAATAAAAATATATGTTCTTATGAAGTTTGCATATTGTATTGTGATATACCTACTTCAAAATTAACCTTACAATCAGCTCAACAACAATAATTTTATATAGTACCTACCTATTATAGTACCTATATGATTATCATAAATTCATATCTCGTATCTGCCCTTAACTCATGGTGTTCTACCGCTTAGGTAGAACCCCTCAACTGGGTGACAACCCCATTATCCTAAATACTAATAATAATATTAATGGGCACTACAAAGTATGTACCTAACCATATTTCTTATATCGGTCTTTGTGGGTAGCCGAATTTAATAACTTTTGAGTGATTAGTTTTATTAAATTAATGATAAATAAAGATGTAACACATCTAAAACTTAAATAAGAAACTACTATTTTTTTTAAACAAAGCACACTCGTTCATGTTACAAGTAATCATACTTCATCATACTATGCAAAAATGTATTCTTGAAGAAACCGACGGTACTTTCAAGTGCGTTCATTGTTGTGTTAGTAGGATCCTTGTTTATAAACAAGGGTAGGATTAACTTGGGACTTTCCTACCTGCTTAATCTATTGTGTCCCAGATAATTGATGCAGTGATTTGTATTTAAACGCGTTTGGTCCACTGTGGACCGCAATAATAATAACTTGTGGCGCCATCTTTTGCCGCCACCCCAGCTGGTTAAAAGTGAAACGGCTTTCTCATTCACGTGAGAGGTCTATGTATTTATTAGCCTATGGTTTTACCAATGATTTCCTCTAGATACGTTTATGCAAATAAATGAAAAAATAAAAGTCCCATTGCCAAATGTATTGTAAATCTGATTTTTTAATATTATGTGGAGGCGCATCTAAAGAGGGCGATGAAACGTACACTTACCTTAACATTATTTTTGCAAAAAATTTCATTGTTCTTACAGGCCAATAACGTAAAGATTATCGTGCAAGCGTGTTTACTGCTTTTGTAATAATAAATATTTAACAGTGGCGGTCTTAGGGGTGGGCGAGCCGGGGTCTCGCGCAAGAGCCCAAGCAGAAAAAGTTGATATTTAAAACTTTTTATTTTATTCTTAGCTATTATCATAGAGAATGTAATATAAAGAGCTTTAACGTACTTTAAAATCATCGTAAGGGTCAAAGTTACTCCACCGCTACGAACGCTGGATTAGTCCCTCTATTAGAGGGGTAACAAAGTAATACAGTTTAGGTTACAACCATTTTAAACGGTTTCGCTACCTTCATAAGTAGCACTGTTGCCGGACTGAACACAAGAAAATAAATTATGTCATTTGAATATTATGATGTTTTACTATTTTCTAAAAGACGTATTGATCACTGGGGAACAATTTGTAACATAATTTCTGTTGAGTTCGATTTTTCAGCTGTTTTAAGGATAAATAGGCATGCTGATTTCAAAACTTTAGTTAGTTTTCTTCTAGCACGTCAAGTTTTTTCTCTATACCTTAAGGCTCCTAAGGAGAGCTCATTGCTAAAATGGTCATAAAATGGCCATTTTGGACGTAATCATCTAACAAAAATTTAAAAAACGATGCATAGGCCAAATTCTATGTAGCATAGTGATCAATTAATGTAAATCTTCTGGTTTCAAATCGAATATTTAAGTTACAATCTTGGTCAAAAGTTGAGTAAATGTAGTACCTCTGCTTCAGAACTTTCGACCAAGATTGTAACTTAAATATTTAATTTGAAACCAGAAGGTTTTGAGGAATTGATCACTATGGTACATAGAATTTGATCTATGCATCGTTTTTTTAATTTTTGTTAGATGATTACGTCCAAAATGGACATTTTACCAATATGAACCACAGAGCTCTCCTTAGGAGCCTTAAGGTAGCCACAACCATACAGTTTTTCCTCAAGACAAAACTGCGCAGTCGAACCCTTGAGGATTTCCTTTAAATGAGGCTGCCCCCACACGGACTGAGGTTTATCGTCAGAAATCTCTAATTCTACACCCTGTATTACATACATTTAAGTATGCACTCTGTACGTTAAACCTTATGATACCACCACACACGCCGAGTTTGACCTGTACAGGCAGGCCTACGCAGTTATTCACAATGGTTTTTCGAATAGGATTTTCCGGCGGCCTCAAGGTCTTCACCACACACGTTGAGAAAAATCTCAAGGTTTGGACTGCGTAGTCCGCGCCTTGAGGAAAAACTGTATGTGTGTGGCTACCTTTATATGTGAATGTGACCACTCTCTGCGGGACCGAGCGTAGATCATAGGAAGTACTATTGCTCTCCTACTGGCTGACACAAACCTTGACCTACTTTTATAATTAAAACTATTTTGTGAACAGTATGTTGGGTAACTTTTCCCTTTATCTTCCTTTATGTGCACATTTTATATGACTTTTGAAACAAAAAGAGGGTATACTGTAGCTTAAAAAGTTGACGTGATAAACAAAAACTGAGATTATTTTCTTAGTCAGTGACCAAAAGTTAGTCAAAAACAAGTTACAGATCTAAGACAACGAAATGGCTGTTCCCCAGTGAATTTTTAATTATTTTCAAACAATTTGTCTCTTATTATGAATCGTAACGCTAGTCTAATACATATTAGCGTTTGATTATAACGATAAATCAAAATGTAGAAATCACTTAAGAAAAAACGTATAGACAGTAACCCAAAATTTCCACTTTCAATAAGGTAGTGAAAAAGTGAAAAAGGAACCTTAGTTCGTATCCATTCATTGTTAAGTTTTGATCCGAAACAAAACAGTTAAAAAAACAAATGTAGGTATGACAAGCAGACAAGCACATGGGCAGCATCAATGACTCATTTCACTTTTGTTGATTCGTCTTTCAGTACTGTCAAGAGCCTATTGCGTTTATTTTGGATGCAATCGAAATCGAATTACTCATCCTAGTATCAGTTTCTTTCGTTTTCCCCTTGACAAACGAAGTTGTAATGAGTGGCTAAAAAACTGTGGAAATATCAATCTGTGTAATTTAAGCTTAGTGCAATTACGGGAAAAAAGTATTTGTGGTGCACATTTTCTTCAGAAGGATTTTAGAAATACCTTGCTGAATTCATTAGTACATTATGCTGTTCCAATTCATTACAATGAAGTTTCGCTTTTGCAAATTGAATATACTGCAGAAGACGACGCGGGAAAAACATTGATTTTGGACGAGACAACTCTACCATCCCCTGAGAAACTGGTTTTAAAAAAAGAAGTTAACTTAAGAACCTATGGACGGTGTACCATGAATATTTCTGAAAAAGTTCTTCACAGCCATTGGAGTGCTTCGCAAATAACGATAAGCTGCAGGTAAGAAAATAAATTATTTTTTAAGCAACGAAATTTATTTTGCGGCTTTATGATTTGGATTTTTCTGTCTATGCGGACCGCGAATATCTTAGAAAGTGGCTGTGAATATTTGAATTCATTTTCTGTAATCAATAGAATATTTATGATCTAGGGAGGAATAGATTTGAGTGTGGGGCAAATCGGTTTAGACCAAGAATTTCCACTTTTGCCAATATGGCGCGGATTATATAAAGCCTATTTTTTTCTTCTTCCATTGAGTTTCTATTTAGGGTTTTTGAAAAATCAAAAAAATTCAGTTTTGTTGGAAGACACTTTTAAAGAAAATGGTTAGATTCTAAAAAAGGTTGGGGTTTGAAAAGAATTTTTTTGAGCCTTAAAAATATCCTAAAGACATCTTTCAAGCTTTTCATATTAATTGAAAGTTTGCCAGAAGATAAAACTTTATGTAAGGATCTCAAAAAGTTTCAGTTTTTTCTTTCAAACACTCCTGAGAATTTTTTGTCTCCTTTTTATTGGTCAAATCTTCTAGGTTTCACAATCAGTTTTTTTGTCCAAAAAGGTTGGGAACTTTTTGAACCGCTAAAAAGTTTCGGATGAAGCTATTTACAAGTAAATTTTTTTTGGACAATTTTCAAGCTATCAATATTTAGCGAAAGTTTACCAGAAGGTAAATCTTCCATGTAGGAATTGTAAAATCGAACAATTTTCAGTTTTATCTTTCAGACATTCTTGAGACTTGTTTTTCGTTTCATTCGTCGAATTTTCTAAGAAAAAATTTAATTTTTCAAAATTTAAAAACATTCTTGAATTGGAAGGAACTTTTAAAACAATTCACTAGGTTTGAGTTTTTTCTAAAATATGGGAACTTTTTAAGTTTCCGGAAGTGTCTTTCTTAGTAAGGATTTCAAAAAGTTAATGTTTATTTTTTAAAAATTTGTGAGTTTTGAATCTACTGTTACTAGCTAAAACTTTGAAATTTTCTCGAATTCGTTAAAGTTTTTTTATTCTTCCATTGCGAAGAGCTCAAAATGTTACCTCTAGAACAGTACCATAAGGGCGGTATACTCCTGGTGGTTACTCAGCACCACCCACAAACATGCAAAATCCAAGCCTTTCTTTGCCGTAGATTTAAACCGTCAATTTTTGTCCGATTTGGATCCGGTTTAATCGTAAAGCAAATCGGATAATGTTGGATAGGTCTGAACCCTATTTCGAAAAATTGGAAAAAAAATCTGAAAATTAAAATTTTAATTTTTTTGTATAAATGACCCTAAATTATGAAAATATGTAGTTTCCTCGTTTCTAGCTAAAAAACTTATCGACGATTATCCAATTTGCTTTACGATTAAACCGGATCCAAATCGGACAAAATTTGAAGGTTTAAATCTACGGCAAAGAAAGGCTTGGATTTTGAATGTTTGTGGGTGGTGCTGAGTTCACCGACCTTATAGTACTGTTCTAGAGGTAACATTTTGAGCTCTTTGCAATGGAAGAATGAAAAAATAGGCATTTTCTAACCCGCGCCATGTTGGCGGAAATGAAAATTCTTGCTCTTTAACCGTATTTAATTTTTTTTTGTTTTAACGATTTACTGATTTTATTTCTTACTTCTTACTTCTTCTTACTTCTTACTTCTTACTTCCATGTTGCATGGTTGATTTACCTATGCTATGTTCAATGTGCAGAATAATTGCAAACGTATTATATATAGAAACATTATTTTTTATAAAGGGCAAAACTTAATTTTGTCCTTTATTAATTTGTTAATTATTCATCACTTCATTACATTGCAAAAGTAAATGTCTTGTCTGTATTACAGGCCATGCTTAAGATGCCGTCACCAAAAAAACGAAGAAGACAAGTTCAAACTTCGAGTAAGACGTATAAGAACCGTATCGAATATTTACAAAAACGAATTAATGCCAAAGAAGCTTGCATTCGCCGTCTTAGAAAAAAACTAATGTCTTGCCAATGCATAAGTTTTCCGACAGAAAGGTTTTGATAGATATTTGTCAAACTAAAATTACAAAAAAGATGCCCGATTGGTTAAATATTAATAATATTTGCTATCAACATATACTCTTCTTAATAACCCATTTAATAAATTGTAAGTTACACAAAACATTAAAATGGTTATCACAAGATTTAAGGGTTGGTGGTCGCCGTACGCAAATAAAGAACAACAAAGTGAAAAACTTAAAGAATATGTAGATAAATAGGAATAATTATTTCATAAATAAATAAAGTAACTTTTTTACACATTGTATGACATACGTTTTCATAGCATAGATGAGGCGTTTTTATTGAAAATTTAAAAAATATGTTTATACGCATTATCTGCTACTTAACAGCTGGCAACTTACTAAGATTTCTTATCATGATAGAAATTTTAATTTTCAATAACATCCATTCTCTAGCGGTTTACTGTATGTAACTACGAAATGGACTTTTCAATATTATTTATTACTTATTATTACTCCAAATTAAATAATTCTTATTCCGTTTTGTTAATCTAAACGTAATTTATTCTGTACCCATGTATTAATCATAAAACAATACATTTTTTAAAAAATGGGTTTCCTACAGCTCTGACCTAACTAAATAAAACCCAAATGTAGAATTTTGTAGGTAAGTATTTGTTTCCAAGAAAATTAAACCAACAATAGCATATTCAAAGTGCAGGTACCTAAATGAATGCTGGAATTTCAATACAAATGCATTAGGTAGGTACAAATATGCTTGGCAACTCTGTTAAGCAACAGCAGGTAGCATCCCTTCACCTTATATTCATGTAGATGTTGCATCCTTTTCTTTCATTATGTAAAAAAATTTACTTTCCTACTTCGATCATTCACAGGTAAAGATGATGAGCAATATTGACGTATAGGCAACACACACTGCGTGCTACGTATTTTTCCATGCTTTGAAGCTCTTTATTATATTTTATATTACATTCTCTATGCTAATGCTATTATCCTGTATAGACTGATTACTTGCTTATATCACAGATCTGTGCTTATATATATATTGACCACTTTTCACGCAATCCCTTCAAGAAATAAATGAATTTATTCTAATTTGTATTGCATAAATTGACTGCCTGCCTTTTTTTACGAAATCATTGACCCCTTTGACTACCCATATTTTCACGAAACTTATGCACATACAATTCAATTCTTTACTTAGGTACCTGCTTTTGTGAAAATAAAAGATTAAGCCGATACATTCTATGTATTAATACGTAATGCAAAACGATGAGTTTGCGTTTTTCTTTTACTTCCGTGCAAGGTTAAAACCTTTTGTTCTTATTTCTAAGAAATTACTTTCTCTTATCTCTAACTTTCCTAATTTTGTCACCAGTTTCGTTGGCATTAAAGACACCAGTTCTTATAGTAGATAGCTAGCTATGTCTTAACACCTCTACTGAAATTGTAGTAAACGAGTGATATGCTGACTTCATATTTTCAGAAGCAATATGGTTGTAGTCAGTACAGAAAAGGGATACATTCTTTGATATAGTCCTACTTCACGAATTAAAATTATAAAGTTCAGTCGTGAAAAGGAGACATTAAAAGAAGGAATTTTGATCACGAAGTGGAAGATGTGAAGCTCGTGAATTGCCTGCGGAAGAGAGTTTCAAAATAAACAGTTTTTATGTCATTGTCGAAATGTCGACACGGTGCGTGCAAGCTGCTTATTAAAATCTATTTAGAATTGAGATGTAACAGCCAAATATATAAAATTAATTATAGGTAATGCACAGGGGTTGGACAAATCCCGGATTACATTAATCCAAAATCCGGGATTTGGATTACGGATTGCAATCCATAATCCGCAATCCCTACAATCATAATTGACCGCGTAATCCGTAATCCGTAATCCCGACAATCATAATTTTTGACCACGTAATCCGTAATCCAGCTTTTACTAAAATTGCGGATTTTGTGGATTACAATATTCACACAAACGAATAAAACAAGTGATGTTTTATTGGGAAATCATTTGAGCGTGGTTTTTGTCCCACTTTCCCCCCAGACCTGCTTAGTCAGAGCAATGCAGTGGATTGAGTAAAGCAGAAATAAACAGTAGCATTTTTAGTGAAGCCAATCGAGTCGGTCCAGAAAAATAAAAAAGTTATATTGTCGCTCACTAATTAATTAAAAATTTTTGAAGAAATAGATAAAGAGTAGAGTTTAAATGCTCTGTGCTTTTGAGAATTTAATTTTCGTGAAAGTGATTATTTTTATTTTGGAAGTTGCGGTGCGTTAAACTAAATATAATAAAATGGCCACAGTTGTATAATATGTATACAATTGTTTGATTATTCACAGTATTTACTGTTTTGCTTCACCAAAGTCTATAATCTGTAACTAATTTAACATGACGCTAATTGTATGTGTAATCCGTAATCCGTAATCCAACGCGAACCTAATTATGTGTGTAATCCGTAATCCAACATGAACCAAATTTATGTGTAATCCGTAATCCGTAATCCAACATGAACCAAATTTATGTGTAATCCGTAATCCGTAATCCAAACGCTAAAATCTTGGGATTACCAACCCCTGTTAATGCACCTGTTAAGTATGATTGTCTTTACACCGGAGAGCGTGCTGAGCTGATAATTCATGTTATACCTACATCGAACTGTTTGCACCAGTTTGAACTATGTATTCCATATACCTACGTATCATTCAAATAGTCTTTTACGATTTTCAGTCGCCCGCAGTAAACTTGTTAGCTTGTTACAATTGGAACGTACATTTACATTATACTGGAAACAATTGTATATCATAAATTCTTTTTACTTTCCATACGTAGTATAGCCAGTATAGAAAAGTATTTTGGTAAAACTTTTTCCAGAATTTTTTTGCAAATTTTGCAAAATAATATTATAGTGCTTACCTACAATGAGATACGGGTCGAATATGTTGATATAACTCCTTACAGTTTTAATAAGAGCGTGACGATTTTTTAAAAATTCGAATTTTCAAGTCTTCAAAACCAATTAACCAGAAAATGTAACTTCGAATAAAAGGAACGGCTCATATTTTAAAGGGCATTTCAGAGCACCAATTTCGCGTTACTTGAGTGACCGATTTCGATGATAAGTTATAAATTAAAGACTCAAAACGAAATAGAGCCAATTGGTATTTACTTTGTTATTATAATGAAAGGAATGTATTTTGGTAACTCATTGGTGTCGTCTTAACTCGGGTTTAAAAACCGTTGATTGTTGGAATTTCTTCCTAACGTTTTGCTCACATGAGTGGCGAGCTTCTTCAGAAATCCTTTCATGTTGGATGTAGACTGACGATTTCTGCTTCATAGACATGCTGGAGAAAAGAGGGCGAGTCCTGCGCCGTGTGGGTTAAGTGGGCATCTTTGTACCGTGTCGTTCGGGTGCTGCTGAGGATCGGATTCCAGGTCTGATTAAGCGTTAGCCTTTGAAAAAAGTAATTTAGACCGAGGAATTCAAGCCAACGACATGGTTCCGGTAGGTAGATGATCCCTTTCCTGTTTGGAGACACGACAATGAGAAGCTTAACCAGTTCCTCCAGCACCTAAACAGTGAACAGTCAACGCCCCAGTATCCAGTTCATTATATAGACGAAAGATGAACAACAGCTAGTATACCATAGGCCGTTGGATTTGTTTTTGAGAGAGGAACGAGGCGAGGGGGAAGAAAGATGTGGTGAGAAGAAGGTGTGGACAGCGGAAAGTATTGAAAGACATACAGCGGAGGTGGAGGACGTGAAATGGGAGGAGAATGAAGTGGGGGTGGAATTGAAAGAGTTAAGGGAGAAAATGGAGGAGATTGTAGAAAAGAGAAGATATAAGAAAAATAGAGCAATAGGGAGGAAAGGGGAGTGGTGGAATGAGAAGTGCGAGAGGGCAAGGAGGGAAGTAAGAAAGGGAAGTAGGAAATGGAGGATAGGGGAATGTAAGAGGTTGAAGAGAGAGCATAAAGGAGAATGTAATAGGAGAAAGGTGGAGTACAGAAAGGAGATGGAGAAGGAAATAAGGGGGTTGAAGAATGAAAAAGCGATATGGAGTTTTATAAATAAGAGGAGAGGTAAATATGAGAGAAAGGAAGTGGAGTTGGAGGAAAAGGAATTGAGAAAACAGTGTATGGAGGTGATGGGGGGCGTCGAGTAGAAACCGGAAGCAGAAAGGGGGAGAAGAGGAGGTATGGGGACGATAGAGAGGGAGGAGGTGAAAGAAGCGCTGAGGAAGGTGAAGTTGAGAAAGGCGCCAGGACCAGATGGAATACAAGGAGAGCAGTGGAAGTATACCGGGGAAAAATGAGAGAAAGAATAAGAAGGATGCTGAGTAAAGTGTGGAGGGGTGTAAGCATTACAAACACGCGGTATAAGATTTATGCGGAGCTACTAAGAGGGAGATTAAAGAAGGAAATAGAAGGAAAGGGGTTAGTGAAGGACTGGCAGGCGGGGTTCAAGGAGGAAAGGCGGACGGTAGACAATATTTATGTGCTAAAACAAGTGGGAAGGAAATGGGCGAAGCTGTATGGGATGTTTTTGGACATCAAGGCAGCCTTTGAGAATGTTAATAGGAAGAAGCTGTGGGAGGTGCTAAGGAAATGTGAGATAAGTGAGGGTTGGTGGGGGCGATTGAGGAGGTGTACGAGGAAACAAGGTGCATGGCGAGAGTGAGGAAGGAGAAAGTAGAAAGATTTTGGACTGAGAAAGGATTGAGGCAGAGTTGTCCGGTGAGTCCGAGCCTATTTTCCTTATATATTGGGGATTTGGGGGAAGTGTTGCAGAGACGGGGAGGGGTGGTGGTAGGGAGGTTAAAAGTGTGGGTGCTGGCTTATGTGGACGATGTAGTAGTGATTGCGGACAAGGAAGAAGAGATGAGGGGGTTAATGGTGGTAATGAAGAGGTATTTAGAGGGGTAGCATTTGGAAGCGAATATGAGAAAACGAAGATGATGGTTTTTCAAAAGAGACGTGTAAAGGAAAAGTGGTGGTGGGGAGAGGAGGAGTTACAGAGCGTACAAGAGTGGAAATACTTGAAGTATGTAGTGCGGTATGCCAATAAAGATGGGGCACATGTGAGGGAACTGGCGTAGAAGGGTAATAGAATAGTGGAGAACGTATGGGAAGTGGGGGAAAGGATGTTTGGGAAGGATATGGAGAAGAAAAGATGGATTTTTGACAATTTGGTGAAGATGAAGTATGGAGCTGAGATATGGGGTTGGAACGAATGGGAAGAGATAGAAAGAATACAGGAGGAATACTGGAGGTGGACATTAAGGTTGGACAAAGAAACACCAGGGTATGTAGTAGGGGAGGAGGTGAAAGCGGAAAAAATAAGGATAAGGGCAGGAAAGAGAGCTACGAAATATGAAGAGAAGATCAGAAGGAGAGAAGAAATTATTGGGGTAAATGAATGTATGAAAGAGAGTCAGGAAAAAAACGAATAAGGTATGGACAGGAAGAGAGAAGGTTGTTCTATGAGAGAGTGGGTTACTCGAGGGAGGAGATAGAAGGGAGAAGAGAGAGGGGAAGAGTTGGTAAGAACAGATAAGGATGTCGAAGCACAGGAAAGCAGAGCAAAAATAATTGATGGAAGATATAATGGGGGATATAAGGAAATTATAGAAGAAGGGAAAGAATCTTATGGGGGGATGGGATTAAAGGAAAAAAGGATGGTGGTGAGATTTAGATGTGGTAACGAGGAAAACTCAAACAAGTTCTGGTGGGATGATGAAAGAAGAATGTGTAAGTTATGTGGGAAGGGAAGGGAGAGCATATGGTATATGATGAGGGAATGTGATGAGTTAAAGGAAGAGGAGAGGGAAAGTAAGGTGATTTTAGGCGGGAGGGGTGAGGGTGTGGGGCGGATGAAGGGAATGATGGAGCGAAGAGATAGGTTGATGATAAGGGGACAAGAGTAGAGTTTTTAGTTATTTATGTATGTATTTACTTTGGGGAGATTTTGTTAAAGTGGCTAGGATATCTATCTAGCTAGCATTTTTAGATGCTCGTAAGAAAACAAAGTAGGCCACATAATGTACAGAAACCTACACACACGGACATGCCTTATCGAACCACCACACAGACCAAAAGTACGGAATCATCAAGACCCTGACGAGACTAGCACGAAGGATTTGTGAACCCGGAGAATCTTCAGACGGAACTCGAACACCTCAAAACCGCGTTTGAGACTAACGACTACACCAGGAAGAAGATCGAAAGCTCAATGAGATCCGAAAGATTGATAGCACCGGTACCTGAGAGTCGACTCACTACCGCGCACGCATATCTTCCGTAGGTATCCAGACCGCATAGGAAGAATTATGAAAACACAACATTAAATAACCAAAAAGATTCAGCAAACCATCGGATCAGCAAAGGACAGAAGAGGCCCTCTCTTAACAACAAGTTTCCCTATATCTTGTTCTTGCCACAAGTTATACATAGGAACCACTAAGAGATCGATGGGAAGTAGAACATCGAGCAATCTTCCGATTGGGACACTCCGACAAGTCAGCGATGTAAGACATCTTAAGGCTTAAACAGATTTTGAATCCGATCCTCAAAAACACCGGAACGAAGCGGTACCAAGATCCACACTTGGTCGACACAGCGCAAATCCTGTTCTCTTCTCATCAGCATAAATACAATCTACGTAGCAGAAAACGTCAGTCTACATCCAACATCGTGTTTTCGAAACATTACGAAGAAGTTCCAACCAACGACGGTCTTTAAACCAGAGTCAAGACGACACTGGGCCGCGAAAGCCTGAACCATTTTGTTTTAGTAACTATAATTTTTCTAAAAAACCATTTGGAAACAGACGCATAATTCCAACAATCAACCTACATAATAAAGTTGGTCGAAATCGATCGATTCGAAATAAATAGTAGGTATATTACAGTACAAGTGAAGAAACTAAGAATTTCGCTCACGCATATGCCGTTTCGTAAACGAGGCGTTAGCCGAGTTTGCGAATGCATAAAGTGAGCGAAATAGTTTCTTCACGCGTGCTGTATAGCGTTTTGTTCAATCCTGCTACTAGAATTTCAAAAATCTGCTTTTTAAATTTCGCAATTTTGACAATTTTATCTGTCAACACGTTATTCCAGTGGGCGAAATTTTTTTTCACCCACAAGTGATTGAAATAATATTTTCGCCCACCCGTTGCTATGAGTGAGGAAAACAAACGCTTTCGCGTTCCGTATCCAAGTAAGAAACTACAAGTTTCCATGGTAGGATTGAACAAAAACAATTTACCCGTTTAGATGTTGCCCTGGTTTAAATACTTTATAGACTAGACCTTAATAATAAATGTTCTTAAATTAATATTAGCGCAAGTGCGCGAGAAACCACATTTATAAATAATAAAATCATTACATTATATGTATAAGCGTGAATTTAAGGACAATTATGATAATGTATTAATATACAATCATTGCTTATGGATTCCTAACGATTGTTGTATATATAAATGGTATGATACAATGTAGTCCTATATATTTAGAATTCACAGCTATATATTACTTTCATAGCTATATATTACAATATCTTTACAGTCCTCAAAGTGCTGTGTTAATATATATATATATATATATATATATATATATATAGATTTATCCAGCTATCTTTGTGACATCCAAATGCAAAATTTCTGTCGACTCTTTGACATCCGCTGACGTTGTGACATCCAAAAACGGATGTCACAACGGAATTTGATGTAAATTATGTCTAGTGGATGTCACGACGCTGTTGGCGAAAATTCAGATGGATGTCAAAATGTCGTTTTTTAAAATTGATAGGTTCTTCTGTATATCGTATAGGGGGCGCATCGGAGAGTTGGTTTTGTATATTTCATTATTATGCACCACGGTATATGTGACATCCTTCTTTTTAAAGAGTATATTTTTTCTCATGTGGTGTACTTTGTGACGACATAAACTTGACAACAGTGTTAGTGTTATGTTACATGCCTGTGTTGAAGGTTAAAGGTCATTTTTCTCCATTTGAATAATAAATTTAAAAATGCTGATAGGATAGAACTGATATTGGACAGGATACGCACTTTTATATTAAAAAATTGTACCTAATTATATGTCTATAGTTTTGAAAACTGGTGGTTTTGTTATAAATAAGTATCACAATCAACGACTAGTATTTATTATAAGTGGGCCTTAGCCTTTTTCCCTTGTATCTTTAAAATATAATAATAATCGTCTTTATTAAGGTTCTGGTGAACATGAATAACAAAACAAAATATGCTCATAGAACATAGATGATACGCAGAAATTCAAATAGACATGAAGTAACTAAAAAAAAAACATCACAAATACCACAAATACATGAGGCGAAGTTTAGCAATAAGCTATTCTGCCACTGCCACTGTATCAAAATGTACATTATTTTGAAAAAAGTAAAATAAATTTCATAGCTTTCAGGGTGTTCCGTTGGTTGGGGCGATATAAAAAAATAAAATTGATGATGGTTCCTCGGAGACGAAACGTCGAATAAAAAATTGGACAACGCCATCTAATGGAATTCAAAAAGTGGCAATGAAGAAGTATCTTTGGTTTTTAACTTTCAAAATAAAGGAAGGAATTACGAAATAAGAAAAACCCAAAAATCGCATTTTGTTTTAAATCTCGGAAACGATAAACAATAAAGAACTTTTGCAAACTACATGTGAACATGCCCTAAATTATACAACTTTTTTCTAATTTAACGACCTTCGTATCTCTTACCGTTTTCAAGATCCCCATGAAGTTCATCCTTATCTTGGGCACGTTGTATTTTTAAGTAGTCTTCAAACCATCATGTTTTTCCCTAAGCCTTCATTTAATTTCCATTGTTAATTTATGCTTGCAAATGAAACCAGTAAGGTTTTCGAAACATGTCGCCATTACCCCCATAATGTAACCTTCAATTTTTCAATTTTGGTTTATAATCATACTTTATGATTTATTTTATTTATTATTTTATTTATGGTTTATCTCGGTAATTTATGCCACTCGCCTGCGTCTCGTGGCCATAAACTTACCTCGTGAATAATAGCCATTATTATACGCTCGTTGAATAATATACTATTATGATTGAGGTTGCTCGTCACAGTAGGCTATCATTGGATAAGCTGTGACGGCGCCCACAATTTTCAACTTTTTATACCTGCTTTTTGTTTACGTGACATCGGGCGACTCTTATGATTATGACCATTGATGATATGACACAAAATCCTCGATATCTCGTTCTAGTGAAAAACGACCTCGACCGCGAAGGACTCGGTTCCTTCTAAATCCGACTATCGACTCTCCTTTTCAATCGCACCGGTCGGGATCGCGGGGGTTCATCCGTCTTCGGACCAACATCGTACATAGCTATCGTATTTCTTCGATTGAACACTTCCAAAGATTTTTCGTCAACCGCCACCCGCCAAAACTCTTTGTTTCCTTCAGCGACGTCAACCTGTGAAAAAACCTCGGGTCCAGCACCTCCCGAATCGGAGAAGATACCAGGAGCTCTTTTTCAATCAGAGTGACAGAGTTTGCATTTTTTTTCAAATCAACTATACAGTGCTCGCCAAAAAGTCGGCACCAAAGGGACTTTTTTTTAATTTTTGATTTTTTAAAAAAACTTTTCACGGCAATAATTTGTGCTAGTCTGAAAACCTATTTAGCCCCTATCAGATATACCGAGTGATTTTTACTTAGCTAGGAAATGGCGTTTTTCGAATTTGTCCAAATTCGAAAGTGCTATTTTTTGTAAATTAAGCAAGTTGTCCGACCTCCGCAACGTCACTCAAGCCATCCCACACGTGAGATAAACCTGAGGATGCTGAACGGGGAAGCAGCTTTAATCTTAGCCATGTCCGGCCAGGAATCTCCCAACATGGATCGTCTTAATTCGACAAGTACGGAACACTCATAAAGCCATATCTCTTTGAAATCAAAAGTTTTTTACTGCATTTTCGAATACAACCTATTTAGTTACGAAAATTTCCCAAATAACATTTTTTGCTCAAACGAAGTTTTTAGCTCCCAGCTCAAGCTGTCGCCATATCTCTTTGAAATCAAAGTTTTTTACTGCATTTTCGAATACAACCTATTTAGTTATGAAAGTTTCCCAAATAACATTTTTTACTCAAACGAAGTTTTTAGCTCCCAGCACAAGCTGTCACCATATCCCTTTCAAATCAAAAGTTTTTTACTGCATTTTCGAATACAACCTATTTAGTTATGAAAGTTTCTCAAATAACATTTTTTACTCAAACGAAGTTTCTAGCTCCCAGCACAAGCTGTCACCATATCTCTTTCAAATCAAAAGCTTTTTACTGCATTTTCGAATACAACCTATTTAGTTATGAAAGTTTCCCAAATAACATTTTTTACTCAAACGAAGTTTCTAGCTCCCAGCACAAGCTGTCACCATATCTCTTTCAAATCAAAAGCTTTTTACTGCATTTTCGAATACAACCTATTTAGTTATGAAAGTTTCCCAAATAACATTTTTTACTCAAACGAAGTTTCTAGCTCCCAGCACAAGCTGTCACCATATCTCTTTCAAATCAAAAGTTTTTTACTGCATTTTCGAATACAACCTATTTAGTTATGAAAGTTTCCCAAATAACATTTTTTACTCAAACGAAGTTTTTAGCTCCCAGCTCAAGCTGTCGCCATATATCTTTGAAATCAAAAGCTTTTTACTGCATTTTCGAATACAACCTATTTAGTTATGAAAGTTTCCCAAATAACATTTTTTACTCAAACGAAGTTTCTAGCTCCCAGCACAAGCTGTCACCATATCTCTTTCAAATCAAAAGTTTTTTACTGCATTTTCGAATACAACCTATTTAGTTATGAAAGTTTCCCAAATAACATTTTTTACTCAAACGAAGTTTTTAGCTCCCAGCTCAAGCTGTCGCCATATCTCTTTGAAATCAAAAGCTTTTTACTGCATTTTCGAATACAACCTATTTAGTTATGAAAGTTTCCCAAATAACATTTTTTACTCAAACGAAGTTTTTAGCTCCCAGCTCAAGCTGTCGCCATATCTCTTTGAAATCAAAAGTTTTTTACTGCATTTTCGAATACAACCTATTTAGTTATGAAAGTTTCCCAAATAACATTTTTTGCTCAATCGAAGTTTCCAGCTCCCAGCACAAGCTGCCTATATCTCTTTGAAATAAAAAGTTTTTAACTGCATTTTCGAATACAACGCATTTAGTTATGCAAGTTTCCCAAATAACATTTTTTGCTCAAATGAAGTTTCTAGCTCCCAGCACAAGCTATCGGGACTTTTTTTAAATTTTTGATTTAAAAAAAACTTTTTAAATTAGAGTTTTTAGACGCCACGTAAGTAGATCTTCATTATCATTGAAAAACATTAATTCCCCCACAAAGTATCTTGCACCAAAAACGTAAAGATTATGCAACAATATTAATTATAATTGTTGTACGGCAGATGGGTAATTATTTGGTGAATAAAGGTTATACGTAGCTGCCAAATTTGGAGTTCATAAATTATCGTCGAATATGGTGACGTTCTTGTAAATCTGTTTGTGATGTATAGGTTTACAAGAACGTCACCATATTCGACATTTTAAAACGAACCTACATATTTTGTTACAGACTTGATAAAGCCAAATTGGCGAAACGTTGTCCACAAAACTTTTATGTTACGACGAATAAATACAAATAATGTAATTTATGAACTCCAAATTTGGCAGCTACGTATAACCTTTATTCACCAACAATATTAATTTTCTGTAAATAATAATAAACCTATTAGCAATTTCTATTGTTTCGTCCAATTATAAATCAAAAAATTAAAACTATAGTTTTAGCAGAAGTTAAAGAAAAAAAATTTTTCTGGTCTTGAGGTTGTTCGGTAAGCTAAAACTGATAGACGATGAAAAATCTCATTGAAATCTTGCTTAATTTACGAAATCCACCAAATTTAGACAATTTCGAAAAACGCCATTTCCTAGCTAAGTGAAAATCACTCGGTATATTTGATAGGGGCTACATAGGTTTTCAGACAAGCACAAATTATTTCCGTAAAAAGTTTTAAAAAAAAATCAAAAATAAAAAAAAATCCATTTGGTGCCGACTTTTTGGCGAGCACTGTACTATAACAGAACGAGAACGGGTAGGTTGGTTTTCTGTTTGTTCACATCGTTAACAACTGTGATTTTTTACAATTGTTTTCGCATAATATTTTCAATTTAGTGGTTCATTTTGCGCTTTGAAATTGATTCCGACAACAAAAAACGTTACAAATAATGTCGGAAAGGTGACGGAATGCGCGTAAGCGGGTTTATATTATTGAAATAAATAAATATCATAAGTATAATTATTATTTTATTTATCACTAATAACGTCATAATCTAAAATATTGGTATCGAAGAGTTTTGAGAATAATAACTTCCATCACATTTATAAGGGTATGGTATTCGCAGCATATACATTCCGCAAATAATTTAGCAAAAAAAAACTCTCCGTACTAATATCATTGCACTGACAAAATACAGGTCAGTCGGTCAGTGTATCATTGTGAGCGGTCTCAAAAAAACGGCAACACCGTAAAGATGTCGTAACGTATGAAAGTTATCTACGGATGTCACGTAAAACATGAATTAAAAACGTATATCTGATATATTTCGGAGCTCACAAAGATAGGACGAAAATATACATTCGTTCGTGTATGGTTGAATTATTTTTCGTCCATTAGAAACCATTATTGATATCCAAAGAGTCATATTTTTAATTTTCAATTATTTTTATTTCTAAGGGGGGATGTCGAAACGTCGATATTTTTACTGGATGTCACAAGATACGTTGGTCGACTATATATATATATATATATATATTAATTGCGCTCTACTGGCACCAAATTACGACGTATATTGTTCATGAGACCCCCTTATATTCGTTGTGGCTCCTTTTCGTGGAGCCTCTACGTTTCCGCTCGGATTTAGGGTCCAGAGAAAGTCAGGATCATGTCCACGAAGTTTCAGGAGGGCGCCACTTTGACCATACTTCGCCAAAAATGAGAATTTAGTTCAAGGCATATAACTAAAGAGGGCATAATTGTGCAAATATTTATTTTCATTTCCTTCAGACTCCCAAAGCGGTTAAGCACCATCCCACATTCAATCGAAAAAGCAGGTATGTAAACCGAGCTGGCTACCTGTCACCTTTTTCAAACTTAAATAAGAAAACATTTCGATTATCTTTTATACTTTTACCGTTCACTCAACGCTTTTACACAAATTACTATTTGAATGGAAGGTAGCATTTATGAATATGTAGCTGCAAAATAAGCCATACGATAAGAGTTTTAATGGCGTATATCTTTTTTTTGTTTAACTTTATGTTTAATAAATTTATACAATTATTTGGTTTACAGTGTTTTTATTATACATAGATAAATAATTTTTGGAGCCATTGATACCGAAATTTAGCATCGTATTCTTTACTAAACCTGTTAAATCTTTATACATAAAAATGAATTTGACTTTTTGTGTCTCATAAAAACTCGAGAACGGCTGAATCGATTTCGCTAATTTTGGTTTTAAAATATTTCTAGAAGTACAAGGAAGGTTTTAAAGGTGAGAAATAAGCCCTACGATTTTAGGGCTTCGCCCCTATGGGTTTCAAAGTTACCGTGTTTTTGTTATGGAGTTTTGATTTTATTAGTAAACATTGTAAACAAAAGCGCAATGTTATTACCTACTGTCAAACTTAAAAGCTGTAATGTAGCAATTACCTTTGGAAGTTCAGACAACTTTTATTGGCGATACGAAGTTCGCCGGGTCAGCTAGTGATTGGTAAATTTTAATTATTGGGACTAAATTAGTAATGAAACAGACTGATTAATTAATAGGATTTGCTTTACAAATCGTGCCACCCTATTAATAGACTCGCAAGGGAATCAATTTCTATTAAAAGTTGTGTATAATCATAGTCACATTTGCACTTTTACATTGTTATGTTAGACTTACTTAACGTTAGTGTTGTATGGTAACTGTATTTTTTCTAATAACGATTATTAAAGTACAGTAAAATCATTGTTTTCTCTCACAATTATTCCCCCTAACAAAATTAAAACAACTTAAAGTTTTAGGTACTATTTCTTGGAATTGAGTGAAAACACGTTGGTTTTTGTTAGTTAGATATCTTAATTGAAAGGTTACCTACTAAATTGAATTTATTCACCGGACCACCTTAAAGATATCTCAGTTTTTTTATTAGGTACCTTTCTTTGCGAGTTGTAATTAGAATTGTCGTTAGATAACTACCGCTAGAAAAAAATTAATACTTTCCGTTTCTTCTTTGTCCATTGCCTGGTTGTATATCCCGTTAGGGTTAGACAAGTGCCGTTAGATTCTCAAAATCTTCCTTTGTCGATTGGTTACCGTAGTATTATCCAGAATTATAATAAAATAAAAGTGAAATTATTAAACAAACTTCGCGAAACAGGAACAGTACCGTGAATTAGTCAACCTCTTCTTGCGGAATTAAAGGATTGCACCGTACTTATATTATCAAAAAACCGTTACCCTATTCTTAATAATTATTATGATTCAAATTTATGAATGTATTCTTGTGCTTAAATAAACTCGCAAGGGAAATTTCTATTAAAAGTTGTGCATATCATAGTCACATTTGCACTTTTACATTGTTAGGCTTACCTACTCAACGTTATTGTTATATAGTAATTGTATTTTTTCTAATAAGTACCTACCTATTATTAAGGTACAGTAAAATCATTGTTTTCTCTCACAATTTTTCCCCCTAACAAAATTAAAACAACTTGAAGTTTTAGGTACTATTTCTTGGAATTGAGTTACACGTTGGTTTTTGTTAGTTAAATATCTTAATTGAAAGGTTACTAATTGAATTTATTCAGCGGGCCACAATAAAGATATCTCAGTTTTTTTATTAATAAGTATCTACCTTTCTTTGCGAGTTGAAATTGCGGAATTAAACGGTTGCACCGTACTTATATCCCAATCAACGCTTATATGTATGATCAAAAAATCATTACACTACTCTTAATTATGATTCATGCGCTGCGCTGTGAAATATACAGGTAGAACCGAAGTCCGAACGGAATGAATTGTAATAAGAAGTAATGTTTAACATAATACTCTAAGAGTCTACTTCTCATATTGCATTACTAGTTTGTAATTACCTACTTTTATTATCAATATTTCTTTTATCTCAAAAGGTATTTAAATTTGCCAAAGTAGCTGTAACTTTCAAATCAAAAAAATTCCGTAATAAATCAAATAACTTTTATCAAAAATGAATTTTTCGGTTTCCTTCGTTTATCTTCAAAAACGTTTGGAATTTTTTATTTTTTAATCACCATTTGACTCAGTATCCACTGTACAAACTGAATCAACGACAAAGAGGGTAATTAGACGACTACCGTTAGAAAAAATTCAATACTTTCACATCAATTCTTTGTGCATTTTTTGACATAGAATCATATAAAAATATTAAGGAAAGTTTCATAAAAAAATAGGTTTTATTTGAAAATGCAGTAAAAAAAATTGATTTGAAAAAGACATGCCCACAACATGGCAGTGTGAGGATCAAACTTCACTTCAGTAAAAAATATTATTAAGGAAAGTTTCATAAAAAATAGGTTGTATTCGAAAATGCAACCAAAAAATTTATTTCAAAAAACATGGCCATTTACTACGCTAGATGGGCTCGAAGAAGGATCGTGTGGGAGTGGTCCATAAGCTTCACTTGAGCAAAAAAGTTATTAAGAAAAGTTTCATAAAAAAATAGGTTTTAATTGAAAATGCAGTTAAAAAAATTAATTTCAAAAAGACACGCCCACAACATGGTAGTGTGAGGTTCAAACTACACTTCAGCAAAAAATATTATTAAGGAAAGTTTCATAAAAAAATAGGTTGTATTCGAAAATGCAACTAAAAAAATTTATTTATGAAAGATGGCCACTTAATACGCCAGATAAACTCGAAAGAGGATCGTGTGGGCCATAATCTTCACTTGATCAAAAAATGTCATTAAGAAACGTTTCATAAAAAAATAGGTTTTATTTGAAAATGCAGTAAAAAAAATTGATTTCAAAAAGACATCCGCACAACATGGTAGTCTAAGGTTCAAACTTCACTTTAGCAAAAAATTTTATTAAGGAAAGTTTCATAAAAAAATAGGTTGTATTCGAAAATGCAACTAAAAAAATTTATTTAAAAAATATGGTCATTTAATACGCCAGATATACTCAAAAAAGGATCGTGTGTGCCATACGCTTCACTTGATCAAAAAATATCATTAAGAAGCGTTTCATAAAAAAATGGGTTTTATTTGAAAATGCGGTAAAAAAAATTGATTTCAAAAAGACATCCGCACAACATGGTAGTGTAAGGTTCCAACTTCACTTTAGCAAAAAATTTTATTAAGGAAAGTTTCATAAAAAAATAGGTTGTTTTCGAAAATGCAACTAAAAAATTTTATTTCAAAAAACATGGTCATTTAAAACGCCAGATATACTCGAAAAAGGATCGTGTGGGCCATAATCTTCACTTGATCAAAAAATGTCATTAAGGGCCGGTTGTACAAATGCAGATTTAAGCCTAGTTTAAAGTGAAGTGGAGCTTAAGCCACGAAAAGTCATTGTACAAAACTGGTTTAGCAAGTTTATTACTCACCTAAGCATCGGCTTTACATTAAGCTGCAGATGTACAACCGGCCCTAAGAAACGTTTCATAAAAAAATGGGTTTTATTTGAAAAAGCAGTAAAAAAATTAATTTCAAAAAGACACGCCCACAACATGGTAGTGTGAGGTTCAAACTACACTTCAGCAAAAAATATTATTAAGGAAAGTTTCATAAAAAAATAGGTTGTATTCGAAAATGCAACTAAAAAAATTTATTTATGAAAGATGGCCACTTAATACGCCAGATAAACTCGAAAGAGGATCGTGTGGGCCATAATCTTCACTTGATCAAAAAATGTCATTAAGAAACGTTTCATAAAAAAATAGGTTTTATTTGAAAATGCAGTAAAAAAAATTGATTTCAAAAAGACATCCGCACAACATGGTAGTCTAAGGTTCAAACTTCACTTTAGCAAAAAATTTTATTAAGGAAAGTTTCATAAAAAAATAGGTTGTATTCAAAAATGTAACTAAAAAAATTTATTTCAAAAAACATGGTCATTTAATACGCCAGATATACTCGAAAAAGGATCGTGTGGGCCATAATCTTCACTTGATCAAAAAATGTCATTAAGAAAAGTTTCATAAAACATTAGGTTTTATTTGAAAATGTAGTAAAAAAAATTGATTTCAGAAAGACATCCGCACAACATGGTAGTGTAAGGTTCAAATTTAAATTTAGCAAAAAAATTTAGTAAGGGAAGTTTCATAAAAAAATAGGTTGTATTCGAAAATGCAACTAAAAAAATTTATTCAAAAAATATGGCCACTTAATACGCCAGATAGACTCGAAAAAGGATCGTGTGGGCCATAAGCTTCACTTGAGCAAAAAAAGTTATTAAGAAAAGTTTCATAAAAAAATAGGTTAAAATGCTGTAAAAAATGGATTTCAAGAAGACATCCCCCACAGCATGGTATTGTGAGGTTCAAACTTCACTTCAATCACTTCAGCAAAAAATATTATTAAGAAAAGTTTGTAACCAAGTAGGTTGTTGAGCAAAAAACAGCACATAATTTCGATTAAAAGTAAGGGAATAGTATTAGTTTGATTCAAATTGCTACATGTCACTTTTTGCAGGGTCATTACTGACAGAACATTCAACTTTGATATTTGTGTAATCAGATTTAATTCTCTTCAGTATTTTGTGATATCCAGTGTTGTAATAGCTTAAATACATGGCGATTTTCTGTGTTAATATCGGCATCGGCGACTTGAAGGGATTGTTTACTAACTTGAAATTTAGATTTCATTTTAGTAGTTCCCGATTGAGTATTTGGTTCTTGCCTAATTTGACCTATAAATGCCCAAAGAGGGCTTTTGTGACCTATAACAACTTAGACCTTTTTTGGGTTGCTTACACATGTCGTCTTCACTTCTCTAAAAAAGCATCTTCTTGAACAAGCACGTCAGTAGGTTGTAAGTATACACTAAACTTCATTTTAAACTTATTTTTGTATAGATTTTGTTTTACATACAACAAGAAATTTATTTCCAAAACGACTACTCCTGACAGAAGCCATTTTTTAAAAGAATCAGAGGAGCTGTTTTGATATGATTTTGACCGTACATACATCTATCAATATTTAATTTGTTATCAATTTATTGTTGTGATCGCTTAATTGGAAAGATTTGAAAGGAATTGCAAAGAATGCATCGTGATTGCAGAGATTTTAATTAATTTAACTTGATTGCAACACTGAATTACCTCTCGGTCACTTAGGAGAGGTCTAACGGTCCCCTTCAAAATCTTGTAATTGATTGAAATAAGTTAAAAATTAATTAAACAGCGATATGTTTGGAACGAAAAATTCGAGAACGATGTAATTACGTATCGATAACGCAAAAATGACAAACAATTAAATCTGAGGGGACTAGTCTATCGACCGTAACATTATTGGTAAATAATTGTCCACATTTATAAAATTAAAGGACTCTCACAAGAGAAACCCGCTTACAGCTTGAAGAGCCATGATTAAGGTGAAAAAGACGTATTCAAATTATGTAAACTTAAGGTGAAAAGCAAGTGCAATGGAAATTATTTTTTATTATTCGGTACTTTTTACAGTTATTTTTAGTAATTCATTTTTCTTGATAATCATTAACCAATCACCAATATGTATGCGAATTACGTAGATGAGATAGAGAGTAAAACATTAATAAATTGAAATAATGCATTAAAACACAGATTTTGTGTAAGATTTAAAAGGGTAAAATTCGTTAAAATCCCGTTTCCGACCAACAATGCTAGACCACATAAAATTTGTAGAATATCCGAAATACGGAAAGGTATGCATTGTTCATTATTATACCTGCAAAAACTAGTTTGCCAAGCAGTAAGAACTGCAGGTTTCAATACTCTCCGGTGATAATGAGATCATTTTTAATTGTCAAATGAGAACTGTATTTATTGTGTTCTAATGTTTATTCTATTGAATTTCTAACTTTCGCTTACCTACGCTTGGAAGCAAGCGCGTATCTGATTACAATTTGAAATAAAAGTACCAAAGGTGCGATAGAATAAGCAATTAAGCATACAAATAATTAGGGTTTGATATACCTACAACAATTTTCACTGTGTTGATATATTAAAAAGATATGCCTACTTTAATTTGTAGGGTTGTTCGCCTTTAGCTTGTAGCGCCCTAATTAAAATTATTGGGTACTTTTTACAGTAGTTATTTTTAATAATTCATTTTTCGTGATAATCATTAACCAATCACCAGTATGCATGCGAATTACGTAGATGAGATAGAGAGTAAAACATTAATAAATTGAAATAATCCATTAAAACACAAATTTTGTGTAAGATTTAAAAGTGTAAAATTCGTTAAAATCCCGTTTCCGACCAACAATGCTAGAGCAGTTCAATATAAAATTTTTAGAATATCCTAAATACAGAAAGGATTGTTTAATATTATACCTGCAAAAACTACTTTGGCATGCAGTGGTAACTGCAGGGTTCCGCCCACAATTGTATATATACCATGCTAAGACGCATATACAATTCTGTCAATGTGTTCGAGGCTTGAACCACTCGTTATCTGAATATAATACCGGGTGCCTGAATAGCGAATCGTAATCTGAAGTTAAAACGTCGATTTTCGCGTATATATATATATTTATTTATTTGCATGTTATCTAGTATTAAGAATATGCACAGTTTATGAATATACCGTGGGCTTTGTTTTGGGATTATTTTGTGGGTTTATTGTGCCTCCTTATTTTATTTCAGCTCTGCGTGTATACCACCTCTCAATCATTAACGTTGCTTTTAGAGCGAGAGCGACTATAGCTCTTAACAATTTGTTAATATTTATAAATTTAATATTATCGTTCTTGGCGCCCTTTGAGTCATCCTTTCAGGAATATCAGGTTTGTGTGGATTCCTTGACCCACGACCTAGAACTAGTCCGGGATTAACAAATTGGTATTGTGATCTTTTGAGAATTTATGGTAACGCACTTGAAGCTTGCATGCATGGGAATCTATAATTTATAAATAGGTAACAAAATTTGGCGCCCAACGCGTGAGCCTTATTGTTGTGTATTTTTTCTTGTCTTTTCTAATTTAGCTTTTTTTGCCTTTTTGTGTCTACAATTATTTTGGTAGAGTGCCAAGTACATTATGGATATTAATCGATTGCTGAGTGAGGATTTAGATTTTGAGTTGCGGCGTCGTGGTATCCCTATAGAGGGGACGGTCGAAGAGAAACGCGCTAAGTTACGTGCACGAAGGCGGGTCGAGCGCGAAGTCAATGTTTCATTTCCCAAATTAGAGCTCGATAAACAAGAGCAATTAGACATCTGTAATGGTAAATTAGTAACCTTAAACAATGAGATTATCTCAATGAGTCCACCTCTCTCCCTGAACGAGCATAAACGTATCAAGTCGCGATTAATACATATATACAATCGGTTAGAGGCAGTAGGCTTACCCGAGAATGAAACCCTAGTCACTAAATGCATGCAATTGTTAGACGATTTAGATGCGAAATTTCAAATCGATGAACCGGATAACGCGAGAGTCCCAGAGGAGCCCATCGAAGGCCCCGACCTTGATTCGGTATCGCAACATGAAGACGCACCGGTCGCGCAATCGTCACGGGAACGAATACGAAGGTTCTCCACCTGGGAAAGTACGAGATTACCTACGAATGAATCATTGAGACCTTTTAATAACTTACCCATTAATAAATGGAATGTTCAGTTCAATGGCGAAGGGGGGGTTGCTAGTTTCCTTGAGCATCTGGAGGAATTGCGTATCTCCAGAGGGGTTCCAAAGGAACAATTACACATGTCCGCGGTCGAGCTGTTTACTGGAAACGCGTTAATATGGTATCGTGCGATAAAGGATACGGTAACCAGTTGGGACGAGTTAGTCCTAGCGTTACGCAATACGTTCCAACCGTGCGATTATGAACTAACTCTTTGGGAGGAAATCCGTAAACGCACCCAAGGTGCTCATGAACCAGTTTTAATCTATATTGCGGTCATGGAAAATTTATTCCGTCGTCTTTCGAGTGTACCCTCTGAACACGCGCGCATATCCTATGTAACCCGTAATTTACTCCCTTATTTGCAAAAGGCTATGGCCACTACTACCTTTCCGACAATGGCGGTGCTGAGATCGCAGTGCAAAGTGATTGAAGATGCGCATACTCGAGCCAACCGATTTTGTCCACCTCCAAACGTGAATCAATATTGTCTTGAACCAGACCTGGCATATCGTCCCAGTCGAAGTATTAAAATACATGCTACTGAAACACCAGAATCAACTCAGTCTCCAAATGTTCCTGTTGTCGTTGATACCCTCGTTTGCTGGAACTGTGAACAACCAGGGCACAGATCCTCAGCTTGTCGTAGCCCTCGTCGTAGACATTGCTTCCGATGTGGACAACCAAATGTCACCAAGGCCACATGTCCAAAGTGCTCGGGAAACGAGACTCAGCGCGTGTGAAAGGTCTCGCCACGCGCTGTCCATCTGAAGAGGCCGATGTTAATATCCGACACAAAGCCATTTTGGACTTTATCTTGAGCCAATCCGAAGGGGACGAACGGCCCTACCTGAAAGTTGAAATTATGGGTAAACAACTTCTCGGACTATTAGATTCAGGGGCTTCACGAACCATTATTGGTGACCATTATTGGTCACTATTGCAAGACCTTGGTCCGCTAAACAAGGATGACTCCGTCAAGTGCATTGTCGCTAACGGAACCGAATGTTCCTCATTAGGATCGGTTACGCTCCCGATCACTCTCGAGGGGAAGACCATTATTCTAGAACTCCTAGTCATTCCATCAATCCATCAAGGCCTTATCTTAGGAGCAGATTTCTGGCGGAAAATGGCTATAGTGCCCGACCTCCGCCATGGCGCCTGGAAGTTTGCCAGCACTGTTGTAGAAGCTCCTCGTCTTGACGCCATTCAACCTTTATCGTCGTTATCCGACTCTGAACGTGAGAGACTAGAAGAACTGATCACCAACACCCAAGTACGTCCAGTTTTCGGTTGCCCAGTGAACCTGGCCTAACTTGTTGAAGGTGAATCCTGAGGGGTGGGTTGTCATTTGGTATCCTTATTGTCCTTTCTTTATCCTGTTACCTTTTGTTCCTGGGGTTTTCTGCATGTTCTCATTCATCTCTTATGTTTTTTTTTGTGTCGCTACGCTCTCTTCTGGGTAGGGGGGAGTTGTTACATGTGAAATGCTCGTATGTATTGTGTGTTGCATGCTATTGGGAAAAGCTGATGACCTTGTTTACGTTCTATTTTTCAAATTCTATTTTTCTAGTTCTCTTATCTTCGAGGAGACCTAGTTTTTCTTTTCCTGTTGTTAGCCATTTTGGCATTCGAAATCGAGAGTTCGTAAGAGCACATGGTCGGGCCAGTTCACAAATCAGATGTGAAATCCCTTTTTACCTAAAGGATCTTAGTGAATTTGTGCCAAAGTAATACAAAATCGCTCACCATTTTCTTGGAAGTTGTTGTGGGGGTGTTGATTTTATCGCTTTTAGCGGATTTAAGGACCTGTGCCTTAGAAGCCACATGCTGCCCGCCTGACATCGAAGGGGTTTGTACCATCCATTCCTTTATATACAGTCCCTAAGATTTACTATTTATTCCAGCAATTTACGTTACATCATATCTACTAATATTTACACTACGTTATATCGTTGATAAAGTTTGCACCGTACCGTTTACGTCATACCTGTTCTACCGCACGTGCTACATTCATCGCCACGTGCCGTCAGCTTGTGAACGTGTCCATCATCATCTCCGTTGTTGTCCGTCGTCCCGCAAAGTAGGTGTTCTGCAACGGCAGCTCCATTAAGGGCTGGGAGTGTCGTCCAGTCGTCTCTCGGCTACGTCCCCGCTAGACGTTAGCCCGATTACCATCCGCATCACCTACGTGCACCAAGGTACCTCCGAGTCACCAGATCAGGTCAGGAGTCCGTGTCGTGTTGTCCATTGTATTTTTTTTTCCTCATAAACATTGTGTTTTGTACCCTTATGAACGAACTATTATACAGGGGGGTCCGAATATTTGTTATCCAAAGAAAAGCTTACCTTGGCTATAACCTAACTACAAACTGTGATCCAACATTTGCCCTTCCGGCTTGATTGGTTATTGTGCATCCTTCAGTCTTGGCCACGGTCAAACTTGAACTTTTACTGTTACATCGAATTAAAGATAATAGTTAAATTCACTTACAACAATTAGTTATGCCCGTTGTTATAATTAAGTACAGAACAGCACCGGTAAATTCATTTGTTATTCATTCAGTAAGCATCGAGGTTAGGTATTAACTACTGTAGGACAAATTACCTACTATATATGTAAGGTAGAAAACAAGAACTACCCAAAATTATTATTTATTTCAGCTACTTATATTGAGCACAACTATTGGGTAGACCTAAAAGAAACGTTTCATTTAGTCCCCTAGCCCTTGTTATCATAGTATTTATTTTTGGTCCATTTTCTTCAGGTAAAGTTTATAGCCAACCGCAATATTAAAGCAGTCTTGTTGAAGCCCTCATTGAAGTCACTGATGACTTAATTTATTTAAAACATTTAAGTAATTTACCTCATCTGCTGCATTATCGTCGTTATCTCATTACATTATTGTTATCACTTCTTGTTATTTATTTAATTATATCGATTTACATATTTACATATCTATATATACACAAATAAGTCCTTTCGAGGACAATATCCGTCCACAATACGGCACTTTGAGGACGTTTGGGAAGTTTGAAGACGGTCCTCAAACTTCTTCGGTATCAATGCGGAATTTCGAGGTCTTGGTCCTCGAACTGCCATCCGGTAGTTTGAGGACATGTCTTCAAAGTTCCGCAGTTAAATATGACGTCCTTTTGAGGACATGTCATTTGAATTGAAAATATATTAGAGTAGGACCTTTTATATGGTTTAATTAAACCACAATTTGTTAAAAAATTTTTGGATTAAAAAAATGAATCAATAGAAGAAAAAATGCCACCAGTGGAAGATGAAATTGAATGAAAATCATGGGAAAATTCGGAATTAATGAAAGATAGAATTGAACAAAGGGTTTAGTCGATGGAAGAGAAAATGGCAGAAAATAATAGAAAAATTGAACTCATTAAGATAATTAGATAGAAACAAGCATAATTATAGAAAGAAATAATATACGACAGAATGAACTTACTAGAAGAGAGAATTATCGATTGAGTTTCCAAAATGATGAAAAAGTAAGTTTTTACAGGACATTCACCAACAGCAGTGAACAGTTAATTGTAAGATTGTACCATCGACTTTTGATGGTAAAGTACCCTGCTCGACGTATCAAAAGCAGTTTGAGACCATAGTGAATGGCGCCATCTAAAATTAAATTGATAATGTCACCATCTTTCCCCCTCAAAGCCACAAAACTTTCGTCTGAAACATTTTTTGAAAAAAATTCTCCTTTTCGAGATATTTGGTTATAGTTTGAAGCTGTTACTCGATAGGTGCAGGAACGTGCCAAAAAAATAATAATAAAAAGTTGGCTGCCTAGGTATCGCACAAGATTTAACAAGGCAGCCAATTTTGTTCTTTATTAACTGTATAAAAGCTATGTTTTAAGAGTAATTTCATGCTGTTACTCGATAGGTACAGTAACGTGCCAAAAAATATTCAGGAGAGAGGGCATGGCGAATTTCTGCACAAGTTGCGCCCAGGCAGCCAAAGATTTTATGGATGGTCTGTATAAGTACTAGCTTTTAAAAATCATTTCATGCTGTTACTCGATAGGCCAGCTTTTTTGCAGCCAGCTCTTGGACTAAAAGGAGAGCCTGTAAGAATTTAAAGCTGATTTTACTAGACTGGTAGATATCTACGATTGGCATACGGTACGGCGCGCGCCTGAAGCAGCTAGCTATTCAAACTATTGTAGATAGTGAGACGCAATAGACCCCATTAGTGATGACGTCAGAATTGCTTGGGAAATTTAAAATTTTGGAGAACTCGTATTTTGACGTCGAGAAATTGACCCTTATCGCTACGTTGTTAAAGTTTAGAATAAAAAGGTCTAAGTTTGCGTCATATTTGTGGAGTTATTATAACGAAATAAGTGGCAAGGAGTCTTGAAATGTTAACTACGAAGCTTCTATTTGTGTGTTATAATAACATTTCTATGTTAAAACTAAAACACCCACAGTTCTTTTAATTTCGAATTGACGATGAGGATGCAAACCACGAAAATTCAACTTAGGTACGCCATACGTCGCTTTGTTATGATTTTGCATTTGTGGTGCTTTCCGAACTACAATAACCTTCAATATTACTTATTTTCAAATTGCTGTCGTTATCCTTGGATCATTATCGTTCTTTATGCCTTTTATTAATATTCGTTTTTTTGTTAATTGTTGTATACTAACTTATTAGGTTAATAGTGGTAATATTGGAGGTTATGTAGTTCGGAAAGCACGGCAAATGTAATTTCATAACAAAGCGACGCATGGCGTAACTAACTTGAATTTTCGTGGGTTGCATCCTCATCGTCAATTCGAAATTAAAAGAATTGTGGGTGTTTTAACATAGAAATGTTATTATAACACGCAAATAGAAGCTTCATGGATAACATTTCAAGGCCCCTTGCCACTTATTTCGTTATCATAACTCCACAAATATGACGCAAACTTAGACCTTTTTATTATAAACTTCAACAACGTAGCGATAAGGGTCAATTTCTCGACGTCAAAATACAGGTTGTCCAAAATTTTAAATTTTAAGTTTTGACGTCACACTAATGCGGTCTATTGACGATGAGAATGACTTGACCGTGAAAAATAGTTGACGCTTTGGAATTTGAAACTAAGGAAGCTGTGGAAGAAATTGTTGAACAGGTACTTCGTGAAAATGCATGAAGTAACGGAATACGAAGATTCCGGTACTGCGGCGAGGTGATGGTGATCCACGTGATGGATATATCAACGGACGATGCTCCAGGGTCTTGCTGGGTGCAGGAACAATAAAGAGAGTGTTCATACTAATAAAGTTTCGTAGGTAACACGTATTGTAACATTTTTGTACGTTGATTTGCAGTAGGTAAGATACCTGCTACATTTCTTAAATTTAATTCTAAGTGGTTTTCAAATACGTTTACCGGTTTACCCTAAAATAATCCCTTGTTTGTGTTGCTGCGAAGCGGTCATTTGACTTAGTGTAAGAGATGAAAGTATGGAATTATAGTACATAACTGAAATGGATATTGTATGACGAATAGGACAATTTAGTAAGAGACGTGTATAAAAAAACCATTTGAAATAAAGTTTACAGTTAGTATTTTGAAAATTTGAAAGCATGAGCCGTAGAGTCATCGAATATTATTTGTAACCAATCCTTGAAAATTATGATGTTTGCGACATCTTGAAATAAATAGCTAAAATGGAAGTAATGTTGCTTGCCTATATTTCAAAATGTTCGATATTCACCAATGCATGACGTAGCTTAAAAATTATCTAAGGATAATGTGCTTTTGCCGAGACCCCGTTGTTCATTCACAAGCAACACAAGATCACTTTTACCTCTAGGAATTAGATTTGTTAGTCACCTGTATTAACCTTGTTATTTATATAAATTAATATCATGTAGGTATGATCATGTAAGATAGTAAGATATGACATAAAAAATTATTATGTGATGAAAAGAAGAAACCAATTAGTTATTCATTTGAATAAATGACATTGAATAATAATTACAATAATTGATTGCAAGAACGCATAATAAAATTGATACAAATGTACCTACAACAATAATGCCCCTAATTTTCACTACAATAGAAATGGGCCAAGATATTGTACATTTCATTATTACGATATTTTCGGAATTATGGATGTTTGGTCTCACGCCTTTAAGGGATTCGAACGGTAAGTATATGCAGGTATACAACCATTACTGTTAGCTAATAGCTATTCTTCAAATGCGTTATTCGACAAGGTTCGTTGCGCTTTGCAACATGCCACTTCAACGTGTAAATAAATAGTTATTAGTTAACGCCGTTTTATTAATCGTAAATAAAAATACAGAACTACGTAATACTTCTTCGCATAGAACAATGGATGTTAAAAAAAACTACTAATAAAAAATTTTAATTTTTTAATTGATCTGAAACATTTTACTCATAATATAAAGTTTCTGTTTTTCTCCGCCTTCAATATAAATTTCGGCTTGTAAACCTCTAGGAATACGCGGATCAGCTAATTCGAGCAACATGCAATTAAAAAAAATTCGTTTAACTTGTGTAACATGAAACTTCTCCACATTTCTTCATCTTTTACAATGTTGATTATTATCTCTAAATCGTTGTCTGTATACAGAGGGGGCCAACGAAAAGGTAACAGACGAGTTTCTGGCTAGAGAAAATTTTTTGAGAACTCAAAAACACGTCAATTTTTAAATCAAGGGGGACAACTTTTGCTATGAATTTCAACTTGAAGTGATTTCATCCCTTAGCGCTGTGAGAGCAACCCCTAAAATTTAAATAGGGATGATGGGGCAAGTGATACATCATTTGAAAGGTCTTTCTTTTCTGATTTCAGTGCACTAGTTTTTTATACTTTTTTTATTTTTAACCAAAAAAATTGAAGTTCCAAAATGGAAAATGAGGAAAGAGATTGAGGCATTTAAAAACTCAAAAAAGCTCGGACAGGTCAATTGTTTTTTTTTTAGAGAAGCTAGCTACTTTTCCTGCCATTTGACAAGATTGATTCAACCCTTAAGTACAGGATAAACAACCATAACATTTTTAAATAGATACGGGTTAATTTTTTCTTGTGCTAATTAATAAAACCAGTTTATGCAAATTCAACCTTAGTTTAATAAATGTTCGAAGTGCCTACCCTCAGCTTCCATGCAATAATACAAATTTTGATTAAATCGTCCCCGTACATTTTGCAACATTTCGGGAGTAATTAGACGGCATTTATGTACTATCGGCCACGTAACTGCTCCAAAAATTCCGGAGCAGAGGAATAAACTTTATTCTTTACATGGTCCCATAAAAAAATCTACTTTTGTTAGAAATTAGATGCCTTCACCTTTGATACTGTACTCCCAAAATGTTGCAAAATGTACGGGACGATTTAATCAAAATTGGTATTATTGCATGAAAGCTGAACTTCGAACATTTATTAAACTAAGGTTGAATTTGCATAAACATGTTTTATTGATTAGCACAAGAAAAAATTAACCCTTGTTTTTATTTAAAAATGTAAGGGTTGTTTACCTTGTACCTAAGGGGGTGAAACAATGCTGTCAAATAGCAGTAAAAGTACCTAGCTTCTCTAAGAAAAAAACAATTGACCTGTCCGAGCTTTTTGGGTTTTTAAATGCCTCAATCTCTTTCCTCATTTTCCATTTTGGAACTTCAATTTTTTTGGTTAAAAATATAAAAAAGATATAAGAATGTAAAAAAACTAGTGCACTGAAATCAGAAAAGAAAGACTTTTCAATTGACGTATCACTTGCCCCATTATCCCTATTTAAATTTTAGGGGTTATTCTCTCAGCGCGAAGGGATGAAATCACTCCAAGTTGAAATTCATAGCAAAAGTTGTCCCCCTTGATGTAAAAATGGACGTGTTTTTGCGTTTCTCAAAAAAAAATTTTCTCTAGCCAGAAACTCGTTTGTTACCTTTTCGTTGGCCCACCCTGTATAACACCAAATCACAATAGTTCCTATTTAATATTGGCCTTAAATTTGATAATAGTAGGTATATACAGAATGTTTCAAATTAACTCGTGACTATTGCTATCTTTGTTATTATTGATATTACAAAGTAGGTTAAATTAGGAAACTAGTAGTGTTTTTAGCGCTGATTAATATGCAATTGATAAAAAAACAATTGAATAACGCATTTTCGAGAAAATTAGAAATTTAGTATTTTTGTTAATGGAACACCCTGTATATTTTTATTGTAAACGAAAAGAAATGAATTCTCAACAGAAAATCTTATGCACTCTTACGTCAAAATACTTTAAATAAAGCAGATATTGACAACTGTTGCTGTTCTGTTCTGTTCTGCTATCTTATCGCAAGTGTCGCAATAATAATATAAATATGGATATAAGTCCCTTCCTCCTCTCCCGCTTAAACTTCATTTTACTCATGGTACATTTCATGTTATGATAATAAGTCTGTTCTGCTTCTTCAATAAAAAAAAACGACGTTGACGATTCGATTTTCCAAAGATGTAGGACATGGACTGAAAATAGATGTTTCTCCTTCAACTTCCATTTCTGGAAGGATTTCCTCCCGTAAACTAAACCATAAAATACCATATAGGTAAGTAAAATCAGAAAACTGTGCTGAAATATTCGGGATGTTGCAGAATTGCATAATAAATTGTGCTTAAAGTTATATCCAAAAACGTAACTCCTGTACGATTAATCAGATTACCTTTTTTTAGGATTCATAGCAAAGTAATAACATTAATCTGCTTAATAAGTAGTCGAGAAACTCTGCAAATAGTAACTGTAACTGTCCAAGATAAATTAGGTAAACGTTGTTAGTATTATAATCTAAAAAATCTATATGCGCTCGTTCTCCTACTCGGGATCAGATGATTTAGTCCACGGCATTAAATCAGCTTTTGTTGGATCTGATCGCATTTTCAAACACGGAATGCATGCTTTTGTAATCGTTTCTATTTCCTTATCTAAATTGGGCCACCACAATAAGTTAGTGGGAGTTGCGGTAAATTTTTTTTTCGCAGTGAGACTTGCGGTCACCTCATCGTTGGACGTCTAATTTTACCTATATAATAATAATGGTTACTTGACGCGAGTACCTATGGATAGAAACCGAAGTACAATAATAATAATAAATACCATTTATTTTTTCAGAACTACCTATATCATAGTGTAATTAACTAAATATACCTATATTAAATATCAGCCATATTAGGTTTACACGTATGTTCACTTACTGAGAATTTCATTGGATTTACTTTTCAGTCTTCCTTTGCAATTCTAAGAAGTCACAGGTTATAAAATAAAAGCTTTTAACATGTTGCCAAGTCATATAAAAGCAAACCATAACTTATATACATTTAAAAAACAACTAACTGGCTGGTTGCGAGAAAAATGTTTTTACGATTTTAATTTTAAATGTTAATTGTAGGTGTTTGTCTTTATATAATATTCTATTTTAACAATTATTACTATATGTGCTGTATTTGTGACGTTGCTTGTCGTTGTACGATTGTGTTGGCAATAAAGTCGATTATTATTATTATTATAAATTACACAATTTGTCAAACTCAAAGTCGTTGCAGCGGTCATTCACTTCAGGTAAAGTGCATTGTTAGGGGATTGGAAAAAGCCACCGACACGAAGAGGTTCTAGCAACTTTAAAATCGTTTCCTGTTACAAAGTAATCTTAACTGACATTTAGGCTTGAATGTTTACAGTTAACAGTAGGTACTCCTGTAGGTACTAAGAACTTAATAAAATAACAACTTACTTTACTTAAATGTGTCAAGATTTTATTTTGACAGCCGCCACCCCAGCCTCCTACAGAGATATTTTTTAGAATGGATATCTTATCTTCAAAATAATAAAGACTTGCAAAGGAAGACTGAAAAGTAAATCCAATGAAATTCTCAGTAAGTGAACATACGTGTAAACCTAATATGGCTGATATTTAATATAGGTATATTTAGTTAATTACACTATGATATAGGTAGTTCTGAAAAAATAAATGGTATTTATTATTATTATTGTACTTCGGTTTCTATCCATAGGTACTCGCGTCAAGTAACCATTATTATTATATAGGTAAAATTAGACGTCCAACGATGAGGTGACCGCAAGTCTCACTGCGAAAAAAAAATTTACCGCAACTCCCACTAACTTATTGTGGTGGCCCAATTTAGATAAGGAAATAGAAACGATTACAAAAGCATGCATTCCGTGTCTGAAAATGCGATCAGATCCAACAAAAGCTGATTTAATGCCGTGGACTAAATCATCTGATCCCGAGTAGGAGAACGAGCGCATATAGATTTTTTAGATTATAATACTAACAACGTTTACCTAATTATCTTGGACAGTTACAGTAAATGGGTGGATGTGCACGATATGAACAATAACACGAGTGCAGAGAAAACAATTCATAAATTAAGGGCAACATTTACTAGTTTGGGGATACCTGAGCTAGTTGTTTCTGACAAAGGTACTCGATTAGTAAGTAAACAAATGAGGGGATTTTTAGAGATAAATGGAATAAAACAGATCATAACACCGTTTTATCCTGCTACTAACGGTGCTCCAGAAAATGCCGTAAAAATTTTAAGAAAGCCTTAAAACCGGCTATTTGAGAAGAAGCAGGAATAGGGGAGTTGAGATAAACACATTAATTAGTAGATTTCTTTTATTATACCGGGTGTCTCACGGTGATCGTCGGTTAGAAGTATATCAAGAACTGTAAAAGCTAGGATTTTGAAATTTTGCACATGCGACATGCCGTGTTTAATCTATTAAATAAAAATATTTTCCGAATGGCAGCACTTCCAGAAATCAACATCTTTATTTTAAATACGAACCAGGCAATTTTTTTTCACAATCTGATGTGACATATAAAATGTTCAGTATACGTATCCTTAAAATAGTCGGGGTATCAATTTTGATAACACTAATAAATAATAAAATAACAAACGTAAATGTAAAGTAAACTTTCAAACTGATAGCTAACTGACAACTGTCAAATAAAAATAAAAACATAGAAAGCATAAGTAGTATAATAAATTAAAGATCAAATCAATTAAATATGGATGATAATAAAAACATCCCAAATAAGCATTTATAACCAAGAATGCCCAAATTATGCATTTATTCAAATGCTTCATTAACCTAAGCCTAATAATAAACAAGAAAGTAATTTATTACACTCTAAAAATATTGGATAAACAGTATTTGAAACTTAAAAAGTGCCAACCTAAATGTATATTGCCACTCAGGCGCTTAGGTTAGGGGTAGGTTTAGTATTTATATATTTTTTTCAATTGATAACAGTCCCTCAAGATTAAAGTTATTTCCGATTTTCGATTTGTACGGCGAATTTGGTAAATGGCCAACTGCCCCGATGGCGAAACGGCGATAGCGACTGGTCCTAGACCCTTTTTAAAGGCAGTCGGCGGCCAGTTGGCAGCGGCCAGTTGTCTCGGCGGCCAGTTGTCCTAGACCGTGCTGGTCGGTCCGTTGGCTGCGGAATTTAGGGTCGTGGTCCTAGAGCGCGACGCTTCTGCATGTGTCTCCTTAGAGACGTTGAGGGCCAATTGTTACCGGGCGGCTTGCGACGTGGAGATGTGGGTAATAGCGTGATGGAAAGGCGTAGTTGTATGTACATATAATTATGATAATAACAATATATACCATTCTATTTACAGTTCTTCATTTTGTAATGCTTGTATAATTTATATACAGAGGTATAAACTATAAACATATACAATGTGTTGTCGCCGTCGTTCGTCGCTCTGCTGGTGTGGTTGTGGGATCTTCGAGTCGCGATCGGATGTTAAATGCCCTTATGATCAACGGGGTTGTAGTTATATACACTGGACCGCCCGCGATCGTAGTAAGAGATCCGCCCCCGTCGTTGGCGGGGGTGCGGAGCAAAATATATAAGGAGGGTGAAATAATCACTGATAATAGTTTTTTTGGCTTTCTTTATGTGAATGTGAACATCGTTTGATTTCAATCTATCAAGTTAAAATGTTTTCATTGGTAAAGTTCGTTGATGATGGGATCCTAAAGGTGTGCAAAACCATGCGAATCACAAAAAAAAACAATACAGTTCGAGCTCCTTATGGTACCTTTAAATATGAGTGCGCGATAATTTGTACAAATAATGATGAAAAAGTTCTTCAGGCAATGATAGACACAAATTGTGTTGATCGTAAAGTTTCGGTATCAATTTCAAAAAACGTTAAGCCTTCCGCGAATTATTTAAGTGATTCTGTTTTAATGAATATTGAAGAGGACAATTATGAAGAAGGTTCCAATGGTGTCGCAAACTTCGAGTTCGAAGATTCACCTTTGCTTGTCAGTGGTGAGAATAGTGGTAAGTAAAATCATGAAATAAATTTACAAAATATCTGTATTTTCTAGTACCTAGTTGTATATAAATTCAGTAATATCATTCTTTCGGTTCAAAACTTCTGCAACGTAACAATAAGGGTTTTTCACCGCACATTTTATAAACTAGCCGCTCGCAATAGACCTCCAAATCAACCTTTAAACACAAGTTTTATTTTAGAAATGATTCTAAAGTGCCTTTTTGACTATCCGGATTGAATCTAGAAAAAAAATGTCCTCGAAAACATACTCCATGAAAAAATTACCCAGGCAATTCAACTCATGTATAAAAATTCGCATAAGCCGCAGTACAATTGTCACTTTGATCAGGCTTTAGTCCTTGACATAAACAGTTTTTCTACTTTTAAAAAGCATTCATAAAACCTAGATCTGATTTTTATATGAAGCGAATGCTGGATTGATTAGTTTCTGTCAACTTCAAATCAAAATTCTATCCTTTTATGCTCACTTGTTGATTGTTACGAGATAAAATAGGTAATTGCTTGGTCACTTCAGCGACGTAAATTGATCCTAAACAATTCCTGTTACAAAATTACTGTTTAAGCCATCATTTGATTTGTGTAAGGCGAAGTAAGTACGCCACTGGAAAACATTCTAGGAATCATGAAATGTAGGTTAGGGCCAGTGAACTCGTATAGTTCACTGGTTAGGGCCAAGGAACTTGTGGCTTTGTAAAGGAGAGTACCTTTAAGGGAAAACAAATAAAATGTCCCGTTAGAGATTAACGAGGGTGGGTATAGTTTCGAGCTTCCCAAAAGCAGGTTGTAATAATATTACGGGAATTTTAATAAATTCACTTAAAATTCTTACTCTTCTTAAAATATTATGGAAGTCGGGAATCGGGATACATTATTAATTAAAACGGATTTTTTGGAACCTTCTTAGAATTAAATTTTCTCACGAAAACGATACCATATTTAAACCGATTTTGATAGGATTTGACATTGATATTCGTCTTCATCAACATTTAGGCTTGGTCTTATACGTAAAGCGTGCCTATCATATCTCAGTAATTATAATTACTTATCAGATCAAAAAATCTTGTAAACACACGTTGATTATAAACAACTTTCGTTAAAACATTTTTGAATACAACAAGTAATTACGGAGATATGGTGGTTACATCTTACGTATAAGATCAAACCTAAATGTTAATGAATACGGGCATAAGTGTTTATGCATAGATTTTTAACATAATCTGCATAGTCAAAACAGTGCTTTAAAAAATTTTGCAAATTAAAGTTCCAACACCGAATTTTTTGTTCTGGACCTACTGACGAACGGATAACGCTAAAATACAATTAAAAAAACTGGCTTTTGTTTTTTGTGTTACGTTACCAAAACTATGATTTTTTGGCAAAACTCTCAGATATTTAAATTAACCACAGTTGTATGTACATATTTTTTAACGTCCTAAATTTCTTGATTTTAACAATAATCTTTGCAGGTCAACTTGCTGTTGAAAAATTCGGTGGAGTGTATCAAACTGAATCTTCAGCGCCAGAAATTTTTGATATTATTTGGGAAGAAAGTGAGTTAACAAGATCTAACATTATTATTAGTTAGTACTCGTGCAATGCGTCTTAATGTAATCGATATAATTACGTTATAGAAAATGGTCATAAAGTTGGGGTGCTCAAACCTGTTTCTGAAGAGAATAAAATCAATCAAAACGCTGCAGCATCAGTTCACCAAAAGCAAAATACCAATTTTGAAAATTGTACTGATCCTCAAGACAACTCTATTGAAAGTATGTTTCTTACTTTAACTGTTGCTATCTGAAATAATTAATTTTAACAAAAACAATTCAGAGTTCCTATTATAATTTTTTGTTTTATTCAGGAGATTCAAATGATGTAGAAATATATGACTATGAAGAAGATGACGATCATGAAGTGCAAGATCCTTCTTACATTCCACCAACAGTGGGCGATGATTGGATGTCGGATGATGAAGAAGTTGACGTACCAGATCTAGGCATCACTTTTAGCAACATCCCTCAAAGTACTTTTCAGGAAACAATTAATATTCAAGACCAAGCAAGTCGTTGCTCTGAGGATAACTTCCCTCAAGGCGAGATTCAAGCAAGTCGTTGCTCTGAAGATAACTTCCCTCAAGGCGAGATTCAAGAGGCGTCAGCCATTACTATCAATCCAGGAGAATTGGATAAATGTTTTCCATTAAACATTTCAATTAATGATAAGCCCGTCGGGGCGAGTTTTCGAAACCCAGCCACAACCAAAGTCAATTGTAAGAATGAACCAAAGCTCTTTGCCTGTAAATTCTGTGGAAAACTATTAAAACACAAGATCGCCCGACATCTTCAAACGGTACATAAAGATGAAGAGGAGGTGAAGAAACTTTCTCTTGTACCAAAAATCAAACGGATCAAAGGGAAACAACTCTCACAGTATGAGAAAACTCGTGCTCGTATGATCAGGGAGATGAACAGCAAGGGAAATTTTCTACATAATTTACAAGCTGGAGAGGATGAAATAATTATAACATCAAGAAGAAGCAACGATACTCAAAATCTCATTGAGTTTCGGATCTGTCCTAAATGCAAGGGATTATATAAGAAACTCAGGTATAGTATTTCACGTCAACCTTTCAATTTCTTATCTTAAAATTTTTGATTTTTAGTATTCGGAAACATTACAAGTCATGTATGGCTTTAGAACTTAATGGCGCCAAAAAAATCCAAACGTATCATAATATGGTGATCGGGGATATTCATGAAACCGCTAATCCTCTCTTGAGGAAAGCTCTTGCTGGTCTTAAAAAAGTAGATGACGCCTGTTCTGTGTTGAAGTACGACCCACTGATAATTGCATATGGCAACATGCTGGCGTGTAAGTTCCAGACTTCTGATCATCATGGTCGACAGATTCGTGCCCAGATGCGATTACTGGGAAGATTAGTTTTGACATTGAAATCCCTGGATTCCGATATCGATCATCTCGGTGCCTTATATCACCCTGCCAAGTTTGACGTCTTAGTGAGAGCAACGTATATCCTCGGTAAATTCGATAAGGGCACTTTGATATTGAAGAGCCCAGCTACAGCACGAGATATAGGCCATCTTGTAAAAGAGGTGAAGAAACTATGGGTGTTGGAATGTACCGAAAAGAATCAGGACCACCTCATTGACGATGCCAAAAAATTTATGAGGTCATTTAAAGCTAAGTTCAGTATTTTGATTGGGACAACGATCGCGGAGTCTCAAACTCAAATGAATATAGTCAAAGGGGCGGTTGTCTTGCCCAAATTAGATGACATCAGAAAGTTGAACGCGTATCTCATCGAAAGCAGAAGAAAAGCTTACGCCAGTTTGAAAAAAGAATTTCAAGTTTCTATTTGGAAACAACTTGCTGAATTTACACTAGTCTCCATTCTGTTACTAAATCGTCGAAGACCGGGAGAACTGCAAAGAATGAAACTAGTTCATTATGAAGCAATTGAAAAAATCGACGGAGGTCACAACAGAGAAGTCTATAGCCAATTATCTGATACAGATAAAAATATAGCACAGAAATATTCGAGAATCATGCTCCGAGGGAAGAAGAACAAAAAAATATCGCCGGTATTAATCGATGATGAAATGGAAGCGTGCATAAATTTATTAATTCACCATCGCCGTTCTGCTAAAGTGTCACGCATGAATCCATACGTATTCGCAATGCCTTCTGAAATCGAAGAAGAGTCAAAAAAAGTTTGGAGATTGTCCCTCTTTTGAGTAAGTATGCAAAAGCCTGTGGTGCCGAAATTCCCCACGCTCTGAAAAGTGTAGAGCTTCGGAAACATATTGCTACCGTGGGAATAGAAATGCAGTTGTCAAATTCCGAAGTCGAAGCTTTATCAGGCTTCATGGGACATGATGTTGCCATTCACAAAGGCATATATCGACAGAGATTGCCTGTCAACGATATTGTTCAGATGTCGAAACTCCTTGAAAAAGCTCAAGGTTTGTATGTTGAGACAGAGAGCGGAGAATCACGTTTTGTTGATGAAGATGAAGATAGTGATATCGACCCTGATGGAAACAAAAACTGCGCCAGCACATCGGCCAGTAACACTGAGTGGAACGATAGTCTAAATAACAGTGTTCAGCCGCGCGGTAAGAAAATGTATTATTACTTTTTTTAAGTCCCCGTCTATGCTTTTTGTTTCAATAAGTAAGACAGATTTCACGTTATGAAAGTTTTATGAAATGAAACACCTAGTTTCACTGATTTTATTAATTAGCCTTTACAAAACCTTTACTTTAGTGATAATATTAGTGGACACCTAACATTCAATTACTTTTCATAACTTAATTTGTTTGTGGATCTTTCCAGCTGAACCAATCACTCCAGGCGTGAGAGTGCAGTGGACACCGGCGGAAAAAACGATAATTTTGGATAAGTTTTCTGAACGGTGGCAGAAGGGAATTTCTATACCAGGAAAAGAAATTCAAAGTGTGATTAATTCCAATCCCTGTCTTCGGCATCGAACCATTGCAAAAGTTCGATCATTTCTCCAAGTCAAAGCGAAACCTAGTTCTGAAACTCCATTAAGAGGGAAAACCAGTAGGAAACGAAATTTAAATAATGATTATTGTTAAGTTGTACAGTAACCCCGTTAGGTAAGGTAATATAAGCGAGCCGTTTTCTTTGACATTGTACAAATTTATTATAATAGTTAGGACATAACATCTATTATTATTAGCTTATTAGTAATTCGTTTAATTAACTTCTTATTGAAAGCTCCTATCTTTCAAGGGGGGCCGATTTGTTAAGTTGTACAGCAACCCCGTTAGGTAAGGTAATATTATAACGGAGCCGCTACCTGCTTCTTGGCAGTTGGCACTTCCGCAGTTAGCATTCAACTATTCAACCCCTTAAGGTTAAGCGAACCAAAAAAATACAGTTCACTTAAAATATAATATGGCATTAATGAAATAAATATTTATAACGTGTATGCATTTTATTTAATGTCATAATCAAATCAAACAACAATATCAAACCATTGGTCATCTTCGAGCCACTCAAGAATCAAAGTAAGAATGATCATCAAGCAATCATTAGGAATCATCATCAAAAGCATCAATCACATATCACATCAACATCGACGAAGAAAGAATCATCATTTCACATCATCATCGACGAATAGAGAATTCACATTTCGACATCTGCGAGACATCAATCGCGTCAAAACAAAACCGATGAACTTCGTTCGTTACTGAAATCAATATTCCGTCCGAGCGTTGCATGAGATGCGTATTGTCTACTCTACAACCGAGTTGAGATATTGATTTTATGTGAAATTTTACGCTGATTCAGATCCGGTCCCCATTAAAGATTACTTGACTTCTTTAAATAGATGCCTCTGTATATTTTTACATCATTCGAAAGCCGAGTTCTTCAGCTTTTTAAAAATGTCAACATTATGTTATTTAATTTTTACAAATAAAAAAGATTCGCGAATTTTTGTGAGTCTGTCTACTCTCATTAGTTTCAATATCGCTCGTAGCTTTTCAATTTTTTAAAGTAGGTACGCATTTTCTGCGTTTTTAATTTCATCGTTATTTATACACTGAAATAACAAATAAGTAGAAGTTATGAAAATCTTTACAACAATATGCGTTTATTGCTAATTTTAACATCATGTCAATTGATGTCATTAATTAAGAAAAAAATATGGAAACTAAATTTTATAGAAATTGTTGAATGTGACCTCCTCTTGGAATATGCACTTGCGAAATCCAACTTGTAAGTGCAAAAAAGGATTTTGTAGCATTCCGTGTGGAATTCCATCGATAACAAAATTTAAAAGCTACGGACGATATTGAAACTACTAAATTATTTTTGTAAAGATTTTCGTAACTTCTACTTATTTCAGTGTATAAATAACGAAAAAATTAAAAATTCAGAAAATGCGTATTTTAAAAAATGGGCGGATCTTAGCGAGGGGTGGAGATTTTAAACTTACTACAGTCTCACAGAGGGTTTATTAATAATTCGTTTTATAAATTTCTTTTTGAGATGTATTAATTCATAGTAAATCTACGCCTCATCGTGCTAAAAAAATAGAAATTTTGGCGTACATGAATATAAAACGCAAATTTAGTCACTTTATTAACTTTAAATCAATTTTTCAAAAAACCTAAATATTTTTTTTGAAAAATACAAACGACACTCTCTAGCGAAAGATTGACGTTTCCAAATAATCCTTGTCGCAAGAATTTTTAACGATTCGTTTTCGCTCTGTGGTTGAAGTTGTTTTTCATTATTTAACATAGGAAGTTTATATGTAGGGAACCACCTTAAAAGCGGCATAAAAAGGGCAAAGTACAAAAAATAGTATAAAAAACACGATTCATAAGACCTTAAAGCACTCGTTCTTTAAAAAACTCGTGCGGCTTACCACTCGTGTTTTAAAGTTGAATTCGTGCTTCAAGCTTGGTCTTATGAAACTCGTTTTTTAATATACTATTATTTAAAACAATTAAAATGATGTCGAAAAAATCTTGCATTCTTGTAATTTTGTACACTTTAGGGGCATACCTTTCACGACGAATTTAAAAAGGATAAATGCACTTTGTTTGAACTTTCAGCTTTCACCCTAATACAACTGTTTTTATTATTGTTATTACAGTATGTAGCTTGAAATACGTAGACCTTTCTCCATCTGGCATTTATAAGTTTTTCCAAGAAAACTGCAAATTTCTTATAAAAATATTTAAATTTTAGTTTAGCTTCTCGGTGTACGGTGTCACTACTCTCGTCTTCAAATTGAGAGAAGGCGCATAAATCAAAATCGGATAGTGATTCGTCAAAGTTAGAAAATCGTTCAAATTCTTTAAAAGTAGTGTGAGATAACGTTAACAAACTGACGGTAATAACTTCAAGGACGTTCACATACGTTTGCCAATTCATTAAATATATTTTTTTGTTTTTAGATGGCTATGCTTCACATCTAAGTTTACCTCCTACAAATGTTTCTATAGGTCGGTATTAGCAGAAATAGCAGCACTGCTAGAAAGAGGTCGGTAAAGTGGACAGAACTTCAATTTTCAACTTAGCTATTTAGTTGGCATACATATTTATTAAATAAGGGAAAGAGAGGGTTTTACCATAGGCTAATAAATACATAGACGTCTGACCAATGTATTCATTTTTTTGGTTAGTGTGGGGTGCGGACTATGTACGGCGCCACCGTCGCTCACAATGTTGTAATAATCAACGTGCTACGTCCTGCTAGGGTGACTAACTAAGTGAGAACGCTGCCGTCTAAGTAGGTCTTTTCTCAGCCCGGTATTTTAGCATTAGCCTGTTGTAATAACATTTAAGAAGGAAGAGATGTATTCAATGGTAATAGATAATCGCACAAAAGCTACGTATATCGGCAACAGCTTTTAAGGGTTTACCTACCTTTAAATTTACAGTTACAGAAACTGGTTGTTATGGTTGTATACAAAGCAACTTAAAGATATTTTATTTCTGACCGTGATATTATAAGCTTATATCGTCATAGTAACGATATCAATAAAGAGTGTCATAACTCCCTTGGGATATAAAGACGCTATAATTCCCTCTACGTCTCTTTATGAACAAGTAACCTAGCAATTACAAGCAACAACCAAAACTGCAATCGACGATACCTGAATCAAATACATATACCGGAAATGAACAAATTTTATTAAACTCGGTCAGAAATAAAATTATCTATGTATCACGGGAATTAATAGGTCTCAATTACCTCGGGCAATTGCTGTCCCTCGGTCCATGCCCTCGTTAATTAAGACCCTTATAATTCCCTTGATACATAAATAAAAAATAACTATTAAATTGTCTATGCGAAGGCCTTAGTTTCATCTGTGACTTCTCTACGGATTGTTACATAATTTTAAATGAAATGTTAATAAAAATATATGTTCTTATGAAGTTTGCATATTGTATTGTGATATACCTACTTCAAAATTAACCTTACAATCAGCTCAACAACAATAATTTTATATAGTACCTACCTATTATAGTACCTATATGATTATCATAAATTCATATCTCGTATCTGCCCTTAACTCATGGTGTTCTACCGCTTAGGTAGAACCCCTCAACTGGGTGACAACCCCATTATCCTAAATACTAATAATAATATTAATGGGCACTACAAAGTATGTACCTAACCATATTTCTTATATCGGTCTTTGTGGGTAGCCGAATTTAATAACTTTTGAGTGATTAGTTTTATTAAATTAATGATAAATAAAGATGTAACACATCTAAAACTTAAATAAGAAACTACTATTTTTTTTAAACAAAGCACACTCGTTCATGTTACAAGTAATCATACTTCATCATACTATGCAAAAATGTATTCTTGAAGAAACCGACGGTACTTTCAAGTGCGTTCATTGTTGTGTTAGTAGGATCCTTGTTTATAAACAAGGGTAGGATTAACTTGGGACTTTCCTACCTGCTTAATCTATTGTGTCCCAGATAATTGATGCAGTGATTTGTATTTAAACGCGTTTGGTCCACTGTGGACCGCAATAATAATAACTTGTGGCGCCATCTTTTGCCGCCACCCCAGCTGGTTAAAAGTGAAACGGCTTTCTCATTCACGTGAGAGGTCTATGTATTTATTAGCCTATGGTTTTACCAATGATTTCCTCTAGATACGTTTATGCAAATAAATGAAAAAATAAAAGTCCCATTGCCAAATGTATTGTAAATCTGATTTTTTAATATTATGTGGAGGCGCATCTAAAGAGGGCGATGAAACGTACACTTACCTTAACATTATTTTTGCAAAAAATTTCATTGTTCTTACAGGCCAATAACGTAAAGATTATCGTGCAAGCGTGTTTACTGCTTTTGTAATAATAAATATTTAACAGTGGCGGTCTTAGGGGTGGGCGAGCCGGGGTCTCGCGCAAGAGCCCAAGCAGAAAAAGTTGATATTTAAAACTTTTTATTTTATTCTTAGCTATTATCATAGAGAATGTAATATAAAGAGCTTTAACGTACTTTAAAATCATCGTAAGGGTCAAAGTTACTCCACCGCTACGAACGCTGGATTAGTCCCTCTATTAGAGGGGTAACAAAGTAATACAGTTTAGGTTACAACCATTTTAAACGGTTTCGCTACCTTCATAAGTAGCACTGTTGCCGGACTGAACACAAGAAAATAAATTATGTCATTTGAATATTATGATGTTTTACTATTTTCTAAAAGACGTATTGATCACTGGGGAACAATTTGTAACATAATTTCTGTTGAGTTCGATTTTTCAGCTGTTTTAAGGATAAATAGGCATGCTGATTTCAAAACTTTAGTTAGTTTTCTTCTAGCACGTCAAGTTTTTTCTCTATACCTTAAGGCTCCTAAGGAGAGCTCATTGCTAAAATGGTCATAAAATGGCCATTTTGGACGTAATCATCTAACAAAAATTTAAAAAACGATGCATAGGCCAAATTCTATGTAGCATAGTGATCAATTAATGTAAATCTTCTGGTTTCAAATCGAATATTTAAGTTACAATCTTGGTCAAAAGTTGAGTAAATGTAGTACCTCTGCTTCAGAACTTTCGACCAAGATTGTAACTTAAATATTTAATTTGAAACCAGAAGGTTTTGAGGAATTGATCACTATGGTACATAGAATTTGATCTATGCATCGTTTTTTTAATTTTTGTTAGATGATTACGTCCAAAATGGACATTTTACCAATATGAACCACAGAGCTCTCCTTAGGAGCCTTAAGGTAGCCACAACCATACAGTTTTTCCTCAAGACAAAACTGCGCAGTCGAACCCTTGAGGATTTCCTTTAAATGAGGCTGCCCCCACACGGACTGAGGTTTATCGTCAGAAATCTCTAATTCTACACCCTGTATTACATACATTTAAGTATGCACTCTGTACGTTAAACCTTATGATACCACCACACACGCCGAGTTTGACCTGTACAGGCAGGCCTACGCAGTTATTCACAATGGTTTTTCGAATAGGATTTTCCGGCGGCCTCAAGGTCTTCACCACACACGTTGAGAAAAATCTCAAGGTTTGGACTGCGTAGTCCGCGCCTTGAGGAAAAACTGTATGTGTGTGGCTACCTTTATATGTGAATGTGACCACTCTCTGCGGGACCGAGCGTAGATCATAGGAAGTACTATTGCTCTCCTACTGGCTGACACAAACCTTGACCTACTTTTATAATTAAAACTATTTTGTGAACAGTATGTTGGGTAACTTTTCCCTTTATCTTCCTTTATGTGCACATTTTATATGACTTTTGAAACAAAAAGAGGGTATACTGTAGCTTAAAAAGTTGACGTGATAAACAAAAACTGAGATTATTTTCTTAGTCAGTGACCAAAAGTTAGTCAAAAACAAGTTACAGATCTAAGACAACGAAATGGCTGTTCCCCAGTGAATTTTTAATTATTTTCAAACAATTTGTCTCTTATTATGAATCGTAACGCTAGTCTAATACATATTAGCGTTTGATTATAACGATAAATCAAAATGTAGAAATCACTTAAGAAAAAACGTATAGACAGTAACCCAAAATTTCCACTTTCAATAAGGTAGTGAAAAAGTGAAAAAGGAACCTTAGTTCGTATCCATTCATTGTTAAGTTTTGATCCGAAACAAAACAGTTAAAAAAACAAATGTAGGTATGACAAGCAGACAAGCACATGGGCAGCATCAATGACTCATTTCACTTTTGTTGATTCGTCTTTCAGTACTGTCAAGAGCCTATTGCGTTTATTTTGGATGCAATCGAAATCGAATTACTCATCCTAGTATCAGTTTCTTTCGTTTTCCCCTTGACAAACGAAGTTGTAATGAGTGGCTAAAAAACTGTGGAAATATCAATCTGTGTAATTTAAGCTTAGTGCAATTACGGGAAAAAAGTATTTGTGGTGCACATTTTCTTCAGAAGGATTTTAGAAATACCTTGCTGAATTCATTAGTACATTATGCTGTTCCAATTCATTACAATGAAGTTTCGCTTTTGCAAATTGAATATACTGCAGAAGACGACGCGGGAAAAACATTGATTTTGGACGAGACAACTCTACCATCCCCTGAGAAACTGGTTTTAAAAAAAGAAGTTAACTTAAGAACCTATGGACGGTGTACCATGAATATTTCTGAAAAAAGTTCTTCACAGCCATTGGAGTGCTTCGCAAATAACGATAAGCTGCAGGTAAGAAAATAAATTATTTTTTAAGCAACGAAATTTATTTTGCGGCTTTATGATTTGGATTTTTCTGTCTATGCGGACCGCGAATATCTTAGAAAGTGGCTGTGAATATTTGAATTCATTTTCTGTAATCAATAGAATATTTATGATCTAGGGAGGAATAGATTTGAGTGTGGGGCAAATCGGTTTAGACCAAGAATTTCCACTTTTGCCAATATGGCGCGGATTATATAAAGCCTATTTTTTTCTTCTTCCATTGAGTTTCTATTTAGGGTTTTTGAAAAATCAAAAAAATTCAGTTTTGTTGGAAGACACTTTTAAAGAAAATGGTTAGATTCTAAAAAAGGTTGGGGTTTGAAAAGAATTTTTTTGAGCCTTAAAAATATCCTAAAGACATCTTTCAAGCTTTTCATATTAATTGAAAGTTTGCCAGAAGATAAAACTTTATGTAAGGATCTCAAAAAGTTTCAGTTTTTTCTTTCAAACACTCCTGAGAATTTTTTGTCTCCTTTTTATTGGTCAAATCTTCTAGGTTTCACAATCAGTTTTTTTGTCCAAAAAGGTTGGGAACTTTTTGAACCGCTAAAAAAGTTTCGGATGAAGCTATTTTACAAGTAAATTTTTTTTGGACAATTTTCAAGCTATCAATATTTAGCGAAAGTTTACCAGAAGGTAAATCTTCCATGTAGGAATTGTAAAATCGAACAATTTTCAGTTTTATCTTTCAGACATTCTTGAGACTTGTTTTTCGTTTCATTCGTCGAATTTTCTAAGAAAAAATTTAATTTTTCAAAATTTAAAAACATTCTTGAATTGGAAGGAACTTTTAAAACAATTCACTAGGTTTGAGTTTTTTCTAAAATATGGGAACTTTTTAAGTTTCCGGAAGTGTCTTTCTTAGTAAGGATTTCAAAAAGTTAATGTTTATTTTTTAAAAATTTGTGAGTTTTGAATCTACTGTTACTAGCTAAAACTTTGAAATTTTCTCGAATTCGTTAAAGTTTTTTTATTCTTCCATTGCGAAGAGCTCAAAATGTTACCTCTAGAACAGTACCATAAGGGCGGTATACTCCTGGTGGTTACTCAGCACCACCCACAAACATGCAAAATCCAAGCCTTTCTTTGCCGTAGATTTAAACCGTCAATTTTTGTCCGATTTGGATCCGGTTTAATCGTAAAGCAAATCGGATAATGTTGGATAGGTCTGAACCCTATTTCGAAAAATTGGAAAAAAAATCTGAAAATTAAAATTTTAATTTTTTTGTATAAATGACCCTAAATTATGAAAATATGTAGTTTCCTCGTTTCTAGCTAAAAAACTTATCGACGATTATCCAATTTGCTTTACGATTAAACCGGATCCAAATCGGACAAAATTTGAAGGTTTAAATCTACGGCAAAGAAAGGCTTGGATTTTGAATGTTTGTGGGTGGTGCTGAGTTCACCGACCTTATAGTACTGTTCTAGAGGTAACATTTTGAGCTCTTTGCAATGGAAGAATGAAAAAATAGGCATTTTCTAACCCGCGCCATGTTGGCGGAAATGAAAATTCTTGCTCTTTAACCGTATTTAATTTTTTTTTGTTTTAACGATTTACTGATTTTATTTCTTACTTCTTACTTCTTCTTACTTCTTACTTCTTACTTCCATGTTGCATGGTTGATTTACCTATGCTATGTTCAATGTGCAGAATAATTGCAAACGTATTATATATAGAAACATTATTTTTTATAAAGGGCAAAACTTAATTTTGTCCTTTATTAATTTGTTAATTATTCATCACTTCATTACATTGCAAAAGTAAATGTCTTGTCTGTATTACAGGCCATGCTTAAGATGCCGTCACCAAAAAACGAAGAAGACAAGTTCAAACTTCGAGTAAGACGTATAAGAACCGTATCGAATATTTACAAAAACGAATTAATGCCAAAGAAGCTTGCATTCGCCGTCTTAGAAAAAAACTAATGTCTTGCCAATGCATAAGTTTTCCGACAGAAAGGTTTTGATAGATATTTGTCAAACTAAAATTACAAAAAAGATGCCCGATTGGTTAAATATTAATAATATTTGCTATCAACATATACTCTTCTTAATAACCCATTTAATAAATTGTAAGTTACACAAAACATTAAAATGGTTATCACAAGATTTAAGGGTTGGTGGTCGCCGTACGCAAATAAAGAACAACAAAGTGAAAAACTTAAAGAATATGTAGATAAATAGGAATAATTATTTCATAAATAAATAAAGTAACTTTTTTACACATTGTATGACATACGTTTTCATAGCATAGATGAGGCGTTTTTATTGAAAATTTAAAAAATATGTTTATACGCATTATCTGCTACTTAACAGCTGGCAACTTACTAAGATTTCTTATCATGATAGAAATTTTAATTTTCAATAACATCCATTCTCTAGCGGTTTACTGTATGTAACTACGAAATGGACTTTTCAATATTATTTATTACTTATTATTACTCCAAATTAAATAATTCTTATTCCGTTTTGTTAATCTAAACGTAATTTATTCTGTACCCATGTATTAATCATAAAACAATACATTTTTTAAAAAATGGGTTTCCTACAGCTCTGACCTAACTAAATAAAACCCAAATGTAGAATTTTGTAGGTAAGTATTTGTTTCCAAGAAAATTAAACCAACAATAGCATATTCAAAGTGCAGGTACCTAAATGAATGCTGGAATTTCAATACAAATGCATTAGGTAGGTACAAATATGCTTGGCAACTCTGTTAAGCAACAGCAGGTAGCATCCCTTCACCTTATATTCATGTAGATGTTGCATCCTTTTCTTTCATTATGTAAAAAAATTTACTTTCCTACTTCGATCATTCACAGGTAAAGATGATGAGCAATATTGACGTATAGGCAACACACACTGCGTGCTACGTATTTTTCCATGCTTTGAAGCTCTTTATTATATTTTATATTACATTCTCTATGCTAATGCTATTATCCTGTATAGACTGATTACTTGCTTATATCACAGATCTGTGCTTATATATATATTGACCACTTTTCACGCAATCCCTTCAAGAAATAAATGAATTTATTCTAATTTGTATTGCATAAATTGACTGCCTGCCTTTTTTTACGAAATCATTGACCCCTTTGACTACCCATATTTTCACGAAACTTATGCACATACAATTCAATTCTTTACTTAGGTACCTGCTTTTGTGAAAATAAAAGATTAAGCCGATACATTCTATGTATTAATACGTAATGCAAAACGATGAGTTTGCGTTTTTCTTTTACTTCCGTGCAAGGTTAAAACCTTTTGTTCTTATTTCTAAGAAATTACTTTCTCTTATCTCTAACTTTCCTAATTTTGTCACCAGTTTCGTTGGCATTAAAGACACCAGTTCTTATAGTAGATAGCTAGCTATGTCTTAACACCTCTACTGAAATTGTAGTAAACGAGTGATATGCTGACTTCATATTTTCAGAAGCAATATGGTTGTAGTCAGTACAGAAAAGGGATACATTCTTTGATATAGTCCTACTTCACGAATTAAAATTATAAAGTTCAGTCGTGAAAAGGAGACATTAAAAGAAGGAATTTTGATCACGAAGTGGAAGATGTGAAGCTCGTGAATTGCCTGCGGAAGAGAGTTTCAAAATAAACAGTTTTTATGTCATTGTCGAAATGTCGACACGGTGCGTGCAAGCTGCTTATTAAAATCTATTTAGAATTGAGATGTAACAGCCAAATATATAAAATTAATTATAGGTAATGCACAGGGGTTGGACAAATCCCGGATTACATTAATCCAAAATCCGGGATTTGGATTACGGATTGCAATCCATAATCCGCAATCCCTACAATCATAATTGACCGCGTAATCCGTAATCCGTAATCCCGACAATCATAATTTTTGACCACGTAATCCGTAATCCAGCTTTTACTAAAATTGCGGATTTTGTGGATTACAATATTCACACAAACGAATAAAACAAGTGATGTTTTATTGGGAAATCATTTGAGCGTGGTTTTTGTCCCACTTTCCCCCCAGACCTGCTTAGTCAGAGCAATGCAGTGGATTGAGTAAAGCAGAAATAAACAGTAGCATTTTTAGTGAAGCCAATCGAGTCGGTCCAGAAAAATAAAAAAGTTATATTGTCGCTCACTAATTAATTAAAAATTTTTGAAGAAATAGATAAAGAGTAGAGTTTAAATGCTCTGTGCTTTTGAGAATTTAATTTTCGTGAAAGTGATTATTTTTATTTTGGAAGTTGCGGTGCGTTAAACTAAATATAATAAAATGGCCACAGTTGTATAATATGTATACAATTGTTTGATTATTCACAGTATTTACTGTTTTGCTTCACCAAAGTCTATAATCTGTAACTAATTTAACATGACGCTAATTGTATGTGTAATCCGTAATCCGTAATCCAACGCGAACCTAATTATGTGTGTAATCCGTAATCCAACATGAACCAAATTTATGTGTAATCCGTAATCCGTAATCCAACATGAACCAAATTTATGTGTAATCCGTAATCCGTAATCCAAACGCTAAAATCTTGGGATTACCAACCCCTGTTAATGCACCTGTTAAGTATGATTGTCTTTACACCGGAGAGCGTGCTGAGCTGATAATTCATGTTATACCTACATCGAACTGTTTGCACCAGTTTGAACTATGTATTCCATATACCTACGTATCATTCAAATAGTCTTTTACGATTTTCAGTCGCCCGCAGTAAACTTGTTAGCTTGTTACAATTGGAACGTACATTTACATTATACTGGAAACAATTGTATATCATAAATTCTTTTTACTTTCCATACGTAGTATAGCCAGTATAGAAAAGTATTTTGGTAAAACTTTTTCCAGAATTTTTTTGCAAATTTTGCAAAATAATATTATAGTGCTTACCTACAATGAGATACGGGTCGAATATGTTGATATAACTCCTTACAGTTTTAATAAGAGCGTGACGATTTTTAAAAATTCGAATTTTCAAGTCTTCAAAACCAATTAACCAGAAAATGTAACTTCGAATAAAAGGAACGGCTCATATTTTAAAGGGCATTTCAGAGCACCAATTTCGCGTTACTTGAGTGACCGATTTCGATGATAAGTTATAAATTAAAGACTCAAAACGAAATAGAGCCAATTGGTATTTACTTTGTTATTATAATGAAAGGAATGTATTTTGGTAACTCATTGGTGTCGTCTTAACTCGGGTTTAAAAACCGTTGATTGTTGGAATTTCTTCCTAACGTTTTGCTCACATGAGTGGCGAGCTTCTTCAGAAATCCTTTCATGTTGGATGTAGACTGACGATTTCTGCTTCATAGACATGCTGGAGAAAAGAGGGCGAGTCCTGCGCCGTGTGGGTTAAGTGGGCATCTTTGTACCGTGTCGTTCGGGTGCTGCTGAGGATCGGATTCCAGGTCTGATTAAGCGTTAGCCTTTGAAAAAAGTAATTTAGACCGAGGAATTCAAGCCAACGACATGGTTCCGGTAGGTAGATGATCCCTTTCCTGTTTGGAGACACGACAATGAGAAGCTTAACCAGTTCCTCCAGCACCTAAACAGTGAACAGTCAACGCCCCAGTATCCAGTTCATTATATAGACGAAAGATGAACAACAGCTAGTATACCATAGGCCGTTGGATTTGTTTTTGAGAGAGGAACGAGGCGAGGGGGAAGAAAGATGTGGTGAGAAGAAGGTGTGGACAGCGGAAAGTATTGAAAGACATACAGCGGAGGTGGAGGACGTGAAATGGGAGGAGAATGAAGTGGGGGTGGAATTGAAAGAGTTAAGGGAGAAAATGGAGGAGATTGTAGAAAAGAGAAGATATAAGAAAAATAGAGCAATAGGGAGGAAAGGGGAGTGGTGGAATGAGAAGTGCGAGAGGGCAAGGAGGGAAGTAAGAAAGGGAAGTAGGAAATGGAGGATAGGGGAATGTAAGAGGTTGAAGAGAGAGCATAAAGGAGAATGTAATAGGAGAAAGGTGGAGTACAGAAAGGAGATGGAGAAGGAAATAAGGGGGTTGAAGAATGAAAAAGCGATATGGAGTTTTATAAATAAGAGGAGAGGTAAATATGAGAGAAAGGAAGTGGAGTTGGAGGAAAAGGAATTGAGAAAACAGTGTATGGAGGTGATGGGGGGCGTCGAGTAGAAACCGGAAGCAGAAAGGGGGAGAAGAGGAGGTATGGGGACGATAGAGAGGGAGGAGGTGAAAGAAGCGCTGAGGAAGGTGAAGTTGAGAAAGGCGCCAGGACCAGATGGAATACAAGGAGAGCAGTGGAAGTATACCGGGGAAAAATGAGAGAAAGAATAAGAAGGATGCTGAGTAAAGTGTGAGGGGTGTAAGCATTACAAACACGCGGTATAAGATTTATGCGGAGCTACTAAGAGGGAGATTAAAGAAGGAAATAGAAGGAAAGGGGTTAGTGAAGGACTGGCAGGCGGGGTTCAAGGAGGAAAGGCGGACGGTAGACAATATTTATGTGCTAAAACAAGTGGGAAGGAAATGGGCGAAGCTGTATGGGATGTTTTTGGACATCAAGGCAGCCTTTGAGAATGTTAATAGGAAGAAGCTGTGGGAGGTGCTAAGGAAATGTGAGATAAGTGAGGGTTGGTGGGGGCGATTGAGGAGGTGTACGAGGAAACAAGGTGCATGGCGAGAGTGAGGAAGGAGAAAGTAGAAAGATTTTGGACTGAGAAAGGATTGAGGCAGAGTTGTCCGGTGAGTCCGAGCCTATTTTCCTTATATATTGGGGATTTGGGGGAAGTGTTGCAGAGACGGGGAGGGGTGGTGGTAGGGAGGTTAAAAGTGTGGGTGCTGGCTTATGTGGACGATGTAGTAGTGATTGCGGACAAGGAAGAAGAGATGAGGGGGTTAATGGTGGTAATGAAGAGGTATTTAGAGGGGTAGCATTTGGAAGCGAATATGAGAAAACGAAGATGATGGTTTTTCAAAAGAGACGTGTAAAGGAAAAGTGGTGGTGGGGAGAGGAGGAGTTACAGAGCGTACAAGAGTGGAAATACTTGAAGTATGTAGTGCGGTATGCCAATAAAGATGGGGCACATGTGAGGGAACTGGCGTAGAAGGGTAATAGAATAGTGGAGAACGTATGGGAAGTGGGGGAAAGGATGTTTGGGAAGGATATGGAGAAGAAAAGATGGATTTTTGACAATTTGGTGAAGATGAAGTATGGAGCTGAGATATGGGGTTGGAACGAATGGGAAGAGATAGAAAGAATACAGGAGGAATACTGGAGGTGGACATTAAGGTTGGACAAAGAAACACCAGGGTATGTAGTAGGGGAGGAGGTGAAAGCGGAAAAAATAAGGATAAGGGCAGGAAAGAGAGCTACGAAATATGAAGAGAAGATCAGAAGGAGAGAAGAAATTATTGGGGTAAATGAATGTATGAAAGAGAGTCAGGAAAAAAACGAATAAGGTATGGACAGGAAGAGAGAAGGTTGTTCTATGAGAGAGTGGGTTACTCGAGGGAGGAGATAGAAGGGAGAAGAGAGAGGGGAAGAGTTGGTAAGAACAGATAAGGATGTCGAAGCACAGGAAAGCAGAGCAAAAATAATTGATGGAAGATATAATGGGGGATATAAGGAAATTATAGAAGAAGGGAAAGAATCTTATGGGGGGATGGGATTAAAGGAAAAAAGGATGGTGGTGAGATTTAGATGTGGTAACGAGGAAAACTCAAACAAGTTCTGGTGGGATGATGAAAGAAGAATGTGTAAGTTATGTGGGAAGGGAAGGGAGAGCATATGGTATATGATGAGGGAATGTGATGAGTTAAAGGAAGAGGAGAGGGAAAGTAAGGTGATTTTAGGCGGGAGGGGTGAGGGTGTGGGGCGGATGAAGGGAATGATGGAGCGAAGAGATAGGTTGATGATAAGGGGACAAGAGTAGAGTTTTTAGTTATTTATGTATGTATTTACTTTGGGGAGATTTTGTTAAAGTGGCTAGGATATCTATCTAGCTAGCATTTTTAGATGCTCGTAAGAAAACAAAGTAGGCCACATAATGTACAGAAACCTACACACACGGACATGCCTTATCGAACCACCACACAGACCAAAAGTACGGAATCATCAAGACCCTGACGAGACTAGCACGAAGGATTTGTGAACCCGGAGAATCTTCAGACGGAACTCGAACACCTCAAAACCGCGTTTGAGACTAACGACTACACCAGGAAGAAGATCGAAAGCTCAATGAGATCCGAAAGATTGATAGCACCGGTACCTGAGAGTCGACTCACTACCGCGCACGCATATCTTCCGTAGGTATCCAGACCGCATAGGAAGAATTATGAAAACACAACATTAAATAACCAAAAAGATTCAGCAAACCATCGGATCAGCAAAGGACAGAAGAGGCCCTCTCTTAACAACAAGTTTCCCTATATCTTGTTCTTGCCACAAGTTATACATAGGAACCACTAAGAGATCGATGGGAAGTAGAACATCGAGCAATCTTCCGATTGGGACACTCCGACAAGTCAGCGATGTAAGACATCTTAAGGCTTAAACAGATTTTGAATCCGATCCTCAAAAACACCGGAACGAAGCGGTACCAAGATCCACACTTGGTCGACACAGCGCAAATCCTGTTCTCTTCTCATCAGCATAAATACAATCTACGTAGCAGAAAACGTCAGTCTACATCCAACATCGTGTTTTCGAAACATTACGAAGAAGTTCCAACCAACGACGGTCTTTAAACCAGAGTCAAGACGACACTGGGCCGCGAAAGCCTGAACCATTTTGTTTTAGTAACTATAATTTTTCTAAAAAACCATTTGGAAACAGACGCATAATTCCAACAATCAACCTACATAATAAAGTTGGTCGAAATCGATCGATTCGAAATAAATAGTAGGTATATTACAGTACAAGTGAAGAAACTAAGAATTTCGCTCACGCATATGCCGTTTCGTAAACGAGGCGTTAGCCGAGTTTGCGAATGCATAAAGTGAGCGAAATAGTTTCTTCACGCGTGCTGTATAGCGTTTTGTTCAATCCTGCTACTAGAATTTCAAAAATCTGCTTTTTAAATTTCGCAATTTTGACAATTTTATCTGTCAACACGTTATTCCAGTGGGCGAAATTTTTTTTCACCCACAAGTGATTGAAATAATATTTTCGCCCACCCGTTGCTATGAGTGAGGAAAACAAACGCTTTCGCGTTCCGTATCCAAGTAAGAAACTACAAGTTTCCATGGTAGGATTGAACAAAAACAATTTACCCGTTTAGATGTTGCCCTGGTTTAAATACTTTATAGACTAGACCTTAATAATAAATGTTCTTAAATTAATATTAGCGCAAGTGCGCGAGAAACCACATTTATAAATAATAAAATCATTACATTATATGTATAAGCGTGAATTTAAGGACAATTATGATAATGTATTAATATACAATCATTGCTTATGGATTCCTAACGATTGTTGTATATATAAATGGTATGATACAATGTAGTCCTATATATTTAGAATTCACAGCTATATATTACTTTCATAGCTATATATTACAATATCTTTACAGTCCTCAAAGTGCTGTGTTAATATATATATATATATATATATATATATATATATATATTTATTTATTTGCATGTTATCTAGTATTAAGAATATGCACAGTTTATGAATATACCGTGGGCTTTGTTTTGGGATTATTTTGTGGGTTTATTGTGCCTCCTTATTTTATTTCAGCTCTGCGTGTATACCACCTCTCAATCATTAACGTTGCTTTTAGAGCGAGAGCGACTATAGCTCTTAACAATTTGTTAATATTTATAAATTTAATATTATCGTTCTTGGCGCCCTTTGAGTCATCCTTTCAGGAATATCAGGTTTGTGTGGATTCCTTGACCCACGACCTAGAACTAGTCCGGGATTAACAAATTGGTATTGTGATCTTTTGAGAATTTATGGTAACGCACTTGAAGCTTGCATGCATGGGAATCTATAATTTATAAATAGGTAACAAAATTTGGCGCCCAACGCGTGAGCCTTATTGTTGTGTATTTTTTCTTGTCTTTTCTAATTTAGCTTTTTTTGCCTTTTTGTGTCTACAATTATTTTGGTAGAGTGCCAAGTACATTATGGATATTAATCGATTGCTGAGTGAGGATTTAGATTTTGAGTTGCGGCGTCGTGGTATCCCTATAGAGGGGACGGTCGAAGAGAAACGCGCTAAGTTACGTGCACGAAGGCGGGTCGAGCGCGAAGTCAATGTTTCATTTCCCAAATTAGAGCTCGATAAACAAGAGCAATTAGACATCTGTAATGGTAAATTAGTAACCTTAAACAATGAGATTATCTCAATGAGTCCACCTCTCTCCCTGAACGAGCATAAACGTATCAAGTCGCGATTAATACATATATACAATCGGTTAGAGGCAGTAGGCTTACCCGAGAATGAAACCCTAGTCACTAAATGCATGCAATTGTTAGACGATTTAGATGCGAAATTTCAAATCGATGAACCGGATAACGCGAGAGTCCCAGAGGAGCCCATCGAAGGCCCCGACCTTGATTCGGTATCGCAACATGAAGACGCACCGGTCGCGCAATCGTCACGGGAACGAATACGAAGGTTCTCCACCTGGGAAAGTACGAGATTACCTACGAATGAATCATTGAGACCTTTTAATAACTTACCCATTAATAAATGGAATGTTCAGTTCAATGGCGAAGGGGGGGTTGCTAGTTTCCTTGAGCATCTGGAGGAATTGCGTATCTCCAGAGGGGTTCCAAAGGAACAATTACACATGTCCGCGGTCGAGCTGTTTACTGGAAACGCGTTAATATGGTATCGTGCGATAAAGGATACGGTAACCAGTTGGGACGAGTTAGTCCTAGCGTTACGCAATACGTTCCAACCGTGCGATTATGAACTAACTCTTTGGGAGGAAATCCGTAAACGCACCCAAGGTGCTCATGAACCAGTTTTAATCTATATTGCGGTCATGGAAAATTTATTCCGTCGTCTTTCGAGTGTACCCTCTGAACACGCGCGCATATCCTATGTAACCCGTAATTTACTCCCTTATTTGCAAAAGGCTATGGCCACTACTACCTTTCCGACAATGGCGGTGCTGAGATCGCAGTGCAAAGTGATTGAAGATGCGCATACTCGAGCCAACCGATTTTGTCCACCTCCAAACGTGAATCAATATTGTCTTGAACCAGACCTGGCATATCGTCCCAGTCGAAGTATTAAAATACATGCTACTGAAACACCAGAATCAACTCAGTCTCCAAATGTTCCTGTTGTCGTTGATACCCTCGTTTGCTGGAACTGTGAACAACCAGGGCACAGATCCTCAGCTTGTCGTAGCCCTCGTCGTAGACATTGCTTCCGATGTGGACAACCAAATGTCACCAAGGCCACATGTCCAAAGTGCTCGGGAAACGAGACTCAGCGCGTGTGAAAGGTCTCGCCACGCGCTGTCCATCTGAAGAGGCCGATGTTAATATCCGACACAAAGCCATTTTGGACTTTATCTTGAGCCAATCCGAAGGGGACGAACGGCCCTACCTGAAAGTTGAAATTATGGGTAAACAACTTCTCGGACTATTAGATTCAGGGGCTTCACGAACCATTATTGGTGACCATTATTGGTCACTATTGCAAGACCTTGGTCCGCTAAACAAGGATGACTCCGTCAAGTGCATTGTCGCTAACGGAACCGAATGTTCCTCATTAGGATCGGTTACGCTCCCGATCACTCTCGAGGGGAAGACCATTATTCTAGAACTCCTAGTCATTCCATCAATCCATCAAGGCCTTATCTTAGGAGCAGATTTCTGGCGGAAAATGGCTATAGTGCCCGACCTCCGCCATGGCGCCTGGAAGTTTGCCAGCACTGTTGTAGAAGCTCCTCGTCTTGACGCCATTCAACCTTTATCGTCGTTATCCGACTCTGAACGTGAGAGACTAGAAGAACTGATCACCAACACCCAAGTACGTCCAGTTTTCGGTTGCCCAGTGAACCTGGCCTAACTTGTTGAAGGTGAATCCTGAGGGGTGGGTTGTCATTTGGTATCCTTATTGTCCTTTCTTTATCCTGTTACCTTTTGTTCCTGGGGTTTTCTGCATGTTCTCATTCATCTCTTATGTTTTTTTTTGTGTCGCTACGCTCTCTTCTGGGTAGGGGGGAGTTGTTACATGTGAAATGCTCGTATGTATTGTGTGTTGCATGCTATTGGGAAAAGCTGATGACCTTGTTTACGTTCTATTTTTCAAATTCTATTTTTCTAGTTCTCTTATCTTCGAGGAGACCTAGTTTTTCTTTTCCTGTTGTTAGCCATTTTGGCATTCGAAATCGAGAGTTCGTAAGAGCACATGGTCGGGCCAGTTCACAAATCAGATGTGAAATCCCTTTTTACCTAAAGGATCTTAGTGAATTTGTGCCAAAGTAATACAAAATCGCTCACCATTTTCTTGGAAGTTGTTGTGGGGGTGTTGATTTTATCGCTTTTAGCGGATTTAAGGACCTGTGCCTTAGAAGCCACATGCTGCCCGCCTGACATCGAAGGGGTTTGTACCATCCATTCCTTTATATACAGTCCCTAAGATTTACTATTTATTCCAGCAATTTACGTTACATCATATCTACTAATATTTACACTACGTTATATCGTTGATAAAGTTTGCACCGTACCGTTTACGTCATACCTGTTCTACCGCACGTGCTACATTCATCGCCACGTGCCGTCAGCTTGTGAACGTGTCCATCATCATCTCCGTTGTTGTCCGTCGTCCCGCAAAGTAGGTGTTCTGCAACGGCAGCTCCATTAAGGGCTGGGAGTGTCGTCCAGTCGTCTCTCGGCTACGTCCCCGCTAGACGTTAGCCCGATTACCATCCGCATCACCTACGTGCACCAAGGTACCTCCGAGTCACCAGATCAGGTCAGGAGTCCGTGTCGTGTTGTCCATTGTATTTTTTTTTCCTCATAAACATTGTGTTTTGTACCCTTATGAACGAACTATTATACAGGGGGGTCCGAATATTTGTTATCCAAAGAAAAGCTTACCTTGGCTATAACCTAACTACAAACTGTGATCCAACATTTGCCCTTCCGGCTTGATTGGTTATTGTGCATCCTTCAGTCTTGGCCACGGTCAAACTTGAACTTTTACTGTTACATCGAATTAAAGATAATAGTTAAATTCACTTACAACAATTAGTTATGCCCGTTGTTATAATTAAGTACAGAACAGCACCGGTAAATTCATTTGTTATTCATTCAGTAAGCATCGAGGTTAGGTATTAACTACTGTAGGACAAATTACCTACTATATATGTAAGGTAGAAAACAAGAACTACCCAAAATTATTATTTATTTCAGCTACTTATATTGAGCACAACTATTGGGTAGACCTAAAAGAAACGTTTCATTTAGTCCCCTAGCCCTTGTTATCATAGTATTTATTTTTGGTCCATTTTCTTCAGGTAAAGTTTATAGCCAACCGCAATATTAAAGCAGTCTTGTTGAAGCCCTCATTGAAGTCACTGATGACTTAATTTATTTAAAACATTTAAGTAATTTACCTCATCTGCTGCATTATCGTCGTTATCTCATTACATTATTGTTATCACTTCTTGTTATTTATTTAATTATATCGATTTACATATTTACATATCTATATATATATATATATATTTATTTGCATGTTATCTAGTATTAAGAATATGCACAGTTTATGAATATACCGTGGGCTTTGTTTTGGGATTATTTTGTGGGTTTATTGTGCCTCCTTATTTTATTTCAGCTCTGCGTGTATACCACCTCTCAATCATTAACGTTGCTTTTAGAGCGAGAGCGACTATAGCTCTTAACAATTTGTTAATATTTATAAATTTAATATTATCGTTCTTGGCGCCCTTTGAGTCATCCTTTCAGGAATATCAGGTTTGTGTGGATTCCTTGACCCACGACCTAGAACTAGTCCGGGATTAACAAATTGGTATTGTGATCTTTTGAGAATTTATGGTAACGCACTTGAAGCTTGCATGCATGGGAATCTATAATTTATAAATAGGTAACACGGTTGCTAAGATATAGCCAAAAATAGGTTCGCGGGTATTTTCAAGATGGCGGACAAGATGGCGGCCGTTCAACTTCCCCCCCCCCTCTAATATTGTTCAGTGGGTCATTGATAACAATCCTGGAGGGGGGGCCAAACTTTTACACGCTTGGTAACTCCCAACATTACATTGTTACGTACTAAGTATTTTAATTTTAATTTAATTTAATTTTTTTATTATTATAAAATGTTAGATAATAACACAATTTATTGTTATAGTTAAAAGGGCGTCTCAATCGATAGCAGAAAGTGTATAAGATGTGCATTATTAGCAAATTAGAGGCAATTTACCGCGAAAATATGATTCGTTTGTTATTGCATGGGACTCGTACGATAAGAATAAGCAACTTTTTTCAATAATTTCAAAAACGGAAAACTCCACACAATGGTGAAACTTTAGTATTGAAGAATAGGCGAAAATTTGTGGTTAGCATCGAGACGTATTATGACATCACATAGGAATGTTTTACATCATTTAAGCCATTATTGTCCACTTATCCTTCAGATAGGAGGGAATTCGATTATAAATGCTGAAAGTGGTGGAAATGTGGCTGCGGTCGTGAATTATCATAGGTACACCTTGGAAGACACTGTTTGTTTCAAAATGAGGAAGAAGTAACCAATAAAAACTTAAGATTTTTTCACAATAGTAGAATGGGGGTGAGGAATGGCGGTTTGGGACAATTTAGTCAGTGTTACAAGATACATTTTAAAGCAAATCAATGAATAAAACAAGCCCATGATCCGGGAATGGGGTTTATATTATAACTAAGCGCAAACATCCATGACATGCTATTAGAAAAATGGAAACTGAAAAATGTTTTCGTAATAGTATGAATAATGTTATTGCTAAGTTAATAATCTTACTACCAACATAATTGTAACAAAATCAATCAAGGGAATTGTGCTCAAATAAGAAATGCTCAGATATCGCAATATGGCTTGGGATGCACGCAACCTTTTACCTTTCGTGTAAAAACTTCCTAGAGAATTTATTCATTCTGACGTTTGTGGAAAACTACTCTTCTTGCCTCCAACTATTTCATAATTATTAAGGAAGCTGCACTTCTTATCGCTTTGTGCGTTTTCAACCAACTTCGAAAAGTTGGTTACTAAATTCGTCCGGATGTCCGTGTGTCTGTGCGTTGTTCGATGGTAGAGGGTTTAGAAAGCTGGAAGTGGTGTCATCTTATAGGAAATTCTTTACCGATTAAAAATCTCTGGTAAATTTTTTGATCGGATCACCTCACCCGTTCGCCGTCGGGACGGACGCTATTAAAGTCAAAATATATACCCTTGAATATCTCGAGAACGACACATCCAATTACAAAAAACACGTTTCCTTTATTTTTTGAAACCTATTGAGTCATGATACGTAAGCATCATCCTCGATTCCTCGCCCCCCTGTGGGGTGGAGCGAGGGTGAGTTTTGAAAACTTAAATGGGAACACCTATTTTTTATTGCACTTTTGGATTCTCCATAAAAAACTATTCTCAAATTGCAAATTTTACTCCCAACTGCAACCCCTTTAAAAACGATCTTTTTTACTTTTTTTCCTCCAACATTTTTTCGTGATTTACAAATTGTCCGTCACCCTCTACGTCCGAGAGAGTTTTTTGTAAAGAAATAAAAATCTTTAATCACTACATTTTATTCTATACCTATTTATAAAATATCTTTTGTTAGTATATTAATTACTTTATTTTTGAATAACTAAGCAATATTTTCCTTGGCATGAATATCTCGTTTGTTCTTCTCATAAATGGTGATTAATGGAAGAAAAAATTAAAGATTATGTCCGTAAAAATGAAAAAATAAAAACCTCGTTATATTAATCTGTTATCATTTTCAACCACAGAATGTAGTAAATTTCCCCTAATGACACAAAAAATACCGAACCACTTTGTAATAATTTAAAGCTTTCAAATAGGGCTATTTAGACATTTACGTCACCGAAACTAAAATGAAAATGGAGATTAATGTGAAATGCTATTTTTCGTACGCAACATTTTTGTGAAAATTAAAGTGCGTTTAAAAATGGGATAATGAGAATAATCACCTTAAAAATATATTTTCTCATTTACTTCGGTTTTAGTGACACAAAAAGAAGAGATTATAATTAACCAAGAAATTTGAAATCTTTATTGTATTGTTGCATTGTCTAAACTGTAAACAAACCGTTGTTTGTGATCTTTTAAAACTAGGAATTTCATAACTAGACTCGTGTCCGAAATGATGGATTTTTCTAATTGGATGAAGTTGTCAGCTTGTCAGCCGGCTCTATCAGATTTGATGGAGTGCTTTTGGACATTATGGTGAACACGGTATTCCATACAACGTCCAATGTTGCAGTTCCCATATAATCAAATTGCGAAATAGATTTATAACGCCGACACATTATTAAGTATCGTGATTAAAATTTTTAATTTCGTCTGAGTAAAATTTTGAATATTATAATGAAGTTCTAAATTAATGTGTTTCAGTATGATTGATTACCATGCGAGTAATAACATACATTTACAAAGCGCTCTTCATAAAATTTATTAACCCTTATTTTTACAATATTATGTATTTGCAACAACTTTTACAATCGTGAGTTAATTTTAGATTCATAAGTTTGTTATACAATTGTGGTTGGACTGCTTCTTTCTTATGTAATTCTTACACTTTTTCTTTTGTTGTGTTACGACACAATAATGTTAAATTAAGTCGTCTTAAGACAAAGTAAGATTATGTTAGGTTGTGTTAAGACACATTACTTGGCTGAGGGGCCAAAGAAACACTTGTTTTCCCTTCCTGGGTTTAAAGCATCCTATTCGACAAAATATTTACTTGTAGTTTACGGTTATATGATAGTTTACAAATTGTATCTATAGAAACTATGTACTTACGAGAGTGGGTTGCTTTTGAAGATGCATCAAAAACCAGAAACCACATCTTTCAGCGTTAACAACAACCCGCACGGTTTGTTTTTCATGTATGGGAACAAAAAGAAACCACTAGGTGACAAATCAGCACTACAAGCAATTTTACTTTTGTTTTTCGCTAGTTAATGATCCAATATCGAGCGTTGGTATATTTTTGTTCTTCTGGTACATAAATGGTTGTATACCAATGACAATTGACCGTCCTGCTATCCTCTAAGCAGATGTTTCTATTCCCAAACAAGACGTAATTGGAATTTCATAAAAATGTTGTTGTTGGATTTGTGCTGCCAATTGAGCTACACTAAAAATAGACTGTTCACTGATTCATTACCATGTGGAACGTAACTGTTGTTTAGTGTCAACCTTCAAAAGATGTCAAAGGTGTCAAAATTTCATTACGATCCGGTCTTTAGTTTAGAAGTTTAACGTTGTTATTTCAGAAACAATTTCATGTGTTGATTTATCATGGTTTTTTAATGTGAAAAAACACAATTCAAGCTGAGCGCCATTGCTGAGCTTGAACAATTTTTATTTATTTATGCTTAATTTACAACTAGCCTTGTGGCTAACGAGCAAATATGTTGAGATACTTAAAACTAAACTAATATTACATTGCCATGAATAGGGAGTGTCGCCCACTGGCGGTTCCCCAAATATACTAATATACAATAATTTGTGTATTTAATAAGATCTAACATTTTGAGTCTTTTTAATATATGGGTGACATTTAGCATTGTTAAGTAAATTCCACCTTTAAGGTGAGTGTTTTGTAATAACCACGTGCTTTGGTTAATCTCTACCTTTTGTTCTAGCTCCCACATGTAACCCCATAGCGATAACCTTTTTAATTGTAAATCTATGCTTGATAATGAAACTAGTTAGTTTCGACACATGTCGCCCATTTTAATTTAATCACATTTAATTAATTGTTATCATATAATTTTGTTTCACCATTGGTTAAGGTTAGTTACCTGGTGTCTCAATTATTTAACTGTCAAAATGTTACCTCCTGCCAGTGTTTGCCCTTTACTGGTAGTTTCAGCGCCTTCGGGTGCTATAAATTAAAAAACATAACAATTTCATTCCATCATTAAATACATTGCTGAAGGGGAGGTTGTCGTAGTTTGATTTATTTGATCAACCCCTTTGTGTTTTCCGACCACAAACTATGGATTCAAACATTAACTTATTAGGTTATGAGATTGCCTAAAATGTTTTGGAGAACATGTAAAGTACCTAAACGATTTGAATTTATCACGCCTCTCCATTTAGTATTTCAACCTCACTGCAGAAAGGGCGGACTGTTGAGGTGGAACTTCCATTAGGTATATCGCTACTCGCGGAAAATCTACTAATCCTCTTTTTAATTCGTTCTTGAAATGATCGTCGCAGAGGAACAACGTGAATAGCCTGGCCAAATGGACCAAAAAATGCGATGGCTGTTTCTCCCTTTCCAATCATTAATTTTAGGATATAAAAGCAGCATGTCAGAACTTACGTATTCATTCTTATGATTTACGATTTACCTACCTCTTGTCAACGAGAAAGACGCAACGAACGTTTGTGTTAATTCTGAAGAGACACATTCGGCAGGATTAAGAGATTGCCCACTCAGGAATTTGGGGGGAAGAGAAAGAATTACATATCAGATCGATAGGAATGAATGTACAGAACAATAAAATGGGCTTTCTCCACTCTCGAATTGATAGGGTCTGAACGTTATCAAAGCTGCGTTATCAAACTCAAGATGAGGTATGTATCCTGAATCAGCATAAAAATTCAATTACACGAGTATTTGAATTTGTTGTCACAGTATACTTAGCATTCATTAGAGTATTTAAGTAGCCCTTCAAGAACACAAAGATTTGTTATATAACTTTTGTAAAACTAGGAATTACAGTTGGTTATTGTTAACAAATAATTACATTAAGAAAGGAAAATACATTAGACATAGTCTAGTACTGTGAAGTATAACGGTTATATATCTTCATCTGCGAACACTTTACAACTTAAAAATCTTATTTTTTACATTACATTGGATTCAGACGTTAGGTACATATCGCATAAATCCTATTAATCCTGTCAATACTTTCTACTGTACAGGAAGAAATACAAAACCCCATAAGTTACGCAATCGGTTTAAAAACTACATAAATCAAAAACTTTTCTTAGATTAACACCGACAGTGTACAACGCCAATATAATTTTACATACATAACACTTATCGTTCTTTTTCTCCTAGTTAAAAATCTAGTGTATCTGGTTGAATTTTGCAACAGTAATGGATGTTTGTTCTTAGGTCAAGTTATGCCTTTAGAAGGTCTTATATAATCAAAGACTACATTTAAATTATTGATAGATGTAAATCTGAACACTGAAAACTATTGAAAATTAAGGGCCTGTCTAGTAAATCAAACAAATTTGATATTTCCTTAAAAGTTCTTAGTATAGTAAGTAATGCAATTACACTTACCAAGTTCATAATTATCAACACCATTTATATTTTAGTATTGCTATTTGTTATATGTATTATTAAATTTCAGTCTGCTTCAGCATTGTTTCTGCTGGTGTGTTTATTTATTTATTACGTTTAAAACATTAAAACCTTTGTAGTGGAGTTGCAATGAAAAGTTAGGAACTCGAGAGTTTATAACACAGTAATTTTAAGTGCACTTTCGGTGCTTTTATAGCAAGTTGAAGGTACTTCAAGTAATATTAAATAAAAAGGTTGTTCCCAGAATGTTGCGATCGAACACTACTTAAAAAATGTGTTGATAAAATTTCGCTCAACCTTTATATCATACAAAGCAACTCTATCGATTCCAAAAACCCTTTTACATTTTCACAATTTATACAGTACGTGAATTTTTTAAACATTATTATAACTGCAACAAATTTACGATTTGAATAGAAGTGTAATTGCTTTTTTTTGTTACAGGTTCACTGCAGTGAAAAGGTAAGTTTTATCTCTCTAGTCATTTAATTGCTTTTCTAACTTATCAAGGTATTTATTACGTTTATATAGAAGCAACGGTTTTAAATGACAGAATACTTATTTTCTTCTCAATACGGTTTTGTACAAGGTTATCAAAATTATAATTTCATCGTGACAAAGTTAGTGTATTTCCCCTTATAACGCGAATGTGTTTTCTCTGCAAATGATTTAGGTTTACGACTATGATCTCATTTCTAGAGTCCCTACAAATTCATCACAATAAAATATGTTTACACACTTGAGTTGCACATAAAAATATAATTGCAAAGTACAATGTGTCAGAAATAAATGCTTCAAAATTTATTCAATTCTTTCAAACGTCTCTAACTAATCTCCTCTATCCTTAAAAATGTTTCCTTACATTTGGAATGATAATCAAACTGTTACCGACGTTGCTAATAGCCGTCTCATCTATAGATTTAATTGCAAAAAAAACAGAAATTTAAAAAACGACGTTAAATCTTTAAAACACTTCAGTACAAGGATAAGGAATTTTTACTTTTTATTCTCGCGTGTAACTAAAGTGGAGAAACCCAAACACAAAAGGCGAAAATTTGTGGAAATTCATCGATTCGATGGTGACTGATGAGTGATGACTCTTCAGTTCACCATAGTTAGCTTGTCTAAAGGTGGGTACAGACCAAAACCCTGTGTTAGCGAACTACACGCGAGCAGGTCGCGAGCTCGACGTCAAGTACGTACAGACCGAAGCAAGGACTCAAGGACTCGCGAACTACCCCTTTGATGTACCGCTTCAAAAGCGAACCCACTACGAACTCGAGAGCTGTTCTAGAACGCCTCGGGAACGTATGTCCACACCAGGTACGGCAGCGGTTAGAGAACAGTTCCCGAACAGCTCGCGAATCTGGTCTGTACCCACCTTAATGTACTTCACAAATGCAAAGGTCTGTTGTGTTAGATTTTCTCCCAGAATGTGCCTTTTTGCAACAGATTTAATAGTTTTATATAATAAATTAATGTTGTTTCCAACTGTATATCTAGATAAATTGGCAATTTCACCGATTTACGATGTAGGTTTTCAGCAAACGTAATTTTTTCATTGTTGGGCTAACACTTCTGGGACGGGGCTCGTATGTCTTCGAATACGTCGTTCGAAATACTGCATAAGAATTTGGGGAACAAATTTGGGTCTTCTGCTTTGATTGTGGGAATCTAACGTTTGGGAAAGCCTTTATTTGATAAAAATGTTGCTTATAATTTCCGCTATTTTACCAATTCCATTTCATGGTAGGAACTATGCTTGTATATCGTAGTGTATCACTAGGTGCTTTATAATTTTATTCTCAATTTATTAACTTACAGCGTTGTATAATATGATTATTGGAATTTTTTAATTACAAAATCATTCAAAAAATCGAAAATTCTAACTCGTGTCACGTTCGTTTGCAAATTGCAGTATTTTGAAAGGCACCTCAAACTAATTTTTAATCAAATTCCATGAGTGATTTTGACCTGAGGATTTGTATTTTATCTAAATGGAAGCCTCGTTAAACGTTAGGCGGTAAAACTTACAAAATTCATCTAAAATTTGTGGACAAATATACTTCGAGACATACAATTTTCGCGAAGTGACTGTAATAGTGGTATTCAGCAATATCCGCTGACAAGAACGGATATTACAATCCAAGTTGCCGCAACATTCCCTTTCGCTTCAAACCGATATTTGCGGTTTGTACATCAACATTAATCTGAAAGTCATAATTAAAATTACTTCGAATCTATTACGACGTTTACGACTTCGCTCATCAAAACAGCAAATTAATTCTACAACTACATAAAACGTAACAGTTTTCGTAATTGAGAGAGATTAATTAAATTTGCGTGCATAATGCCCCACGGTATGCAAGTGCTTGTTTCGTACCTTGTAATGCAGTTAAAACGTGACGAGACCTGTTTTACTACGTGCATATTTAATAGTTAATTAAACTAGGAATAAATCAAATGCACACGTACAGCGTAATACGTACGTATTCCTTACTTTTAATTAATCTGAACACGCCAACATTTTCATTTGAATATAACGGACAATTTCAAAAAGCATAGGAGAAAATTTGCTTTCATCCATCGATAATTTTTAAAAGTATCAAAGTCGACGTAGTGTGTAGAACTGGAACTAGTTAATGACAAGATAAGCTCATCCACAGTTGTAATTAAAAGGGTCTAATGAATTGAGAGTATACTAACAACCTTGTCAGTACTCTCTACCAGGATTCAATAACACCACCAAACTCTAACCATCCGAAAATCCCTTTAACTATTTGCCTCGTCTGGAGTACTACAAATTGGATCTACGATGTTTATTTTCTCTAAACAAAGAAATAAAATAAAATGTACGTCCGTTTCCGAGTCGAGTATCTCGATCGTATATACATAGATACCTTTTTCTAGAGACCTCTTATAAAAAAAAAATTAAATCGCAACCTAGTTTCTTATTCAGTTGGTAACGCCGTCCCTTCATTGTTAGTGTAGGGCTGTAGGCAAACTGGTCTGTAAATCTAAAGTTTATAACATTACCTGTTCTAACATCGAACTACCCCTACCGTTAGAACGGTTTACAATTTGCTGCTTGCTAATATGTACATAACGTAAATAAATGAATGAAGTAGAGGTCGTAGTTTTCCTAAAATTACTGTAACAGAAAATACCACAAATACCATATTCAAATTAATTGTGTATTTTATTCTTTTTATTAATTTAAGGAAAACGGCGAAACCAAGACTAGTATAAGCAACTGAAACTTTATGGCCACACAATTGTGTATAATAGGTATTTATTTTAAAATGAAAATAAATTAACCACACCACTCACTATGGCACGCCGTTTTACTTTTATTGTCAGTTTTTATACGCAATGCACAAAATAACTTCTTCCTTAAGTTTACAATTTATATGTGTTTTCTTATACCACAGATGTCATAGTATATTTACATCTGTGCTTATACTGATGTTAGATGTAGTTTCAAGAACTGCCAGCGATCGAAGCGACCAATTAAATTATCAACCAACATTTTAATAGAGTAACATTTTAATAACAAAAATTTTTAATTGATATCTACAATTCTTGTTAATTTTATGTTATATGCATAAAATTGTTTGTTGGAATAAAGTGTTAATGGTTAATTTGTAAACTTTCATAAACATTCAATGTATTTTATTGTTCAATTCAATTTTTTGTTGTAACTGTTTATTTTAAATAACTTTTATTTTCTTTAAACATCATCAGTTGCATTTTCCCTACTACAAATGCTCATGGTATATCGAGATTTTCTTCTATTGAAGTATATTTGTTTAAAATTTTTCTATTTATCATTTCAATTAGGTTCTACAAATAATTATGACTATTATGAGGGACAAAGTAAATTTAAAAATAAATGTGTAAGTTAAATTAAATTGTTTAATTGGTTTGTCAGGAATAAAAAGTAACACGGCCGGCGCGGCGTGCCATAACTCACCTACTCTATACGATCTCGCATTTCACATAAGTTTCAAACATTTACAAAGAAAATGTATTTATTGTTGGCGCAAAACGTTAGACTCAACTACCCTTCGCACGGCGTATTTTTTTCTAAACTGCCTTGATTGTATCACTGGATAAGTACTTTTTTCAACTCGTGCTCGAAGCTCGTGTGTATCGTGTACAAAAGTTTCATGGATTGGTAACGTTCAAAAGGGATATCCTCGTTTTCCGTTTTGCAGTGTGTCCCTACGAAACCAGGACAATGTTCAACTTTAATATTTTAAATAGAACACCTGTATCGTATTAAGTACATTTTAAGATTCATCAAAACTTTTTTTCTAATCCGAATGGTTTTTGAAATACTTACAGTATTCTAATTGGTTAAAATACTTATTAATTACCTAAGGCTAATTCAAACAAATGTGCTATGGCGAATCTTTTGTCAAAGTATAGTTCACACATTTGCTGATCGCCAGTATTTGATATTTTGAAGGAAAAAAGGCAGCAAAATAGTTTATTTTTCCGGGATCAAACAAAATATAAACCAAAATTTTTCATTTTGAAGATCGTAGGTAGTAGTAATATAAGGCCGGAATGAAGCCACTTCAAGGTCATTTGTTGCGCTCTCGTAAACTATGTATGAAAAGTAGGTCATGACAATATAAGGCCGGAATGAAGCCACTTCAAGGTCACTCGTTGCGCTCTCGTAAACTATGTATAAAAAGTAGGTCATGATAATATACGGCCGGAATGAAGCCACTTCAAGGTCACCCGTTGCGCTCTCGTAAACTATGTATAAAAAGTAGGTCATGACAATATACACGCCGGAATGAAGCCACTTCAAGGTCACTCGTTGAAAATTTTCTTCTTTGTAAGGTACGAGAGAAAAATTTAGCTGACATTGCACATTATTGAATTTGGACTTTGAACTCCCTAACGATGCCTTTAGGTGGGGGAAAATGCTTTAAAAATGAATACCCGAACGTTTGTTACTTCAGTTTTTGTATTCATCGAGCAATATGGATCTCGCGTCGTTAAGCAGTAACACTTATTGTAAACCTTTCGAAAACGTAAAGGACTTAGTTATTGGTGAAAGATATAAGATTGTGAACGTGGATGTAATAAATACAAAGTTTGGAAATCGTGTGGTGATAGAAACAGAAAACTTCAAAAGTGTTTTGCCTGAACGGTTTTACCGCTACTTTATGGAAGGAAGTCGAATGATGGAATTCAACGAGTCTTTAAAGAGCAAGGATGTGTTTATAAGTAGTTTGGGAAGTGTCGGCAAAACTACAAAGTTAACTTTTACTTAATAAGAAGAAGAAAAGAAAAAAATGTATCATGTTTGTAGCAAATAAAAATTGATATTAAAAATCTTCTGTGTATTTTTGAAGTGTTTGTCAAGGTGAGGGGTTTGTATCCTGGCTTAGCTATAGATATAAGAGGTGGAGAGGGTTAGTTTGTGTTCTGAATCGAACAAGTAAAGACGTGCAATGAATATTTTGCATTGGATACTGAGTTTCTAATGTAAATAGACAATTAAAGATATTATATAAAATAATGTTGACCAAAATGGACGCTTTTGTTGACTTACAAGGATTTAGAGGCAGCCTTAAGGAATTCATACCTAAAGAGATATCTATTGTTTCATCATATGGACCTAGCTGCACAACTTTATTACTAAAACCGCCGGCACAATATCCATTAACAACCACTATGAAAAAAGGGATTAAATATTTGGAAAATTACCATCATGGTCTAAAGTGGGGCGATGGCCACATTAGATTTGAAGACTTTGAAGAAGAAACACGCGCTTTGCTACAGCCATTCAGCAGGATTTATGTAAAAGGATCCGAGAAACAATACGTGTTAAAGTTTCTTAACAAAGTAGTAATTAACTTAGAAGAAGTTGACTGTCCATCGCTGAAGAAATTGAAAAAGGAAATTTTTGCATACAAGTGTTTGCATCACGGTAGTGACACTTTGATGTGTGCTCAAGAAAACGCTTTAATATTGTACGAGTGGGATAAGAGACAATTCAAAAGATGCCAATGATGATGATGAACAGCCTAAGGAGAACATTGGAACCGAATCGTGTTGCTCGTGGTGTTAAGTGTTCATTATAGAAACCTTTTTGCTCATCTCGATGCATATGAAATAACTAAGACATTAATTGTAAATAATTGTAAATAAAAGAATTCAATATTAGTTTTGTTGAGAGAAAGAGAGAGAGCGTGAGCGATGAAGAAGGTAACATTCGACGAATCGCAGAATAGAGTGTATATAATGGTAGTGTGGCCTTTTGCTTATGAGAAAGCAAGAAAAGGACCGTGGGAAACTATAGCGCTAGATAGGTATCGTTTTAGTCGTAAAATAGAGGAATTTAATAGACTTCTGTCTCCCGTATTGCAAGAAAAGCATCGTGCAAAAATTTATAGAAACATCTCATCCCAAGGTCACGATGTGTAATAAAAGAATAATAAAAAAAAGGAGTGGGGGGGAGAAAGAGAGATGTTACATACGAATTATTTTCAAAATTGTTAGTTTATGTTTCGAATCGAACGAGTGAAGTAGTGATACCGTTAAACAAGCAATTCAACGATCGCGAATTAGAAACTCACTATTATGGAGAATGATAATTTTTTTTGCTCATGTTGGGCATGTGACAATAACGATTGTAACGCATCACTTGAAGGTGTAAGTGAAAATACTAATATATCAACCGCCAATACAGGGGGGTCTTCAACATGTGAATGTCTTGAAGATGAAGTTGCAGAAGTATACAATCAAGCGGCTCGGGAATCTCTTATAGACCCCGTTCGATACAACATCTATAACAATGGTACTGGTCACGCTAAGTACGTTGAAATTGGATACAGTACTTATCTGTGTCTTGTACTAAAGGGAGATGCGAACCTTCAAATACTTCACAAAGTCACCACCAGCGCATAGTTTTGGCAAAATCAGTGACATTTGGTATAGAAGGTCTCTTTAACATATAATTTTGGGGTGTGGATTAAATTATACAAATGTTACATCATAATTATTTAATTTTCAATAATTTTTTTTTAATATCATAACACAATCCTCTTAATTGATATGAATTATCTGACAGTTCCATTCTATAATAATTAAATTCATCAACATCAATTTCTGTCTTCATCTTAAATGTTCCCATGTCCTCTTCAGTTACTGGATTAGATAAGATGTATATTTATACCGTGACCATACTGGTATCTGGTGGGATATTTCACGTAATAATATACTTCCTGTACGGTATACATTCATTGCCATTTGGTTTAATGCTGTACGCACATGACGCATTTGTCTTCTTAAAATTAAACAAGTTTCAATTATTTCAAAATTATAGCCATGTTTTGGTAAACAACTCATACAGTTCTCACGAAACACTTCATTACAATTAAGAATTCGTAATACACACGTTTGTTGTAATGTTAATTTTCCACGCGTTCGCGTTCGTAGCTTTATTAATCTTGTATCAGATAAACATCTATGTATATATTCAAAATTCATCCTTCCTGTTATAATCACTCTTTTTAGTTTATAATATCTTATACGTTCACATACATACGCATTTATAATTTTTACTGGATTCATTTCATCGTCGTCGTCACTTTCTGAAGGTGATGGTATCAATATTTCATCGTCGCCCAATAACTCCATTGTACTAAAGTTTATAGATTAATTGTTCACACGACACTTATATTACTTTTTTTACTATTTTTACGAGGTTTTATTTCGATTGTATGATTTAACATTCAGGTATTCATTTTTAAAGCATTTTCCCCCACCTAAAGCCATCGTTAGGGAGTTCAAAGTCCAAATTCAATAATGTGCAATGTCAGCTAAATTTTTCTCTCGTACCTTACAAAGAAGAAAATTTTCAACGAGTGACCTTGAAGTGGCTTCATTCCGGCCGTATATTGTCATGACCTACTTTTTATACATAGTTTACGAGAGCGCAACGGGTGACCTTGAAGTGGCTTCATTCCGGCCGTATATTATCATGACCTACTTTTTATACATAGTTTACGAGAGCGCAACGAGTGACCTTGAAGTGGCTTCATTCCGGCCTTATATTGTCATGACCTACTTTTTATACATAGTTTACGAGAGCGCAACAAATGACCTTGAAGTGGCTTCATTCCGGCCTTATATTACTACTGTAGGTCATTGGGTATAATTTAGTGAAGTTTTCGTAAACTGCTTTGCTTCTTCAGATCTACAATTATGAGTAGTGGTAAATGTTATAGTACTTATAGTTATTTTACGGTACTGGAATAGGTGATTTTTTGTGCAGTTACTTACATTTTATTAAACAATTATCCGGAGTGGTACATAGTATTTAAAAAAAGAAAAGTGAAGTTGGTGCAAGAACTAATCGAGGACGACTATGATCGTCGTATGAGTTCTGTGAAATTATGATGGTTAGAGTAGAAAAAATGCTTTTGTTTTGCAATATAATTTTTTCGAACGGAGCGACATTCCATCACACAGCAGACATTGACATGCTTAAGGTAAACCAGACAGTACGTATGGAAATATCTAGGAATTATGCCAAGTATTATAGAGAATTTCAGTTTTTTAAAGCAATTTAAACAATAAAGGTATAACTAAGATAAAATCGACTTCCGCGGTTAGACCGTGTCAGTGTTGAAGGAAAAGTCAACGTTTCGCCCACTTTCGTAAGGGGCCCCATCAGGAGAAAAGCAAAACGAAGATAAGAATGAAAACAACAATTAAAATAAAATGTAAAAACTCGTACCAAGTGAACGAACGGGAACAACAACACACACTACTTTATGAAACTACACACGATAATGGTATTTCAATACCTGGTAAAGCTTTTGGTAGGCCTGCTAAACTGTGATCATTTAGAGCTGCTCTTGTCGTTGTTGTTTGATAAGCACACTATTGCTATTATTCTATTTAGTAATAAACTATAAAGCCTAAAAATGGATGTAGACATTTGTAAAATCGCCATTAATCTGAGATTTTATTTTCCGTAAGTATACCAATTACCCGTATACTTATGAATAATTTAATATTGGGAATAATACGTGAATGATATTGTGATTGATCTAATAATGAATTTCTGTATATTTGGAATAATTAATAACGAACGAAGCTTAAAAAAACCGGATCGTGCTACATCATAAATCATCTAACGTAAATGAAGCGCTAATCGATTTAAAAAGGATTATAACAACTTTTCTGTGCTTATCTGATATTCGGGGGTGTAGAAAACAATAAATTTTTCACCGAACTCGTTTCATAAAAATTGCAAAACTTTTTCTACCTTTAAACGAAAACGTTCTACCAAATGGTCGATTTAAATTTTTAAGTGAAGTGGATAAATTTTTGTACATAGGGTTCAAGTGTAGGATATTTATTAGGACTCGAGCAGAAATTCTGCCTTCGTTTTTCACTAATCGTAAACAGGGTTGTACAAATTAGTAACATTTTTACAAATGATTAACGTTTTTCTCATCAAACGTCGATTAATTTTTATTACGTGAACGCATTTATTGATGTGTATTTTAAAGGGTGAGTTTATGCCGACGCGTCAACTTCTTTTTAATGAAAATGATATTAAAGACCGTCGTGAAAGTCACATTCCCATAGAGTTTATGCGCACTAAAAGTGAAAATTGATTCATTTTTATAACGCAATTTATATGTTGAAGGTGGAAAATTAACGGATAAATTCGCGTAAAATTTGTCACGTACTACTACAAATATTCAAGTAAACAAATAGGTACGGACGAGCTAACAATTTATGAAGCATACGCACAAACAAAGGTGGTAATTTTGCACATTTATAAATTAGTCGGTAGAAATACAAAGTACGTCGATAAATTTAAAGATAAACATGAATGCTGCCAAAGTTTATTATACCAGTTATTTAGAATATTTCGCATTTAGCTACTAGTGGAGCGAAATTCGAGCAAAAAGTCGTTCCGTTCTCGAGAAAAAAAAATCGGCGTACAACTAAAAGAGACCCCCTAGATATTGTAAAGGAAACAATTTCACACATGAAATGGCAAATTACGACATTTTTCTGTGGTCGAGGACCTTTTTATTACAAAAAAACATCAAAAATTTGGAATTTCTAAATTCCATGAATCTTTAACTATACACTTTCATATCTCGAAATCCACTCGACCGATTTCCATCATTTTTTTTTGTAATTATTCTACAAAAATGAGCGCCCGCATCAGTGTAAAAATTGTTTACAAAAAGTTTCCCTTAATTTGTTTAAATAAACGCTAAACCTTGAACTGACCATTTTATGTATGCAAATTTTCAGCATGCGGAAAACTTTTTTATTATTAAAAATTTTGGTATACATGCAGCGAGACACATGAAGCCAAAACATCAGAAAATTTTTTAGAAAAAAAATTTCGTTAATCCGAGCGTTAGTTTTCGAAATACGAATTTTTATTGTGCTGAGCCGTTTGAACTCGTGCAATCATGTGAACAAGACGGGACGATAATTTAATTCTTACTATACGTGAAGGCGTGTTGTTGATTGCTACTTACTTGACGGATTGTCATAATTTTTTTTTTAAATTATTGTACAGAGATGAGCGCCCGCATCAGTGTGAAAATTGTTTACAAAAAGTTTTGCTTAATTTGTTTAAATAAACGCTAAACCTGGAACTTACCATTTATGTATGCAAATTTCCAGCATGCGGCAACCTTTTTTACTGGTAAAAATTTGTTTATACATGCAGCGGGGCACATGAAACCAAAACATCAAAAAAAAATTGTTTGAAAGGAGTTTTCGTTTCGGAGTTATAAATATAATTTCGCCCTACAAATAAACAAATCTACATTAACACAGGTCATAAGTTTCTTACATTTAGCAAATATTTACAACCAGATATAAGACGGAAATGAGACAGTGAGCAATAAGAAAAAAAACGGCAAATAACCAAAAAGGTTCACAAATTACCAAAAAAAATAGCGTCTATTGCCCAATAGATTTATACCAATTATATTTTTTAAACAGGGATATACAGTCGGTACACTTAAAAAATAGTTTCGTTGTCGTCACATTCATCAAGTTGTTGATTTTCACAATATCGACATTTACACTGTTCCCAACATTTTAAGCCTTCTTTTACGCAAGAACATTTTCTGCTGTTACAGTTTTTATCAGCACAATAAATATTTAAACATTCTCGTACTACGTCTGGTACTGGCGACTGATCAGACAAAACGGGACTCCAACATTCATTTTCAAAAACCCATCCAGAACATTCCGTGTTATGTTTGGCTGACGGACTATTGTACCAAATCTTTAGTTGACGAATACATCTAAAAATTTTACCAGTAAAAAAGGTTGCCGCATGCTGGAAATTTGCATACATAAATGGTAAGTTCCAGGTTTAGCGTTTATTTAAACAAATTAAGCAAAACTTTTTGTAAACAATTTTCACACTGATGCGGGCGCTCATCTCTGTACAATAATTAAAAAAAAAAATTATGACAATCCGTCAAGTAAGTAGCAATCAACAACACGCCTTCACGTATAGTAAGAATTAAATTATCGTCCCGTCTTGTTCACATGATTGCACGAGTTCAAACGGCTCAGCACAATAAAAAATTCGTATTTCGAAAACTAACGCTCGGATTAACGAAATTTTTTTTCTAAAAAATTTTCTGATGTTTTGGCTTCATGTGTCTCGCTGCATGTATACCAAAATTTTTAATAATAAAAAAGTTTTCCGCATGCTGAAAATTTGCATACATAAAATGGTCAGTTCAAGGTTTAGCGTTTATTTAAACAAATTAAGGGAAACTTTTTGTAAACAATTTTTACACTGATGCGGGCGCTCATTTTTGTAGAATAATTACAAAAAAAATGATGGAAATCGGTCGAGTGGATTTCGAGATATGAAAGTGTATAGTTAAAGATTCATGGAATTTAGAAATTCCAAATTTTTGATGTTTTTTTGTAATAAAAAGGTCCTCGACCACAGAAAAATGTCGTAATATGCCATTTCATGTGTGAAATTGTTTCCTTTACAATATCTAGGGGGTCTCATTTAGTTGTACGCTCAGAAAAAAAAATGACACATTTTTGGTCGAATTTCGCTCCACTATACATAATACAGACGCTAGCTATCGTTCTGTATTTTTTTCAAGGTCCACGACGTAACTCACTTGCAGAGTCAATTTTAAGGGTTACGATACAAGATTTTTCAGGTTAACACCCTTGAAAATGGTTACTTTTTTTTTCAGCCCTTTTACATGGTAAACATAGGTCTAATTCGATCATTTTTACAATTAACTGCAATTAAAATAAATTCTAGGTCACAAAACTCAGAATAAATAGGAATGCAAAGTTGCCCATATATTCAACCAACCTCAAAAAGTTGTTTACTAAATTCGTGCGGATGTCTGTGTGTCTGTGCGTCTGTGTGTCTGTGCGCCTGTGTGTCTGTGCGTCTTGTGTATGTGCATTGGTCGATGTTACAAGGTTTACAAAGCTGGAAGTGGTATCATCTTATAGGAAATTCTTTACTGATTCCAAATCTCTGGTAAATTTTTTGATCGGATCACCCGTTCGCCGTCGGGACGCCATTAAAGTCAAAATATACCCCCTTGAATATCTCGAGAACGACACATCCAATTAATAATAATAATAATAATAATAAATTTTAATCATGTGGAGCAGAAGGTACATACATTCGTCAAAACTAAATACTTAAAAGATTAAAATTACATGTTGTGTAAATCACTTAAATAAAATTCCTCCCACGAGTAGAAGGCTCTACTTAGGAGAAATGCCTTAAGTCTGTTTTTAAAAGCACTGTACATTAAACATCTTATTTCATTAGGGACGCTATTTAACAGCCTTTTGGTAAGGTACTCAGGGCCATTCTGTGACTTTCCCAATCTGCAGAAAGGAACGCGAACAATTACAAAAAGGAAAAACACGTTTCCTTTATTTTTGAAACCTATTGAGTCTTTATACGTAAACATCACCCTCACCCCCCTGTGGGGTGGAGCGGGGGTGAGTTTTGAAAACTTAAATGGGAGCACCTACTTTTTATTGCAGTTTTTGATTCTCCATAAAAAACTATTCTCAAATTGCAAATTTCATCCCCAACTCCAACCCCTTTTTTGGGGGCGGAAAGGGGAGAAAACGATCTTTTTTTACTTTTTTTCCTCCAAAATTTTTTCATTGTCCGTCACCCTCTCCGCTCCCATCTCCCTTGAGGGTGGAAAGAAAAACAATGACTCATTTGTGCAGAATCCCGGGTGCTTGTGTTGAGATGAGGGGTAGTTATATACAGTTATATACATATATATTGTATATAGTATATGATATGCCATAATTAGTTACAGATTTGAAGTTGGTTGAAATTAGAATTCTATAAGAATTTGCACCTTTTGATACTTGTTTAAATATGTCATACTTAATGTGGCATGGTGCTAGTACAGTAAAATTTTTCGGCAGTTTTGCTAAAGGTCAAAATAAATATTCTTGTTTGAAATACATTTTACTAGCATAACTGTTACAGGTACATCTGAAAGGGCAATCGAACTGAGGCTATTAGCACTTTTCGAACTCAGGCATTAGAATTCTTCACTTTTTTTAAATCTATAATAATATAATAATATAATATAATATAATAATAATATAATAATATAATATGTATTATATCTTGTTCAGAAGGTGACACTCCTCCAAAAATGCAATAATTTTCTTTGCGCCTTGCGGGTTGTAGTTGAGAATATCTCGCATTGACTTGCCTTGAATAGAGTGACTCGTTTCGCCTCTTCTAAATTTTGGCAGTCCATAGTTAAATATGTCGGACGGTAAGACCGCCTTGACATCTTTCGCAAAGGCAACGGCACATTTTGATGCAAATTTGACATTATCAGGTCAACCCCCTAGCCCCAACAACCCCTAACTCAAGAATTTAAATAGGAAAGGGGTATCGAGCGACCCCCTCATTTGAAGCGTCTTTTAATTCTCTATTCGGTAGTATGAACGAAAATTAGTTTCATTCAATTTTTTTTTCGCCCCCATGAACAGCACCCTCTAGATTAACTAAGGTGGGGGTGTTGTTTAGGAAAAATCCTGAAATGTGCCGTTCAAAAGGTCAAAGGTTGCGTGTTTCAGGATTTTTCCTAAACAACACCCCCACCTTAGTTAATCTAGAGGGTACTTTTCATGGGGGCGAACAAAAAATTGAATGAAACTAATTTGCATTCATACTGTCGAATAGAGAATTAAAAGACGCTTCAAATGAGGGGTCGCTCGACTCCCTTTCCCTATTTAAATTCTTGAGTTAGGGGTTGCTGGGGCTAGGGGGTTGACCTGATAATATCAAATTTGACATCAAAGGTGTCCCCCAAAAATAAAAAATCGACGTGTCCGAGCGTTTTTTTAAGAAACTGGTCTAAATGTCCCAAAACAGGCGTGTTTCTTTTTCAACGGCCCACCCTGTATATATTATGCACCACCGTCTATAATACCAATGACATAAATATTTTATAGATATACATATTGTAAATTCTATTCAACACTGACAACACATACAAACTCACATCTTGAGTAAATGAAGAACATTTGTATGGCGAATACCATATTTTTAGTTTTAAAACATGACCACCCTGTTTAAATCCAAAGTGACCATTTTTGGGCCTGTTAACCAAATGATACTAAATATGTACGTCTCAGACAGCATAATGCCACAAAAATAAGTCGTGGACCTCTGAAAAACACAGGATGTTACCTAGCGTATGGACTAAGGTTGCAGACGAGCCAAAAAAATGCAATATAAACATCAAAATAATGGAGGTAGTCCTATTGTAGGCGTAGGACGTAAAGACAAATTTCAAGTTAAAATTATGAATGTGCTGAAATTCTAATTCTAACCTAAATCTCTTTATTTTCAAGAAGTTTTAGAATGAAAGTGTGTTCCTTGTCATCTTCCAATTTCTTTATCAATGTCTGATTGTCTTCGTATACCGATTGTTTCAAATTAATTCGGCACTATTGCTATCTTTGTTATTACTGATTTTACAAAGTAGGTTAAATTAGCAAAGTAATAGTATTTTTAGCGCTGATTAATATGCAATTAATAAAAAACAATTGAATAACGTATTTTCGAGAAAATGACAAATTTAGTATTTTTATTAATGGAACACTCCGTATATTTTTATTGTAAACGAAAGAGAAATGAATTCTCGACAAAAATTCTTATACACTTTTACGTCAAAATATTGATGATTAAAGCTCTCCTATGAACGCTTCTTGTAGCATTAGATATACTTCTACCCTCAATTGAATTAATACATAAACGAATGGTATTTTATAATTCAGCTACATTGCCGTATCTTCCTTCATAAACCTTATTTTTAACGTACCCTCAAAAGGCGACAACTCGGATGAACGAGGTGGCCACTTAATGGGACCTATTGTGGCCATCCTGCGGTCTTCAAAGTCTTTACAGCATTGCTCCAACTTCACCGAAATTATGAGCTGAAGCTCCATCTTGGTGGAAATAAATGATTTGGCGATCTTCTAAATTAGCATCATCTAGATATTCTGTCAAAACTTGTTCCGTAAGGTTAATATATCTTGCTCCCGTAAGGGATCCAGAATAAAACATAGGATCAACTACACCACTACCAATCAAACCACACCATACATTTAAACTGATCTTTGTTTGTGGATGTGATAGATAAGTTAACATCGGATTTTCTCGGGACCAGTAATGCATGTTTTTACGATTAAACATTTTCCAGAATTGGAAAAATTTGAGTAAACAATCAGTTGTCAATATCTACTTTATCTTAAGCATTTTGATGTAAGAGTGTATATGAACTTTTGTCGAGAATTCATTTCTCTTTCGTTTACAATAAAAATATACGGCTGTTCCATTAACAAAAATCCTAAATTTGTAATTTTCTCGAAAACGCGTTATTCAATTGTTTTTTTTTGTTAACCGCATATTAATCAGCGCTAAAAACACTATTAATTTGCTAATTAACCTACTTTGTAAAATCAGTAATAACAAAGATAGCAATAGTGCCGAGTTAATTTGAAACAGTCTGTATAGTAAAAATGTAGTGCAAGCAAGATTTACTATCCAAACTTCATTTCTTGCCGTTTCTCCTAACGTCACATATCCCTACAGCTTCTGTAGATAATATCGCTACTGTAGTTGTTTACTTGTATTCCAAATACAAATATTGTGTTTTAACTTCACATTTAATTCTTCTACCATTTCATATTTGTTCAATTCTATTAAATTATCATAACTTAAACATCCTATCCATTTATGCTAAGTTTTCAGCTCATATATCGCATAAATACCTATTACAGCCACTTTTTTTTAATGCGACAGTCTCTTTCGAACTGAATTTTATTTTTAAAAGCTCATTTAATTTTGTAGATCAGCGAGGATATATCGAAAAAAAAAGAGTCATTTATTTTTTACTGAAAGAAATCGAATGAAATATACATTTTGACATAACAAAAAATAAAATACACTTATAAATAGGATTGTATCAGTACTGCACATTAATAATAAACTTATAACATTAAGAACAAGTTTAATATTATTATTGTAGTGTTTTTCGTAATAAAATAACTTGAAGTACAATGATTATTTTTTCCAACATTGCTTATGAAAGTGACACTTTCATCACTCAATGTAGTGAAGAAAATAAGTGTTTGCATCACTAGTGAGGAAGGTTCATTTCCATAGCAACGTTAGAATACAAAATCGGCAACTAGATTCTTGAAAAAATAGGAGAGTAAAATAATTAAAAAGAAATTTAAAATTGATACTAATTTTTGCGATGTTGGGAAAAAATAGTATACAGAATAAAATGCTATTTAAAATTTCTTGTCTGCATGAGTAAATCATTTTCAACGGTTACAAGAACAACTTTCTCATATTCTTCACCTTTGAAGTTTTAACACATTCGTCCACATTTGGAAACATTTCTAGATTTTTTTGCTTTTTTCTGCTCCACAATACAATTTTCTACAAAAATTATTAACTTTATCACTCCTATCGAACATACTATGTGCGTTTGCTCCTTGGAGTTGAAGATTGCAGGTATTTAATTTCTCGAATATGTAGACCAAGTAGCTCAATTTCATCAAAAATGAATCCTTGCCTCGTAATAAAATAGTATGATAAATGCACTTCATCCATGTTTTTAGAAACAACAGAAAGGGGTCTCATCTTTATACCTATAATTTGTCATGGGTTAGGTTTACAATCGGTATAAGCATAATATGCAGAACAGCACTCATTTCTTCGGAAGAACATTGCATTGACTAAGCAGACTGTGAATTCTTTTTTCACAGGTGCTTGTATTACTTTGGAATCTTCCAGACATTGTGCGAGCACAATCGGTGTAAAACCTTATGCTGTACCTACACCTTCAGATGTATCAAGATTTCGATGGGCAACAGTATCATTTGATAGAGGTTTGTTTGGCAAAATTATCTTTAAACATAGTTCTACAATCTCAAATGGACTTGTCGGAATAAGCCCTTTATCGTACCATTGGTGAAGACTTTTTACATCTGGAAATTTTATATGAAACTTTGTAAGAGGCAGGCTTTTTCGTTCACAAAGTTTACTTTAAAAATGATTTTTGCTTTTAATGATTTTAATTTTATTTTCGGAGTCACGTCCACGTAATCATTCATCCATGATTCTGTATAAATCTACTCTACTCCTAATGTCGTAAATTTCATTTAACACTCATACACATTCACGATAGGAGCTAGGGATCGACTCGCGAAACCTCAAGAATGTCCAACAGACGTAACAGAGAAATAAATTAATAATACAGCACGGTTTGAGTGAAAATTATTGTGAGATAATCATACATCATTAATTAGACACTCATTTCATTTTTAGGCGTAAGTATATCTTTCTCTTATTTAAAAGAAAATATATATTGAAATTTAGGCTTACTCAGATCGTCCATAGAAATGTGTACAAAACCCTTCGTCAAACATTGTCGCAGACTTATTAACTACACCATTACAAAGCCGCACTTCCAAAGTAATTACAATTTTGTTTGCCAATCTAAATTAGATTTTTGTTTAAATTATACATCACAGCTCAACTTTTTGTCTCCCTTTAAACTTTAAAATTTGATAACCTCTCAAAACCTACCTATTATAAAACTTTACCTTCAATGAAATTATAATTTGGACTTAGGGGTTGAAAATTTTCTCTTCGACATTTAGACGACATTAACAAATAATTAATTATAGTTAGGCCAACACCATAATTACCGCTTATCTTAGAGCTTATAAATGATTCCCTGTTAGGATAAGTTTCTAAACTTATACATTTTGACGACTTAACCCTGTAAAGGACTGGCTTGAATTTCATAATGAGAGTGTAGAAACGTTAAAACATTAAAGTAGGTAACACATTCTAGCTGAATATAGCTTTGTTGTCTGTAAACGATGACCGCGTTGTCTACAGCAACCAAAATTTTATCTCACAATTGTATGAATAACTGGCAAATTAAGTGAAACGTTCGTTTCAATTAAAACACATATTTTGCACTTACACGTAAGTTAGTGTCAGTTAATGCCAAAGTTGGAGTTAATTTAAGCGAATTTCTCTATTCTCTCCAGCATGTCCTCCAAAACGAAACCTTCATACTTAAATTATTACAAAGTAAGCGTGCCTGATCTTTCCAATGCGAGTTATATTTTTTCCACATTGTTGACATTTAGAAACAAATGCATGGAAATATATTAATCTGCAGAAGTATCGGGTACAGCATGAAAAATATTTGATACTATGGCTATGGCCAGAAGGAAAGAAATTAAAAAATCTATTATAATTACTTGTAATAACAAATTATACAATAAGCAGAAATTGAAACTAAATTCTGGTATTTATCAAAATAAATAGTGTGTAACAAAATTATATCATTGAAGAGATCTCTGTGTTTGGTCACCTATGCCTCTAGATTGTATTTATTGAGGAAAACGCTTATTTTTTCTATTGTTCTTGCAAAAGAGAGAACTGCACCACTTGTGACTGTTGAACTAAGACACAACAAGGGAACACCAGTAACCACACAAGTACTTTATTACAGCGAACGCGGCGCCGCCGCGTCGGCAAGGTTGTCATCATCAACAGACTCCATCACTTCGGCTTCCATAAATGTTGAAATATTCTATTTTTGCCCTCAGTTTTCAAAGTCGAGTTCCTTGCTGCTCTATTTCTTCCAAGTTAGCATCTTCTTTATTGAACATGGGCGCACCTAGGGATGCCATACGTCCGGAATTTTCCGGACATGTCCGGTAATATAGGTCTTTGTCCGGAATGCGGGGGGAATTCTAAAACGTCCGGAATTTTCACAATTTAGGTAAAGAAATAAATAAAAAGTAATAAACTGAATGTTTTTATCAAAAAATCAATATTACAAACATTAAGGTATTATTCATTATGATCATTTTCCTTATATTTAGCGCTACCGGAGATACCTTTCAACACTTCCGAATCTTCAATAACAGTTTTGTAGAACAATTCACAAGTCATATTTTATTATATTGAGTTAAAAGAATCGACTTGACAGACAGACTCTACAGAGAGTCTGTTTCTTTCTTTTGACCTCTCCTCCACTCGCGTTCATTCGAACACACACAGTGTACCTAACACACACAGTGTACCTGCACGCGTGAAAATTCTAGAATTAGCTTCGTTTTCTCACTTAACGACACTAACATTATATTAGAAGAAAGTCCGGAATTTTCTTTAAAAATCCGGAATTTACTCCGGAATTTTGATTTTTTGATCTGGTAACCCTAGGCGCACCACAATGTATGAATTCAGATCGTGCAAAGGATGATACGTACCATTTTATATTCTGTTTTGTGCTTGTGGTTTTCAGTTAATGTTCTCAACGGCCAAAAGCTTGAGATTTCATGTCAAATAATTCTAAGTGAATTGCGATTTTTTTTGCTTCGTTGCCTAAACATTGTATATTATTTTGACATACGCATAGGATCTTTTATCTATACTATGAGGATTTTATTTATTCTTGTTCATTGCACTAAAAAAGATCTTGATTTCAAAACTTTGTATCTTAAATCTTGACATAACCGGAAGACAAACCCTTCCATCATTGTTTTACGGTATAAAGGCATGGAAGTATACATGAACGCCTATTGAAATAAAAAAAATGAAACTAAAATGTCAATGTGTCAATATCGCTTATGAAAATGACACTTTCATCACTCAATGTAGTGAAGAAAATAGGCGTGTGCATCACTAGTGAGGAAAGTTCATTTCCATAGCAACGTTAGAATACAAAATCAGCAACTAGATTCTTGAAAAAATAGGAGAGTAAAATAATTATAAAGAAATTTAAAATTGAGACTCATTTTTACGATGTTGGAAAAAATAGTACCTATACACAATTCGTGATGAAAGTGCCATTTTTCAACGCGCAATACTATCCTCACTCGCTAACGCTCGTGAATATACGGGGTGTTCCAAAATTGCACGGCACTATTTCAGGGATGTATTCTACAGCACAAAATAAACAGAAAAGTTCATATAAACATATGTCTTAAATTAATTTATTGACGAGATATTGAAAGTTAAAAAAATTAACAAATATTCAAGCTAAGTGTTCGAAGTGGCCTCCGTTTTGTTAATAAACTAAATAGTAAAACCGAAAATGGTACAAATTCACAGATGACAGATGTTTGGCAGATGTTTAATAATTAAATTAAACGCTAACTTCGAGCTTTTAAATATTTCTCTTTGACTTTCAATATCTCGTCAATAAATTAATTGGAGACATATGTTTATATGAACTTTTCTGTTTATTTTGTGTTGGAATAGTGCCGTGCAATTTTGAAACACCCTGTATAATGTATTGCTCGTTGAAAAATCAGTCACTTTCATCACTTGTATTGTAATATACTATTTTGCATTAAGGAAGATATTCAATGCGTGACACGTAAAATTAATTCTAAATAAATAATGCACCTACTTATCTTAATTAATTACTTATTCTTGCAACAATAACATTAAATAATAATTTACACCAAAAAAGAAGAAATAAAAAGTTGATTTGGTATCAGCGTGGAAGTCAGCCAAATACACTATTGGACCTATTTAAATATTGTTTAAAAAAATCAAATCAGGAGGCTGCATAGCAAACTTTTATAAAATACAAACAAAACCATGACACATCGCCCCCGGACTTTTCGCCCCGTCACTTCGCCCCACGGCCCGTTCGCCCCCGGACATTTCGCCCCCCGGACAGTTCGCCCCCGGACATTTCGCCACTTGACACTTCGCCTCCAAGATATATCGGCCCCATACACTTCGCCTCCCAGGACATATCGCCCCCGACAATTTCGCCTCCAAAACATATCGCCCTCACATCGCCTTCATCCGTTATACATATACAGTGTGTCCACATTTCGATGCTCACCATTTGTAGAGCTGTTATAGAAGACGTAGAGCAGCGGTTAAATACTTAGGGAATGTTTTTCAGGGTTTAATACCCGTGACATTCAAATTCTCCACAATTTTCGTAGATTTTCAAAACCACAGTTCTGGTTTTTGTATTTCACAGTGTTACTTAGCACTTGCATACCTTTATGCCTACATTTCTCATGTGCTATTAAAGATAAATACATGTTTTTGTTAATATCTCTCCCATAAGTAAATATTTTTCAGGCATGTTATACGTTTTTGAAAATCTCTTCTCAAAGGCAATTAACTAATAAAAATTCTATAACATCTGCCGTATGAAAATCATTGCCGGCACACATTACTTAAAAAATTAAAAATAGAACGGTGTTACATCAAAAAGTTTGTGTTGAAAATGTTTTCGAACATTGTAAAAATTTAGAAGAAGTCAGATTAGAAGCTGTGAAGTTATTGAAGGAAATTTTGTTTCTTTAAAAATTATTTGAAAGTCTAAAAACATTGAAGAGAATTAAAAACGAGATTTATCGCGAGAATTGAATTCTAAAAAAACATTCCCTATTTAACCGCTGCTCTACCTCCTCTAATAACCGAGATACCGATGGTGAGCGTCGAAATTTGGACCACTGTATAAGCTAATAGACAATGGATAATTGGGGCGATGTTTCGGGGGCGAAATATATAAAGGCGAAATATCTTGGGGGCGATATGTTTCGGGGGTGAAATGTTCGGAGGCGAAATGTCTTGGGGGCGATATGTTTCGGGGGCGAAATGTTTTTAGGCGAAATATCTTGGGGGCGATATATCAGGGGGCGAAATGTCTTGGGGGCGATATGTCCGAGGGCGAAATGTCCGGGGCGAAGTGTCCGAGGGCGAAGTGCCGGGGCGAATTGACCGCACACCCTCCTAGATATACCTAGATTTTAATACATAGTACAATTCTGTGTATAAAACGCTGAAGCAGTTCAAATATAGACCGTATAAGCTTAACAAACCACTAGTAGCTCTTGGGCGAGTACCTAGAAGAAGAAGAAGAGAATCTTGTTGACCGAAAATAATTAATACTGGACTCTTTTATTAAAATGCAGCCAAGTTTTTAGATCTGCTAGAGAACAGCGTGATCTAGTTATACAAAGGTGGAAAAACAATCAATAGAGCTCCTGCGTATTCAACAAATCTTGTTACTCCGAGATCACCTGATCTATCGGCAATGACTTATTCCCTTGGGTATACCTAAAAGCAAAAATGTATGGTAATGTCAACATGTAAACATCACAAGAATAGCTTACCTGTCAAATTTATTCATCGTAAATGTAGACGAAGTAGCTACACGAGAGAGCATTTCAACATGGAAGCATCTATAAGGGAAAGTTTAATTTTACGATTTATCTCAAATTTCGATAATACATACATAAAAATGCGATGTATTTAGTGAAGAAATTCGGATGCGAGAGGATAAGTAGTTTAAAGCAATTTTATCCGGGCTAGAATAACCATAAATATTCATCATATTTTTAGTATTTAGTATGTTTCATTTTAATTCCCTAGTAATGTACTCAAACATTGATGGAATCCATTAGGGTGATGAAGGCCCAGAATTAATTTGTTGAATGATAAACGATGTTACTTAATGGAAGGGGTTGTAACGTAACTAGTTTCGACCGTTCCAATCATCTTCGTATTTCGTAACATTTTCATTGCCGCAAAAATACAAACCCACACGACGAATGCAAAAATTACCCCAAAGGTGGTAAATTGCGACTGAAGTTACATATAATAAAAGTAAGGTTGATGTGCGCCTCTAATCTATTGAGTTGATACCGTACATTAACCAATGCTCTCCTTTAAAAGGAAAAATGATTGAAACATTGTTTCCTTAGTACACAAAGGGGTAGTTTCCTTCAAAAATTATTTCAAGCATTTTTGTTTGAATGAAGAAAATTGACAAATATTGACATCTGTGTATTACATATATTTTATAATAGAAAAGCTGAGAAGCGTAGTAAAAAAAAGTTGAAAGTGGAAAATACTTTAGGAAATGTATTACGTGTTAAAGGCAACGGATGCTGAAAAGTGTCAAAGTGTGTTAGCTGAATGGATAAAGTAGCAATTTATTTCGAGAAAAATAAAAAATCCGATGATAATGCGAACAAATCTTGTATCTATTCTTAGATAGATTTGGACGTATCCACACATGTAGATTTTAGAAGTGAAATTCGCGTTGACTGTTCTGCTGCAGTATTCAAAGAAATATGAAAAGCTTGATTTTCATATAGGATTATTGTTGAAGATGTTGGAAAAATCATGCCGACTGGGATTTTTACACGAAAATAATGTATGATGGAATTATTCCTCTAATAAGATCTATTAAACTGTAGCAAAGCTATAAACAAAAGGAGAATCTTTAAAAGTTGATAGAATTGACTTCAGTTCGGTACGACAGAAAAAAATTTGCATAGGTCAATTTTTTTTGAAACACTAATACAATACTTTCCTTTTACTTCGTACTCGGGAAGTAAAAAATGAGTGCCACCATTTTATCTTATACCGGAAGTGACGTCATTAAAGGTAATATCAGTATTTTCGCCCTTGGCCCGAATGCAATCGATTGACGAAAACCGCATTTCGATAACTTTAATAGTTTCTGAGTTTAGAGCGTTGCAAGGAATGTGTACGGACCACTGAACTCAATAATATATGGAAGAGCAAAGCCGTTGAAATCAAATGAGATGCGCGTGAAAAAGTGTGCAAATTTGAAGAAAATAATAAGGTCGAAAATCGTTTAACTACGGGGCTTACGCGTTTGCGCAGTGGAAAATACCGTTAAAATGCATCATGTGTTGAAGTCAATGAACTCTACCTAATAAATTGAAGTTGGGTTAGAAAATTTTACGTGGTTTGTATTCGTGAACAAGTGGATTAATTTGATTTATAAACGTTACAAGGGAGAAGGGTTTACAGTGGGTGTTATGGAGGTCGTGATTAAAATACAGTTTTAGATCATATATAACAGCTGTTTTATTTGTATGACCTTTAATTTATTACGGCGCATGATCGGGAGCCCCGTGCGCGTATTCAATTTGTATCACTTAAATTTACAACTTTGCTCTTCCATATATAATAGAGTTCAGTGGTACGGACAGACTACAGACTACTGACGACAGACAGAGAATTTTTTTTCATATTTTGAATCTACGTATTCAGAAACGCAAAGATATGTAAAAATTTGCATAGGTCAATTTTTTTTTTGGAACACTAATACAATACTTCCCTTTTACTTCGTACTCGGGAAGTAAAAAATGTAACTATAAATATCCAATACTCAAAACTCTAAACTATTTAGAAACAGCAACAAGAGTCGCCAAGATACAACGCCAGGGGTCATCAAAAATGTAAAAAAGAACATCAAATCATCCCTCATCCCTTTTTTTATTATTATAATTAATTAAGGAGGTCCGCAGAGTAAGTTTTGGCGCTATGTGTCATTACACATAGCGCCAAAATGCGTTGGGTTACCTATATTTAAAATAAAAAATTAGTGTAATTATTTATTTTCATTATAACAATTGAGGACTAGGGCCCCAATTGCAATTCTATCCCCATTAAACCAACCCTCTACACTTAACTTCTACACAAAGAAAGTATGTATATTTTTCTCGATTTCATAACACAAAAAATGTGGTTTATGGACGATGGGGAGCCGCCTCATTTCACCCTAATAGTTTTACTTTTAAATACAGTGTATCTAAATCAATGGATCAGTAGAAGAAATCCTAAAACATTCCCAACATACATTTTATGGATTTAAACTGTTCACGCTGAAAGTACTAATGTATTCTATTCAAATTTATTATCTTAAGTTCAACAGCGAGTAGAAGTTTGTATACGAATGTCGGAAATAAAGTATGAGAAGGAATCGCTTGTTTGTTAAATATTTTTGTTACTATAACAATTAATTCGCTATAAATAACTGTTTCAATTGGGATCAAAGTAAATTGATAATATTGCACAATTCAACAACGCCCTATTTTCGAAATTTATGTCATATACGTAGGTACATGTTTATTTTGAGAATCATTATCACCTTGGCCCACATTTTACGAATCTTCCTGTACATGTTTATCGAAAGAATTACGGTTGTACAATAAAGAAATTTACGTTTATGTTCTTTTCCGATTATAAAGATTCGCTATGCACATCATTTACAAAAAAGCGATAGAAAGTAAAAATATTTCCGTTCACACCATTAAATTAGAGGAACACTCCTGTACAAGAAATCAATTGATCAATTCTGTTCTCCTTCATTTAACTCATTTCAGCTTTGAATTTGTCGTTACACCAAAAGCGTGTCACGCTTAATGCTTTCGAATAAAACTACGAAACTGTATTAAATTTCCGCATTATCAGCTTAATTTGGGATTAAAGAGACAATTAACAGGCTTACCACATTCTAACCCTTTCTGCAGGTCTGTCTTTCGTACAATACAGCATCATTTAATTATCACTATCCCATTTACCTTATCTTTACTAGCTTACTTGGCAGTGATTAATAAGGTAGAAATTTCGCCAAATTTGTAACAGAAAATGTTATGCATTAAATTACAGCGCCCATTATATCGCGTAAGTACAATTCGGAAATCTAGTGCACTCTCTAACGCAAAAGTAACGGTAATGTCGTGTAATGAGTAATGTCGCTTCTGAATGATTTTCGTTCAGATATAATTAAGGATGCGTTTGAGTTTCAAGAACTGTAGTTGTTTAGTGAGACATACACCTTGGGCTTGGACCTCGATAGAAGTTTTATCAACGTTCGCTATAATACTCCCATTGTTTAGAAATATCTTTGTTTTACCTTTTGGAGCACTAAGAATAAGGTATATCGGTATCAATCTGCTGTGGGGACAATGTAATCATGTAAAGTAATGCGATACTATTGGATATGTTTGAAATTGATGATATTTCTCTTTTTTACAATTTATTGTTACAGCGTTACAAGCACTTTGTCTATCTCTTTAATAATTGAATAGGTACCTGCTTTTTAACAATAAAGTCAAATTTTAATTAACGATATGTCGGATATATGAATATTTCGATGCCGTTTGCTATCTTCTTTAGTGTGACAATTATTTAGAAATGTACCTACCTAAATGTTGTAACATTTAATTATAAACGAAATATAAATATAAATACTATATAAATCTAAATTCTGTTCGCTTTCAAACGTTGTTGCCATTAGTTTTAATGTACATCATTTCCATTTTTGATAATTCTCTTCTATCCAAAATTTCGCTATTTTATTTACTTAATGTTTGTCTTCGATTCAATGTTTCGCCGAACCAGTATTTTCACATCAAATTTATTCTGTGCTAATCTATTTTTTAAAAGTTGCAAAGGTACTAAATCCAAATTTACAGGAAGAAAAACGGCCGGGAAACGTGAAAAATTGATAAAGAACGGCGGTAATTCCTGTGTATTTTATTTATTTCACTATTATTTAAAAAACGGTAAGTTATATCGAAAAATGTTCAGTATAAATGTTGTAGAGCGGAAGATTTTACATCGGAATAATTATATGATAATTTCGATACCGTATTTCCGACGTAACAACGAATTTCACGAATTGTCGTCATAAAAGCATACTACAATCGAGGATTTCAAATCAACGGCGCTACGTACTGAACATTCTATCCTTTTCTATACGACGGTAATTTGGTTATATCATGAAAAACGATACTGCTGCGCAAGCGAGGTGTGTTCCTTTTTTCTAAGCAACATATTCCAATTACCTATATATTTACGTTAGATATTAGTTTTATCCTGTTGTTCTTTATTTCTTTGAGTTTGTCTGCCATTTTTTACCGGGTTTTTAAATTTTTCTTTTAGCTTTCTATTTTTTGTGCGTCTCTAGCCTTGGTGTTTCTACTGTTATGGTGGCTGGTTGATCATCCAATTCTAACTATGCAATGTTAGGAAGTTTACGTTGTGTAGCTCATACTATTTCTTATATGAGGTATGGTTACTTATTATTTTACCTTCTTTTTTAGTATTAATTCTAATAGAGCCTCAATATTCTTTATCTGCTTACACGTTTACACGTAGGTCGAGGATTATACTATTCATCCATACATAAGGAAACTTGAATTACTGGAGTAATAATCATATTAATCGTTATAGCAACAGAACTCTTAACTCTTGGGTTATGTATTACCTTGAGGACAAATTATTTTAATTATATATTTACAGAGAGCCTTAAAAAATTAATACAGATTTTCTTTAAGTTGCATATGGCTCGATAATTCTTCAATAATAAATGCAAAAAAAGTGGAAAGTGGATCAGTGATTGTAAACATTAAAATTATGACAACTTTAACAGACGGTTATAGTTAAACTTAAAAATAAGTAATAACGAGAGTGAAAATAATTATAGTGATAAATCGTCTTTTATTAAGTAATAGAAATAGTTCAGGGACCATTTTCACTTATTAATTTGACTGCATAAATGTTGCCGCTATTGAAGATGTTCGACATTTTAATAAGTCCGTTATGATAATGAGTGTTGTAGCTTTAGGTAGATTTTTCAGAAGAAAGATGGCCATTATATGTGTAATGTCTTCATTATCCTATAGTCACCACGGCGACATTCAAAAAAATGCAGTGCGCCACTCTATTTGGCAATACTACGTGACAATTACGTCATGCGATATATTACTCTTTGAAATTGTTAGACGCCCCATTAAAAACCTCCCTTTGCACAACTCGTAAAAAGGGAGCGCGCTTTTTTCTTTAAAACAAAAATCGCTTGAAATTGGCTTAAGACTCATGGTAATTTATCGACATTGCCTTTAACTGTATTTGTTTGCAGTGAGAAAGTAAACGTTTTTCAATTGGCCCTAGGTAATTATTGCGATCAAAGATAGAGAGTTACAACAAGTCACAGATGTAAAATGCGCAATAAAATTGAAAACTTCCACAATACACATTAATTTATAAAGCACTTTTCTGGAAATCCTCTTGGAAATAACATTTTTCTCCTTATTTACGCGCAGGTAAATTGAATTTTCTGGACTAGTACTGTAAAGATATTACAAGACGCAAAATATAGTCACCAACAAAATTGACAAACTTGATTTTTGTGGAATTTGTAAAAAAATTTTCTTAACTTTGTAAATTTCGTCTTTTTTTGCGATTTCCGGAAAAACTTAATACAAACACGCGTCAGTAAAATCTCTTACTTGACTCAGAGCTTTAAAATACACGGCACTCTTCAGTAATGTGAGATTTTCCTGACTTTTATGTAAATAACTATTAAACTAGTTTTTTACTAAAACGACACGTATAGGTATAATGAAAGTCCCGCTACTATTAGAACTATAATAATCTGAAAATATACGATATACCTACTCGTACATAAAAAAGAAAGATTTTTACTCTGGCATTTAATTTTGGAATGTATAGTGGTATTCATCCAACACGACGACGTTTTTTCGTAATTAACGTTTCTTGTCGAATTAGGTTACGTATCTGTATAAAACCTGCCATTACAAACTGCGATGGAGAGTAGATTAATTAATGGCTTGTGGAAAAATCGATTATAAAAATTGGTTTCCACAGCTGACGCAGTCAAACTTGCCATTTGTTACGGTAAAATTAATGAAAATATTTACGTTCATATAAATTTATTAACGTTTATAGAGGTTATTAATATAATTAAGTAATATAACTAAAATGTTACGTTTTATTTCATTACTTAAAGAAAAGAAAATATAGATCATATGAATGTACAATTTTCTTTTTTGAAATTGTAAACGTCATAGAGCAAGAGCGATTACACACACCTTTCAGTTATAAATATTTTGAATCTTTGTACCATCAGACTGTTAGACTGCTTTTTTCTTATGTCATTCTTCCACTTTTCTTTTGTTGTGTTAAGCCACAATAACGTTAAATGCGTCACTTTACTAGGCTGAAGGACCAAAGAAACACTTATTTTCCCTTTTTAAAGATTTAAAGCAGTTTTTTTTATAAATGGACAATTCTACCGGAACGGTAGGGTTTAAAACGGTAGTTTACACCGACGCGACAGAGAGAAAAATGTTGGTTTAATGCTGTTTTTAAATTACTATAATAGTTTCGTTACTTAAATTTTACAAGGAACTGACTTTGTACGAGACTAACTAGAAAAGAAGTGAGACACGAGGAGCATCACTGTAGGTATATTATACAGTCCCTGTATTGGAGTCCTGTAAAAATTTTAGTACTGATTTATCTAACCAACAGGATTGAGTAAAGCACATATAGGAGAGTCAAAAAAAGTTGAGTAGACATCACCATATTCTGGACCAAGTTTTTTAGCCGCCATTTTCCAAAATGACCGACACGAATTTGATTGTGTATATATTTCTGCTCCTGTGACGGTCATATTCATCATTTAGGTGTCTAAATAAATGTTTTTAAGGACAAGCAATCGATTAGGATGGTTTACGAACTTAACTGGACGCCATTTTACAAAATGGCCGACGCCGATTTTCTGGTGCTTACATTTCTGCTCCTTTGGCAGTCATACTCATCATTTTGGTGTCTAAATATATGCTTTTAAGGACAAGGAATCCATTAAGATGCTTTGTGAAGTTGCCTGATAGCTAGTTCTTAAGGAAAATCAGTACTAAAAGTTTTAGTGAAACACTCAACGCTTATAGTCTTGATTTGACTTCTTCATATACACGTTTAGATGGTATTGTGTCCGTTGTGTAGGCGTATGATACTGTGCACGGAGGCTGATGGAGCATTAAAATATTAAATATGTCTTCCCCGGAATGGGACAAGTCAGCGCCGCCGACTCATCGCGGCCGATTCATCGCGGCCATCTCATCGCCGAGCCATCTCATCGCCGAGCCATCTCAGCGCCTGCCAACTCATCGCCGATTTTATTTTCAGGACATTCTTACCTATCCTCTTTTACTTGCTTGTATAAATACCGATACCGATCATCAAGATCTTACATTAACATATGACATTAACATTCCCTTAAATCTTAATCAATTGATAATCAGCTTTACAGAGCTTTAAATCGATAATGATAGCGTTAATAGACAATGAATCATACTTACCTGATATTAACATTCATATATAAAAAGTTTGGAAATAAGTAATGCTAAACTTAAACGTAGATTGCCATTAAAGCGCCTAGGTTATTTGCTGGTTTAGTATATTTTTTGTAAATTGATACAAAATGGCAACATGACACTAAACAAAATTTGGAAGTAAAAAAAATGCTAAACATCAATTGCCATTACGCGGTACTTTTGTATCGTATATGATTATTAGTTATAAGTAATTAACGGATATTGATGGCTTCTTGTATGCTATGCTGTTCCACTACTAATAATTTTTAATTTTAAAGAGATGGGTCGGCGATGAGTTGGCCGGCGCTGAGTTGGCCGGCGATGAGATGGCTCAGCGATGAGATGGCCGCGATGAATCGACCGCGATGAGTCGGCGGCGCTCAAGGTTTATTAAGAGAATAGGTTGCCTCAATGAACAGATTTACTTCGATTGGTTGAGTAAGGCTACGTCATCGCCAATATTTTTAGATACGCCTACCATTAAATTTGAATTAGAATATACAAATTTTAATATATTTTATAAGTGTATGAATTAAGTTCTTGGTATTATCACAGATAAGTAATACAGATGGCTCACGCTTATGAGGATTTGGTTGTCCCAATTCAAACGAATTGGAAACAGAATTTTTTTAGTATGGAAACGGTTTCTTGAATAAGGGGACGGCGCTATTCTCAGTCGGTGCTGTATCGTCGTCGACTACATAATGAAGCCGGACTCCGTACTTACTTTAATCATTGACTTAACTTCAATCAACGCTTTAATAGAGTGTTCAGTCACATAAATTATTACTTCCGTGGGGGTTTTGGTGTGACAAGCTCAAATTCACAAAAAAATGAAAGGTCATGACATACTGATTCTAAATGTCAAGGCCGTTCAAAATCGGTCCATGCATTAGGGGACAAAACACGAAAAACTAGATAAGCACATGTACGGAAAGAAGAAAAAACATAGAATTTTTTCGTATATAGATCACAATTTTCTTTGTACAGTGAAAGTTATAAATAATTGCTAAACGTTGCCAATTACATTGGGCCTTACGGAAGAATGAAACTTTAAACGCGATTATCTCAGTTCAGGGTCCGTAAAAATTGGACAAATTTTGACCAACTTTTGCCTCTACATCGAATTATCTAATAAAGTAACGCTTAAATCAAACAATTTTACTCTTAAAAAAAGTTTCTCTAATCCCTTATCTTTACGTTACACTTAGAATTATAATTTTATCTGTAATATTAAACTAAATATGTAATTAAAAGTAAAACATCGAACTTTTTACTCACTTCAGAACCGTCGGCGCTTTCACACACGGTGAATAGAATCCATCTCTATATTTCACGTACCACCCTTTCGCTCTTACATCATAGGTAGGTACGATCTCGACACAGGTCATTGCCATTATAATTAATGCAATTTTTACATAAATAGTACAGCCAAATAAGTAAATATTTTCTCTAAAAGGAAAAAATTACAAATATGCTGTTCGTTGGTGGAGGGGTGTATTTTTGAGTTATAATTAAGGTACAAAAAGCCCATCCCCGTATCGTGTTCGCTACGAAAATTGGGTTTGAAGGTGCAAAAAATAGGTTTAACTCAAAGAAGAACACTTTTAGGGGAAAAAGTGAAGACAAAAAAGTTGTAGAGAATATAATTTTACGCAAAAAAGTCGTTACAAAAAATTTGTTTAGTTTAGTTTAGTTTAGTTTATTTATTTTGCGAATTTACAATACTTACAAATATTGATCTCACATGTCAAAAGATGCGAGCACTTGTACTCGAGCTAGATTTTTTTAAAGCAAAGCAAGGGCTATTTTTTTTAATGAGAAAGTCTCGAACGCGTCGTGCTTTTTTGTCAATAACTCGAAAAGCGTAGGCGCGTAGGATCTGAAAAGGATTCAAATGAAAGTTGTAGACAATTTAATTACGAACAATTTTTTATTTTTATTTTTTTGTACGATCAATATTGACACAGATATGAATTTTTTACTTTATTTTAACTACATTCAACAAACGATAATAAATTTTAAAAATTAGCTCGAGTACAAGTGCTCGTACAAAATTTTTGTAAGGACCTTTTTTGCGTAAAATGACATTCTCTACAACTTTCCCGTCTTCGCCTTTTCCCTTAACAGAGATCTTTTTTGAGTTATTGAAAAAAAAACCTATTTTTTGCACTATAATTTTCGTAGCGAACAGGGTAAGGGGCTGGGATTTTTGTACCTTCATTATAACCCAAAAATACACCCCTCCACCAATGGACATCCTATCTGGAATTTTTTCCTTAGAGATTAATTTTGACTGCGAGCTAAAATGCGAAACTGAAAAATACATCAAACTATAAATAAAATGTTGGATTATCTAGTGACATGCTTTAGTTTTACATCAAAAATATTTATGGTCAAGTATCTGAGTTCGATGTATGTAACAATTGCTTGTGTCAAATAATAAACTAAAAACGTGCGTGTGTTTTTAATTTAAGAATCTTAAGATAATATCTATTATTCTGCAACATAAAAAACATCTTAAATAGGCATGTATAAAAAAAGTGTAGATACAGAACAGCACCTTAATTTATATATGCATATAACATTACTTATACAAAATAGGATACAAATTCCTAAAATAACTTTTTAATTGATGTCATACTGAATCATAGCGGGTGCTGATCCAGGCCCGTGCGCAAAGGGGGGGGGGGGGTTAAACCCCTCCCCATAACCCGTTGAAATATACGGAAATACAATAATATTTACGCCACTGGTTTGAGGCGTTGATTGAACGTTTGATGTCTTCCCTGTTCTCAACCCAACCCCTCCCATGGACAAATCCTGCGCACGGGTCTGTGCTGATCCGCCCGCTCGGTAATAGCAATTAGCAAATGCTCCTCTAATTATTTTAAGGCCAAAACATAAGAGTACAAAATTTTTCAAAACTAAAAACGCTACCTGAATGGTATATGTTCTCTCCCACCAAAATTGTACTATAAAAAGAAAATGAAGAATTAAATGTTGAATAAGAATTTGCAAAAACCACATTGCCATGATTATTACCGAGCGGCCGGATTAGCACCCAGTATGTAGCTAATAAAAAAATAATAAATCCCATTATTCCCGGGTGGGACGTAGGGCCGATATTAAACCCTTCCAGTGTGTTCGATTCCCTGCTACCTATTGTTTTCCCGCTTTCTTCCATCACTGTCCTTCTCCAGGTTGCACACGGTCTTCCTACTCCCCTCTGACATTGGAAGGTTCCATTTTAAGGCAATTATAGAAGGGTCATGGAGACTTTTCCGCTTTGTATGTCCTATCCACTCCTGTTTTTGTTTTTCGACATCATTTGTAATATCACTCCGCCCTGTTCTATTCCAAATCTTCCATAACTTCGTGCTCACAAGATGTGTAAAATATTTCGTAAACATCGATTAACGAAGATCTGGAGTTTCCGTTTAATGTCACTTGTACCATGCACCACGATTCACAACATCCATATAGATATAACAACACCGATTTTACCATTGAGTTGAACACTTACTTTTGTATATACAGTTATACTACTTGCACGCCATAATTGTGATAGGCCGGAAAAAAACTTCCTCGTGCTTTGCGTATCCTTTCTGTCACTTCCTCTCTGCTTCCTCTTTCATTTGCTACCCACATACATACTTAAAGCTAGCTACCTCCTTCACCTCTTCTTCGAGTGTCACCTCTCTTGCTACTGTACTACCTATTTATACTGAGCAGCTTGGTCCAGTTCTTGTTGATTCTAACTTTGTGCCATTTTTTCTTGATTCTTCTATAACGTTGTTTATGTTTCCTTGCATTGCTTTTTTGCTTTGGCTTAATAGACACACATCATCCGCATATTCCAAGTCCTCTTTGTATTAGTTAAATCCCAAATTACACCTTCCTTTTCCTTGTTGACGTTTGTCATGATCTCATCCATAACGGTTACAAAGAGTAGTGGTAAAAGAATGCATCCTTGTCTTACGACTGTGACCAATATATTTTGTTATTATTAGGTACGTTTCTTATTAAGTGTCTTTTGCAATAGTTAAAGAAAATTTAAACAAATTTTGGGTCTTCGAGTAGAACCCGGACGATGGGCACCAGCGGGCAAACGTAACCTTTATGTATTTTTGTGACGTTATAAAAAATAATTGCATCACATTTTTTTGTTATTACGTTTCTTATTAAGTGTCCTTTCGAATAGTTAAAGAAAATTTAAACAATTTTTGGGTCTTCGAGTTCAACCCGGACGGTTGGCGCCAGCGCGCAAACTTAATCTTTATGAATTTTTTTCGACGTTATAAAAAACATTACATCACAATTTTTTGTTATTAAGTTTCTTATTAAGTGTCCTTTGCAATAGTTAAAAGATTTTTTTCTTATTTTTGGGTCTTCGGTTCAGCAGCATCGTGAAGCATCTACAAGCTCACGTATTTAAAGACTTTTTATTCATTTAATTACACGGGTAATATTAAGTTTTAAATGACACGAGAAAAATGTATTTTATCAAGACATGTGCAATGTACTAAATTAAATTTGTAATATACTAAACCGTTGATGACTAAACTTTGTATTGTAAACAGAAAACGATCCTGTTTTTTGTTAGATAAGAAGCATAGGTAACTTGAGACTCTTTCAATAAACGCCGAAACACATTCCAGCATGTATTATTTTACCAATTCCGATCTGTACTTCGACAATTAACGTAATAAACCGTAACTAGAGGAGTGGTTAAAATATGTAAATCAACCTCGAACGCCTATAACATAGGCAACACGCACAATTTTAAATAAAAGCATTGATTGAGCTATCTGTAGTAACTTATCTGTGGTATTATGTACATTTTTTTTTGGAAGTAACTAATTGCTGTATTTTCGTTTCATATTTCTATACAAAAAAGTTCAAAAGTGTTACTTATTACAATAAATTCTACCTACAAGTAGGTAGATATCTTTTTAAATTTTAAGATAATACGAATTCCGTTGTCAAGTGTGGACGGTTTATTTTATGCTTACACAAACACAATAATATCACAATAGACACTAACAGCGCGATGTAACAAGTAGATCTTTTGAATACGAATTCCGTTGTAAAGTGATGTGGACGGTATATTTTATGCTTACTTATAAACAAAGCAAGTTATTATGTAAACCAGTTAATCATATGAATAATCAATATTTATTGGTTGTGGACTTTTGAGAAGTTTGTGTGCTACAACATTTGTAAATTTGGTAACAATTTATGAAACAATAACAATTTTATGATAAGTTAAAACTGACCGTCAGCCAGGAAAATACTAAATACAGCGTTTTTATTGCTGTTAATTAAAATAAAAGTTAAACAACTGATTCTACCAATTTGATTTTTACACATGTTAAACATCTATAAATGACTAATGTACTGCCCAAAAATGAAGAAATTTCACCCCTCAGTTTTTTCGTTATGACCACTTGAAGTCATTTTTACTCCGATAGAAACTGCAAGTGTGCAACAGACAAATATATTACCTATGCAACAGACTGAGAGCGCGCTATAACGTGAAATGTCGCGCGACTGGCAGTGACGTTGCACTCTCCCTGCACGCTGCGAGCGATCACCTACAAGCTATGCGATTGAGGCAACCTATTCTCTTAATAAACCTTGGGCGGCGCTGACTTGTCCTAGACCCCTACCCGTCTTCCCAGTTACCATCATACCAGGGCCGGATGCTCCGATGTTCAGATTTCGTCAGACCGTGCGCATGACGTCACTTGTAGAGTGAATTACATTTGCGGAATACTCATTTGATGTGTTTTTCGTCTGTACCGAGTTTATTTTTCGAGATACAAAAAATTTCATAAGATCAAATATGCTCCTTATGATGTCTTTTATATGTTAAAAATAATAGGGCAGCTCAATCTCTCTCAGTTAACCCGAAAAATACTTGTATAAAGTAGCATAATTACATCTGATGGTGTTTGCGCCGCGACGGCACAAAAACGGTGCTAGATAGAGGAAAATTGCATATGAACAAATTTGTAGAGCACAAAATTTACTAAAGAAAAGTCCGCGAGAGGGTGTCACGATCTTCGATAGTTTAAAAGTTACAGGCGTCCAAAGTGATGCAAACCTTATTCGCGCAACCGTCCACACCGTTTTTTCCCAAACTAATGGAGATAATTACACCCTCCCGCGGACTTTTCTTTAGTAAATTTTGTGTTCTACAAATTTGTTCATATGCAATTTTCCTCTATCTGGCACCGTTTTTGTGTCGTCGCGGCGCAAACACCATCAGATGTAATTATGCTACTTTATACAAGTATTTTTCGGGTTAATATTTTTTTTTATTGGTTCCCTACTTTACCTTTTTTTATTTTTTATTTTGTCACTGAAAACTATCCAAACTTCACATCTAGTGCAAGAAACACGTTCATTTTGCAACTAGTTAGGTATATAAATAGCTATTTAAACACTTTGGTAACAACGAAATCAGTCGTTGACGAGATTTTGCAAATTGATTTCTGTTTTTCTCATTTCGATGATAACGAAAGGTATACTGATTTCACATTACGAATTCAACCATTTCACATTATTAGTTCTTATTTCCATTTTTGGTAGTAATAACACCGGCATTTATGATTTCAAAGTGAACCAATAAAAAAAAATGAGCCGCGTATGTACGTCTTACAACGAAACTTACAGATGTTTGTCCTTTCCTAAAAAATAAACTATTGTTGATGACGATGAGAAAGCAAATGAATTTTTGTCGCGAGATTTATTATTAACAGTTTGAATTATTAAAAAATGTTCAATAGCAAAGTTGCTCAGCTTAATACCCTGTTACCCTGTATAATAAAGCCTCTTGCATCACTTCTCTATCTATTACCATTAACGAGATATGCATACCTACTATGTATTGTAATTACGTCTATTGTAACAAAGACTATACTAAGAAATGTTATTAGTTTTAAGCTGTGTTCAGTAAATAAATAAAACGGTACATTTTTCCATCTTGTGTTATGGTGTTCATGTTTGTGCAGATCAACAGGTAACCATTTTTTTAAATGTAAATTACCACAAGGTGTCAAAAAATAGAGTGCGAAATTGTCTTGAATCCATTAATGAAATCACCCAGATCTCCTAACGCTTTCTCCTCGAACGCTGCGAAAACCGCTATATATTTAGACAGAGAAAAAATGAACGGAATCAATTTTGTAATGCACAAAATTTACTACAAAAAAGTCCGCGGGAGGGTGTAATTATCTCCATTAGTTTGGGAAAAAGCGGTGTGGACGGTTGCGCGAATAAGGTTTGCATCACTTTGGACGCCTGTAACTCTTAAACTATCGAAGATCGTGACACCCTCCCGCGGACTTTTCTTTAGTAAATTTTGTGCTCTACAAATTTGTTCATATGCAATTTTCCTCTATCTAGCACCGTTTTTGTGCCGTCGCGGCGCAAACACCATCAGATGTAGTTATGCTAATTAATACAAGTATTTTTCGGGTTAACTGAGAGAGATTGAGTTACCCTATTATTTTTAACATATAAAAGACATCATAAGGAGCATATTTGATCTTATGCAATTTTTGTATCTCGAAAAATAAACGCGGTACAGACGAAAAACACATCAAATGCGTATTCCGCAAATGTAATTCACTCTACAGGTGACGTCACGCGTCACATTTGCGGACCGCCCACCATGCGCAACATCCTATCTTTAGTATTTATATCGTGCCATCATACGCTATGGAAGTCATAAATCCTGAATTCAATGCGACTGAAAATGCGTCCAATTTTCATTATACGTATACCGTAAATTCGCAAAAAAGAAGGAAATTGTAAGCAGATGGTGCTTCATGTAAATGTATAAATAATGTTTGTTTTACTGCAGAGCATTTGCATTTTGGTGTCACTATATTATTATTTGGTAATGATGCGAAGATGATAGCGCATTTTATACGTTTATATTAATTTCCTATAAACATAGTTACTGGTGGTAATATAGATGAGGTTTTGAAACTCTTTCGGCTCGGTTTCATATAAGTAACTAATTTCATTCAGTCTTAATTTTAACACGGCTGTTCATAAATGTGATCTAATGACATTGAAACTTGGTGACTGAGTTTCAAGCGAAGTATTAAATTCGCTCCTTGCATTCAAATTCGTTAACAAGACTTATTTGCTTTTACTTGTTATGCATGTGTTGTGTGCATATAACCATAATTAACATTTCATAGAGGGCAACGAGAAAATGATTTTTTGTTGTTGAAAGGCAATGTGACGGTTGTTTCAAGCTGAGACTGTGAAAGGTTTTCTAATGCCCATCTTAAACTCTTATGATAAACTGTTTCAATAATAATAATTATAATAGTACTTTATTACCCAAACAGATCTAATAATAATGGACAAAATTTTAATTGGCCACATTTAGTTGTAAGACAATCATATACCGTGTGACAAGTTTCAAAGCGGGACATAGCCGAATAGCATAGGAAATCACATATTTGCAGTTTGTTGCTCACCAGTTTCATCTGCAAGAACGGTAATGATGTCTACCGAAAGAGCATTATTTTCTGAGCTTGTTTACACCAAATTGTTTGGTATACTTCCTAATTCACTGCCTTTTTAATTAAAACATAATTTTCAAAAGTTAAAAAGTATGAGCAGCCATGACATGTCAAATTCAAATAATGTTTAATATTAATTTTTAGACCTGTTGCCTATTTAAACAGTCATTCCTTGTTATAATAACTATTGTTATCTATCATTATTCATGGTTAAATGTTTCAGGAAAATGCCATATTACATAATTGAAAATGTTTGAATTGATAATATTCAAAATTATTCGAATTTGACATGTCATGGCTACTCATATTTTTAACTTTTGAAAATTATATTTTCCTAATTAAAAAGCAGTGAATTAGTAAATAGGTAAAATATTTGGTATAAACATGCTCAGAAAATAATGCTCTTTCGGTAGACATCATTACCATTCTTGTAGATATAATTGGTGAGCAGCAAACTGCAAATATGTGATTTCCCATGCTATTCGGCTATGTCCCGCTTTGAAACTTGTCACACGGTATAATAATTGCGAACGGGTGTTCTGCCCATCCTTAACAAATTCGCATTAAAGTAGACATGAGATTAAAGTAGATATACATGTACTACATGTTCGGATAAGATCATTTCCTGAAGTGCATCGATATTTTTCATCCCAGATTTTTATTATATAGACGCCTTCTTGCACTTCTCATCCAAAAATCTACTTAAATATTGCTCGAAGTTGTAGAGTTTTGGAAGGAAGGAAGATCTAAAATTAGTATTGAACAACTTGACCAATTTTCGGTACGAATTGCATTTTAGATGCTTAGGTTAGTCAGTTACCCTTACATTCAAATTGCTAAATTCATCCAGAGCAGATTGAACAACTTCTCCGTTGTGTTGGTAACTCGTGCAAAATTCAATGTAAACTCTTCTTCGAACCATAAACGCAATATTGTTTTAATTGATCGATGTGTTGATTTCGTTAGTTAACTTGAACCGAATAAATAACCCATATGTTCTTCTCGAAACGCCATCTGTACAATTATTCCAATGTTACTATGTACATCCGTTCCCGTTGATAAAGTTGTTCAAAGCTTAAATATGATCCGGATCTTTTTTCATAGTAAATTTCCGTTAAAGAAATTACTCAAAAAAATTTTGATAATTTCATTTGTTATATAAAGTTTCCGTCTCGTTTATAAGACATTTCTTGTATACATCGTCCTTGTAAAATAATGCATGCCTGTTCCCGACACTATCATTCCGCAATTAACATATAGATCAGCGTTTCCCAAACTTTTTGGACCGCGGCCCGGTACGAGGTTTTAAAATTTTTGGCGACCCACCTTATGAAAAAACCCCATTTATTTACAAAACAAATTTTATTTTTTACTTAAAAATCTAGTTAATTGTTTGTTTATTTTATTTCATACACAAAAATTTCAAAATAATTATATAAAAAAACAAAATTAATTAAAAAATTACATTCATTTAAAACTAGTAAATGAAGTAAACTAGCAACGTTAGCAGCACGGCGATAAAGCTATGTGAAAGAGTACAAATGCACACTTTTCCACAATGTATAACGTATAACCAAAGACTATCCTTCAAGGATAGTCTTTGGTATAACTGATGTAAAAAAAACTCTTAGGTACCTACTTAAAAATTTTTGTTTTGTGTTTTTACAATTTTTTTGCGTGACCCGGCAAAATTTTTCTACGGCCCGGTGGCGGGGCGCGACCCACACTTTGGGAAACGCTGATATAGATGATACAAGGACTTGAAGAAAAATTGATTTTATGATTTGAATGACCGTTTATATAATTTGCATTCAATTTCAATAATGTTCCAATTCACTATTTTTGAGTAATTAGTTGCATTTAAATATTGAACGTGCTTATTTCAGTGAATTGAACAAATACTTTTTTAACAAGTCTCACTTTGTTGCCTACGAATGTACAATTCTTTTTTAAATAGACTAATTTGTTAACGAGAATTCGCTTCTTAATGTTGAAAAGTTCGCAAATATAAAAAAACAGAATTTACAAAAAATGTTAAAATGCGAATTCGCATTTATTGGACGTTTCAATCGTTTACAGTGCACATTTATTTACTAAAAAACTAACGTCATCTGACTGCTAATTGTGGTTCCATTGTAATGGATATGTTCCCTGATGGAGAGCGAATAGAAAATTGAGAAAGAGTATTCGGTAGGCTCTATCAAATCAGAAATTGAGTCGTGCCCAATAATTTCTTAATTATATTCATGGAAACAGGGGATAACAATGGAAAGACCAGTACCATTTAATAAAATGATAGACAATTCTTAGCATAAAACTTAAGTTATCAAAGCGAGCATTTGTCTTACCTTAAGGATGAGTGCAATCAACAAAAGAGCTCAACTTTTACTGTAACACGAAAATTACAGGAATGTTCCCATTTTACGAAATGATGATAGATTAATTGTAAAATTAGACCAATTGGTGTTTCAAAAATCTTATAACACACAATGATTTTTAAAATTTAGATAGCACTGACGATAATTAAAATACAATCATTTGCACTTAAATCTAATGGCAGTTTCGATATATATGTAATATAGGAAATTCTAGTACGATCGTCTTCAGTCTTTATAACATGAACTGTGTACCTAATTGACACCAGTTAGGCGGGATCGTTTTCCATATAAAATGTACAGATTTGAAATCTGTGAAGTCAGTAGACGATTTTGTAAATTTAAATTTAAATGTATTTAAGTTTCCTATTGACAGTCAAAAAATGCATCGGTATAATAGATAATAATAATAACGAGTCCAACCAATCATACAAAATTATACAATCTCTCATTGAAAATAAAGTACCTACCATAAAGAAAAAGATTACGTACATTTTTTCCTGCTGCTATACATTCTCAATTCTAATAGGCTTTTCCTGTTCTTGTTCGGTAGGTGTTTTGCGATAATGTACCTATTGACACACTTTATGTAATATTCCATCTGAGCATAATGCGTCTGTTACAAATATGGTTATGTTATAACGTTCCATAACGTTATAATCCATGTACGTACTGAAAATGGATCATTAAATATTTTGTTGGTTATAATTGCCAGAATTATTCGTGCGGTTTCATATACGATATATTCATGCACAATTACACTTCAGTTTCCTTTACATAATACCTGTAACATAATTATTTGCGTTGTATGAGGGTAAGCGAACAATTTCCTTGGTCTCCCTTTACGACAAGGCGATAGTCATAATTAATTTCTGACATTAGAATTAAACACTATAATTAAAGTTCGTTTTATGCTACTGTCACGTACTACCAGTTGCTTTGTTATTAATGACTTCCGAATCGAGATTTTCGTGCACGTGGTTATTAAAGTTCTCAAGTAGAATGTAATATGTATACGGAAGGAACGAATATGTCAAAATGATATTCAATTGTTATTAATTCGAATTGAAAGTGTAAATATATTATACAGGGTATACCACGGAACCGGTTCATTAGAAGTTTCTGGGGTCCCTTATTAGTTATGAATTTGAAACTTTCAGGTTAAGGATAACCCATAGCCTTCTTTTGTTCTAAAATATTGTCGATGTTGTACAACTTCCGGAAGGACCGGAAGTCGCCATTCATCTTCTTATTTTAAATGGAACCCCCTGTATATTATTGCATTTTTGGATTATACAATCGATTCTGCGTAACATTGTATTAGATTATCCTATACCTATCTTCAACTGTTTTTGAGATATTATGATTTTTTTGAAAAATTTGCGCTTTGCGGAGGGATGTTTAATAGCCCACCTTTTGGTCTTCTTTGAACGCAAAACATTCATACTTTACAAACACGAAGTAAAACCATAAGGGTTCACAAAATGCATTTGCAAACCTATCACAGATTATACAGGGCGTTCAAAATTAGTGGCAAAGTTAAAAAACTTCAAACACCAAAAAGTCATTTTTTTCAAATGGAACACCCCGTATATTTTTACATATTTGGAAAGCGATTTAATTTACGCATCGATAAACTATAGGTATCCCTATACCTATCTTTAGCGGTTTTGTAGTTATTAACACTTTTTATCTAATATCGATTAAAACTGCACTTAAAACCTATGCACATTTGAAAGCAGGCTGTGAGTATGACAACAGGAAAAACAATTACTTTCACAAAACGAATTTAATGATCTTATTTATACAACAAACAAATAAAAATGACTTTAATGGATATAAAATAAATTCAAAATATCAGTATTGGAATATGCGTTAACTGCTTCCATTTTATAAAATTGTTTACTGTTTACTACCTGTTTGCTTTAATGAGCATGACACCCAGATAAACATTCGTTTGTCTAATCATACTAATAATAATAATAATAATAATAATAATAATAATACTTACTTGATTTCGATCCGTGCGGTTAGTTAACCAGGCTTGGCCTAAGTATCGATAAAAACCGAAGTATAATAATAATAATACCTTTTATTGAGAGCAAACTATTAAATTACATAAGATTGTTCAAAATACGTTAAAACTGCACACTTGTTCTCAAAAGAAGGGAGTTCAGGTGTCTACAAAAAAAGTAGAGACCTGTTCTTGCACTCAACCCTGTTAGACGTTCATTACCGTATTTTATTTTCGCATACTCACATCCTACTTTCAAATGTGCATAGGTTTTGAGTGCAGTTTTAATCAATATTAGATAAAAAGTGTTAATAACTACAAAACCGCTAAAGATAGGTAATAGGGATACCTATAGTTTATCGATGCGTAAATTAAATCGCTTTCCAAATATGTAAAAATATACGGGGTGTTCCATTTGAAAAAAATGACTTTTTGGTGTTTAAAGTTTTTTAACTTTGCCACTAATTTTGAACGCCCTGTATAATCTGTGATAGGTTTGCAAATGCATTTTGTGAACCCTTATGGTTTTACTTCGTGTTTGTAAAGTATGAATGTTTTGCGTTCAAAGAAGACCAAAAGGTGGGCTATTAAACATCCCTCCGCAAAGCGCAAATTTTTCAAAAAATCATAATATCTCAAAAACAGTTGAAGATAGGTATAGGATAATCTAATACAATGTTACGCAGAATCGATTGTATAATCCAAAAATGCAATAATATACAGGGGGTTCCATTTAAAATAAGAAGATGAATGGCGACTTCCGGTCCTTCCAGAAGTTGTACAACATCGACAATATTTTAGAACAAAAGAAGGCTATGGGTTATCCTTAACCTGAAAGTTTCAAATTCATAACTAATAAGGGACCCCAGAAACTTCTAATGAACCGGTTCCGTGGTACACCCTGTATGACGATTAATTAAGTTTAAGTTCTTATAAGTAATTATTTCCGTCACTAAAATTGTTTCGTGCATTAAGAAAGTGATTTGTGTGATTTCATGATTTTAAGCTTTCCAGGTTGATTAAAAATTAAAGTTCTCTACATAAGATATTTGCGATACGGACTCATACTGGTGATACATGTTCTTAACTCTTCCAGGATATCGGATATCCTTACATTTAAAATGAAACGCTTCTTGTACCCTAATTAATTAAAAAATAGCAACCATTGAGAATGCGCATCTCAAAAAAGTAAAATCCAATTCAATCTAACATAAAAAATATCAAAGGCGATTTTACCTTTTATTTTTGTCGGCGTTATTGGCCTTGAATCCTCCAGGTAAAATCCCCCTTTCCTAATTTTTCCAAATTTTAGCACCTGTATTTATCCTGGGAAATGGGAATGTAACACTATCGGCTCCAAAAACACACTTCTCTAGGTTAATTGTTAATCCATATCGGTGTTGACCTTCAAAGGTTTGTTTTAAGTGATTCTCGTGCCCTGCTTCGTCAGATGAATCGATAACAAAAATCTAGACCTGGTAAGACTTCATGGATGAAATTTTTCGCTTATTTTCCAGCATGTCATTGAAGTCCTATAAGTTAGGAACTGGGTATTTCTCTTCTAATATAACCCCGTTAAGCTTGCGATAATCCGTTTCTACTCTCCTACATCCGATTTCTTCCTAACCATATGTGGGAGTAGCCCAAAGGCTAGCGGATGGTCGACAAATGGTCTGATCCAACATGTATTGAAAGTCCTTCTTTGCTATTTTCAGTTCGACGTTCAGGGAATCGAAGAACTTTGGAGTAAACTGGTTGAGCTTGGGTCATGATTAAATGGGTGGTTGAATGCCTGATACTGTTAGGTGTATTTACAAATTTAGTAGTAGATGAGCGTAGTTTCAAGATGGCCAATGTATAATCTGTTTAACATATCAGACCTTAATAATCTTGACACCAATATTCTGTTGTTTTTAAAGATTAATCCATACGAGTAAAACAATTCATTTTTAAAAATCCGATAAGGTCTTAAGGATTCTGGAACTTGATTTTTATTTTTTATTTCTTATGTTGTAAGTTAACTGTTCCAAATGCAAATCCGAAATTGTTAAGCATTTATTATGTAAACATATTTGTAAATCAATATCAACTGCATACTATGCTCTTCTGCAATTTTTAAGCCAGATTTATACACCAAGTTTATCGAATCTGGTTTTAATAACATTCCTTTCAATGTATGAATAACAATATTTTCAATAAATATACTTATCCATGAAATTTTTTACACGAAAAAAAATTGTAATACATAAGTTGCCGGATAACCATCTTGATACATTACAAGATATTACTTATCATCATATTGATATAATATATGTTCTTTATTTAAAATTTTCGTTTTTTCTTGTTCGTAAATCCATTGAAATTGTACAAAAAAATTTTACGTTCAGGCGTTTTATACATTGCCATTCCTTTAATTTCTTTCATTTTCAGGTTTAATTAAATCTTTTGTTTCTATGACCTCAATGTTTAATTTCGTTGACACAAAATTTACGCTTATTTTTATTTAGTTTCAGACCATATTTCTGCGAGTTTCTAAGACAATAGCTAATCGTTCTATCAAAAACAAGTAATTTATTCTCAACTCCTTCAAAATTATCAAATATTTGCTTAATTTTTTTTGGAACATTTCAGCGGCAGATGATACTTAGTTCATAAGGTAATCTTTTAAAACAAAATCTTCCGAAAGGGATATTAAAAGTATAAAGTCTGCTACTTTAATGATCCAACTAAATTTCCAAAAACCGTTTACTACAACATAAAATAGTAAAATTTTCTGCACGATTCAACTTATATCAAATTTCGTCTAAATAAGCGATATGACAATGTTCTCTTTTTATTGCTTTGCTAAGATATCTTGGATCAATACACAATCGAATGTCAATTGACTTTCCTTTTTTAATAGCAACAATAGAATTACCAAGTCCGCTGGCTCAAAAACATCTTGTTGTTCTAAATCTGCTAATTTATGTTGTAATTTGATTTGTAAGTGCAAAATGGAATTTTTCTGAGGGTGAATTTTTGGTTCAACGTACTTATCAATTTTTTATTTTCATTGCCATACGGTGAAATTGAAGTGTTACCATTCTTTATTATACAGGGTGTCTCGGGACTAATGGGAAAAAAGTCAGGAGCATGTAGTCTGAGCCAAAATAATGTTAGTACTTCATATAAACTTTTTCTATGCAGGCCCCCGTTTTCGAGTTTATAGGCCTCCAAAGTTTGAATTTTGAATTTGTTTTTTATTTTTTATTTTTCTACTGGTTATTTGATCTTTATAAAATTTTCCACATAACTATAACGTACGTGTATGTTTATTTTGGAAAGGTAAACAGATTTACAGTAGTGCCTTGAAGCCAGGGACGGACTACTCGCAATGGTTAGTAATCCAAAAATTTTGCAGGGATGGCACACCCTGTATAAAATTATCGAAAATGACTTCCCCACGCATTAAGCTAACGAAAAGGTACTCTTGTTGGAATTCGATAAAATAAGCCGTTTGGCTAATATTTACAGTTTTATTGCGTAACAATTTACGTATTCACCATTTTTATAAGTACGAAACGAGGTACAACTAACTTATTAATACGATGTTCAAGATTTACCTACTGTAGTACAAAAAATAATTTAACGATAGTAGAAGATAAAAAACGACTTTTTAATTCGAAAGTTCGTAAAAACGTTTTAAAAGTGTTTTTAACGTTAATCGAGTAACCATAGGATGCGTAAATTGGTACACAGTGCATTAATAAAACTGTAAATATTAGCCAAACGGCTTATTTTATCGAATTCCAACAAGATTACCTTTTCGTTAGCTTAATGCGTGGGGAAGTCATTTTCGATAATTTCATACAGGGTGGTGCCATCCCTGCAAAATTTTTGGATTACTAACCATTGCGAGTAGTCCGTCCCTGGCTTCAAGGCACTACTATAAATCTGTTTACCTTTCCAAAATAAACATACACGTACGTTATAGTTATGTGGAAAATTTTATAAAGATCAAATAACCAGTACAAAAATAAAAAATAAAAAACCAATTCAAAATTCAAACTTTGGAGACCTATAACTCGAAAACGGGGGCCTGCATAGAAAAAGTTTATATCAAGTACTAACATTATTTTGGCTCAGACTACACGCTCCTGACTTTTTTCCCATTAGTCTCGGAACACCCTGTATATCGGATGCGCCGTCCTTCTTCAATTTTTAATGGAAAACTTGGCGAATACAAAAATTCAAAACAAAATGGGTGTCTATATCCATTATATAATCATTGTATAGTATGTACAGTTAACATATTTTTTAAAAGATGTTTAAAACATTACAATAAAATTGGTTGAACCCTAATGGTCACTAATATGTAGATATTAAGAAATCGACAGATCCACAGAACGTTTTTATATGGTATCATTTGCTTAGTCCTTGCAGGTAATTGTTTGCTTGGTTAAACAAATTTGTGTTACCTAAATACTTGATACTTTGTGATGGTGTAAGAGCTAGTACAATAGTTTCAAACTCTCGTGGCGGTCGAGAAGCGCAGCGGAATTTAAAACAATTTGAAAAGTAGGCACGACGTCATACGTCGAGAAACATCGGTAGGTAAAATGCCATCCTAAAAATGTAGAGAAAATAGGTTTAATTATGTATGGAACTTCATGTTAGTATCGTAATTTTTGGTACCAAAATAATAAAAAAATAGTAGGTATGTATTGATTATCGACTTCATACTTTATTTTCAAAAATGAATGACAACATTTATGAGTTTAGTAGTAACGTATTTTCCGAAAGGAGGGGTTCAATTGTCCTAAGTAATAAAAATTTCATAATCGCACTCCCATATAAAAGCCATGTTAAAATTGGACTTTGGCATGCATTTCTGGACAACTCGCTCTGATCATAGTTTTGCTCCGATCATGGAGTTTTATGTCTCAAAATGACCCTAAGAACATGCCACGGCTCATATGCCTAGTTTTAGCAAAAAGTATAATGTTTCAAGCTGTCTAGGATGTGTCAAAGTGAGACAGATACTGTTTTCTTGCGATATTTTGCGATTCTTCTAAAATTACAATAGAAATAGCATACCCCAATGCGATATCGATAAGCATAACTGCTGTGAGGGTTCATTGGGGTCATTTTCAGATATAAAAGTCGACAATCCGACCAATACAGTGGCCACAGCGAGTTTTCCAAAAAATGAAGTCCGAGTCTTTTCCAATGGCGAGTGAACTTTTGGCGTACTAGCAGGAAAAATTGTCGTTCCACCACAACTCTTTACCTCAGGCTAAATTTCCTCGTAAATTGCTCTCATTATTCAAAAATTTCGGAATTCATCAAACAAAGTCGTAGAGATTTCTTCAGTGGAATGGGGCAACGTAAACCAAGATCGGTGCGTGCAGGTGGAAGAAAGGTGGCTAAGAAGAACACCAAACTGGGCAGACGTAAGAGAGCTTTGGAGGCCTTTAACGCGATAGAAATCAGGGTCAATATTGGATCGAAAAAAGTTCTTGAACCCCCCCTTAAGTCTTTTGCGCATGGAGAAACAACCGCCACGACATCTTGAAACTACTATACCTAATACAGCTGTTTTTAATTATTGTAGGATCTTTTGAAATCTTGCAATCATTATTGAAATAGATGGCGGTAGTCCTTTCCGCCATTTTAATGTAAGAGAAAAACGGCTTGGTAATTAAATTTGTTCGTAAATTATCGTAATTGACCACTTGTTGTCACCGAATGTCAGCGTTTGCGCAAATACATATTGTTTGAATAGTTTCGCTTTTAACGAGATATACTTTTTAAACGGCACGTGTATGCGGTGTATTATTAAGTCGGTCGTGGAAAATGTGTAATTTAATTGTTTTTAAATAAATAATATCGTTCGCAGTACGTAAAACGTTAACAAATTAAGTGTTATTGTAATAAGAACACCCAAAAATGAGGTAGGGAATTTATTGTAATTCTTTGTGCATGAATTTTCAAGTTTTCCGTTAGCAATTTTTATCCGTAATATGGTATACGATATGGTTTTCCAAACTTTTTTCTTCCTTGTATTCGTACACCGCTCCTAACGGATGTAGTACATTTGTCATTGATTACAGTTTAAAACAAAATTCATTGTGCGATCAATTTATTTAGTGGTCAGCCTTGAATGGTAAAAATTATGTAAAAATGCGAACAATGCATAGTCTGTTAAATGATGAACATCTGTCGGAATTTTACTTATTTGCACTTTTTCTTCGAAATTAAATTATCGGGCAGATGCTAAATGTTACTTTTCACTTTTGTCTTCGTTTTTAATATTGCTGGAAAGTCTAATCGGTATATAATTCCACAAAGCAATGAAAGAGATTACTATGTTTCAAATGTTATTATAAAATAAAACAAAATTTCTGTCTTTAACATCTTTAAACAACAATATTCTCGAACACACAGTGGACATTTATTAATTTATAACACCAATTATACACGTTTTCGAATAAGAGAAGGGTCATTTTACGTAACTGTATAGGTAACGATCCTTGCTTATATAAGTAGGTACACCTATATATAAACAAGAGCACTATTTATGTACAACTAGATGGTCCGGTGAACTTCCTGTCACCTAAAATTGACAGCTGTTAAGTTTGACAGTAATAACGGTGCGCAGTGCGCTTCTGTTTACATTGTTTACTGATAAAATCAAAACTCCATAACAATAACATTGTAGCTTTGAAAGTTAGAGGGGTGTCCTAAAATCCTAGCACTTCAATTAATTACTTTAAACCTTCCTCTGGTTAACCTGAACTACTGTTGATTATTTTTCATATACGAATAACAAGAAATGACGACATTTAAAGAATATTTATTGTGGACTATGGTTAACCTTCATTTTGAGTGATGATCTTGACATCCCTTGCCTGTAAGCAGGTTAGGGTGTGACAGATAGAATTTTGAACAGCTACTATGCAAAATTGTATGTCAATCGAGACTAATTTTCGAGTTTTTGTGAGAACTAACGCACGGCAATTGATTTTTATATGTATACCGGGTGTCCAAAAGTGTGGAATTACTTGAATATCTCTAGAACGACATATCCGATTACAAAAAGAAAAAACACGGGTTCCTTTATTTGTTGAAACCTATTCAATCACGATACGTAAACATCACCCTCACCCACCCACTTGAGCGGGGATGAGTTTTGATAAACTTAAATGGGAACACCTATTTTTTATTGCACTTTTGCATTCTCCATAAAAACTGTTCTCAAATTGCAAATTTCACCCTCCACCTCGGAACCCCTTTCTTGGAGACGGAAACAAGGAAAATTGCACATGTTCAGCAGAAAAACGATCTTTTTTTATCTTTTGTCCTACAACATTATTTTGTGATTTAGGTACAAATTATCCGTCACCACCTCCCTTAAGGATGTAAGGATGTTCAATTGTGCAGAATTCGAGGCGTTAGATTTAGGTGAGTCTTGTGGTTGGAGGAGGGGAGGGTGCCGATTGTTATATATTTGGAACAATATGCTGTTGAGTCCTTCTTTTTTTCCGCAATAATTTGCTTTCTTTCCCTGTAGACTTTTCTACATAAAATTCAGATGTCGGCTGTTTTATAAACTAGGTGATAATTAAATCAATCACTAACTATTTTTAAGCTGTACAAAGAACTACCGTTGATTGAGGGATCTAACTACTCCGCGTTTACGGCGGTTATATTCTTTACAAAGATTTGGACAAGAAATTCTTATTTATGTTCGATATTTTATCGAATCCCTCAACTTTTTGCAAAGCTAGGAATGCACATGTTTCCAAGCAACAGTGTAGGTAAACATCACCACCATTAGCATCTGCAACAAATTATTTCTTTAATTTGCCATTTACCATTTGGGATACGGTTCCTTTTTGTGTTTCATTCAACAATTACACCACAGGAGAACTTGAAAAATATTCTGCTGGTCCCTTTTTTAGAACGTTCTACATCATCTCACCGCCGCTGTTGCATTGGGTCGCAAGTCTGGTTTGGTAGGTAGCCGAGTTTTCTTTTCAATGCCATTGAAATCTAACAACACAACGTTAAAAACTTCAATAACCAATATATCACAGTTTTAAGCGAGGTTTTAAGGAAGAATTTACTAAATTATAGTTTCGGAAAAAAGAATCGTATCGTGAATGAAGTCCGACGAATTTAAAAACAAATTTTTTTGTCTGGTAACAAAAATTTAATTGAAAAGAACTTTAACTCCTCTATACATTAATTTCGTGGGTATCTATCGTTATTATTTATTCGTTGGATCGTATCATTAAATTTTATGATTAAAGCCTCTATTCTCTTTATTAATACATATTTTCGGATATGTGTTTCCGATTTTCCTGTAGTTATTTTATTAAAGCATTGCATCTTTCACCGCTAGTTTGCGTGAAATGTTATTACATTGTTAAACCTGCACCGTTAATTCTATCCCTTTAATTCTTGCTTGGTGAAATAAAATTTTATATACCTACTTAATTAAAATTCTATACTTTATTTATGATCAGACTTTGTGTTATTTTTGCCGTTCCTAGTTTACAAGTCTGAAGATTCCTTGTAATTTGTAATAGTAAGCAAAAGAAACTTGCTATTATACTTAATTATCAAAAGAGTATATTGTTGCGAAATGAATTTTCAAGCCGTTGAATCTGTTTTCCTTTCAATATTGTGAAATTGTAAATGTATCTAAATGAACGATTTCGATGTGTCCCGATGGGCGTAAAATTTAATTTAACTTTATTAGGTTTCTTTCATATTTACATTGTTGGCATAGTGCATAGTACGCAATCATCACATTTAGATTGAATTTTCCCTTGTTGTTCAATATGTTTCTTTTATTGTAATAAAGGCTTTCGCCAATCAATTCTACGATGGTTTGACTTAACATTTTAGGAATATTTTCTTTGTACTGTTTTTGTAGCTTCATTCGATTAGTACACCCGGCAAAAATATTTTTTAAACAACAAAAATATTTTTTCAAAATTTAACTGAATTCTTTGTTTACTTTCAAGTAATACATTATAAAGATCTCGAAATCCTGTAAAGGCCCCGCAGTTTATCAAATAAATCTACACCTCCCATTCCTTGGTTGTACATGTTTATAAGTGTTGGTTGATCCTCTTGAATTGTTTTTTTCTCTTTTTTAGACCAACGCTTACAAAGGCCCTTTGAAAAAATTATGCTAGAATCCGAAACATTTGTTGCTATGATAACTCGATTATTATCATGCCCACGGACTAAATATATTCCATTAGCCATATCGGTCAAACCGTGTATTGAACTTCGAGTATCTTCCTTCAAGTCTTTTAGGACGGCTTTTTTTTCCACTCTGTCGGACCTAATTGTACCAAATCGTAGAAAAAATTTCACACAACCTTCCTCATGAGAACTTTATTAGGATAGTTGAAAAATTAGTTATATCAAGTTGAAATAAAGGTTGTGATACGTTGACGTTAATCAATTGATATACCAATTATATGATTCGAAGATTAGTTACGATATGTTTCGACTTAACTAAGTCATCATCAGGTAATATAAATGTTGAAAAAATTACAGCTTGATTAAAGGTGAAAATTGGGCGCGAATGAGATGAGGCGAAGTAAAATTGTTAACGATAACCCATCGTCAGAGCCAAAAAAATATTTCAGGTACGTAGTTCGAAGGAGATAAGGAGAATTAAATTATATGTAACAAATTAAACAAACCAAAAAAGACCATGGGGAACTCTAAACTGAATAATGAAGTTGAAAACCTCCCAAGGGTCAACGGATCCCCGAGAAGACAAACAAACCCATAATAAGGGTGCGAAACAAAATTTAAGAATCATTTAACCGACATAAGTGAAAAGAAGTTGACCATTTTCAACTATCCTAATAAAGTTCTCATGGGGAAGGTTGTGTGAATTTTTTTTTGTCTACGATTTATTCTCGACCCCATTGTGTGTTTCCGTTTGGATTATGGATACCATCAATTTCTAATTGTACCAATGCAATTTAAAAGTTAATTAGTGTTAGGACCATTAAGAGCTCTGTCAGCGGGCTATCTAGAAATATTGTTGTTTTAATAAGTTTGAAATAAATCACTTTGATATAAATTTTTGTGATTAATGTACCAAAAACATCATGTCCCTATTCATATAAAATCTTGATAATATCTTTTATGTAAACACAGAAAAAGGAATGCGTAAGCATTAATAAAGAATATATTTACATTAATACGAAATGTAAAGGCGCCCATTCTTTGGGACGATATGTTTCAGATAAATCTAACAATTTTTATGATAATAATCTTCTGTGCACAACAATTTGTCGTATAATTTTTGTGTTCGCGTTTCAGTAGAATTTTTGTGCGATTTGCTCAAATTTATTTCTCAATAAATCTCAATATAAAATGAAATCACTAAATATACGAATAAACGTGACAAATATGCAAGTGGCAAATTTTATAAGCTATTTCCACTTTTAAAACAATCACGTGCCGTCGTGATCACTCTCGTGTAATTTGATGCTATATTTGGAATAAAACTTCCTTTCATATTTTTAATATTTTTTATTAACCCCTAGAACGAATACTTACAGAATTCTTTTACGTTCATTATTGACATTGAAATCGTACACTCAATTCAGATTTCGGTTTTCACTTCTTTTTTCAAGTTTACAATCTTGGTATACTTGTTTTTTCCTCATTTGTTTTTGATAATAACACGTACCTATTTTATTTTTTGTTCTCCCACTTTTCAGTACTTTTTTTGGCATTATTTTTCTTACTCTTGTTCCTTCACCATCCATAGCTAAAGGGTCATACAGATACATAACAATAGTACATAATACATCAGTTTAACGAATATGTCCTCAAAAGCTCAAATAAGAAAGTTACATGTGCATGCGTCGGTCGCTTTATAATATCTAATGAATGAAGAAATGAACGAATTAATAGATATATTAACCGAGAAAATTACCATTGTGATGAGCAGAGCAGCCTTAAAATACGTAAAACATTCGGTTTGGCACATATCCACCCGTACTATATGAACACTTCTTTAGCTGCATTGTCCGCTAACGATTATGATGATTTGATGCCGCATTATTTATTTACATACTGAGAGAAACCCGTATCAGTTCTTTTGGTAAACCCAAGAAACCGGGCTTGAAGCCTTCGTTTCTCTCAATTGTTAATTTCTTTTGAAAACAACCCTCATGGCACAAACCTGACTAAATGTGTTACCTAGGCGGGTTGGGACAGAGACATTCACACTGACGCCGAATTGACCATTTAATCATTCCCGTTCCTTCCTAAATGTACAGGGATAGCCATTATAAATTACCAAATGGATATTTTCGTAATTATTGCAGATAGATGCCTATATTAAATGTAAAAGTTGTATAGGATAATAAGCGAAGTGTCCTAATTTATCATGAAATACACAGTGGCTTACCGCATTTCGTAATTTAAGAAGACGATATGAATTATGAATTGCAAATAATGGTGGATACTTCGAACACTTGTGATTTGTTTTTATTATTTATTTTAGTTAAGTTCATTAAATTAGTTTTTATTAAATTGTTTATTAAAATAGTTGGCCTATTAAACATACTCATTCTCATAGCCTACTTGGAAAATATTTATTTCCATAACAATAGTAAATAGCTTAACTGCTACATGCGACATTCAACCTCTAATAACTCTAAAACGGTTCAAGCCATGGGTATCATGTGGTATATTTTTGAAATCAGAAAAATATGGGCTTCATGAAAATAAAATAAAATACAGGGTGTTCCATTTAAAAAAAGTATAATATATTTTATATCTCTTAGCTGCGGTAAGCCACTGTGTATTTCATGATAAATTAGGACACTTCGCTTATTATCCTACAACTTTTACATTTAATATAGGCATCTATCTGCAATAATTACGAAAATATCCATTTGGTAATTTATAATGGCTATCTCTGTACAATTCAAGCCCAAGTGTCTGGTACTTTGCTAAAATCCTTTCTTTGGTTGTATCTAATATTGAGTAGTATCTATATTAAAAAGTGTAATTGAACGGATTCGCTACTCTCGTCAGTAAATTTCTAATCCATTTTACTACACCATACTTAATTCCTGTTTGTTTGTAAGGTCAATATATCATCAAGTGTACACTTAAAAAAACACTAAAAACTTATCGCGAAGGTATTAAAAAGATCCTATCCTTCTAAAATTGATTGGACTCATGCTCTGGACAGGTCAGTAAACTTGTGTCGTTATTCCCTATCTGCTCGTACTAAATTTCCCTACATTATAAAAACGTTTACCTAAATAAAACTACCCATTAACAAATTATCCTTTTTTAGTTGGTTTACAAACTACCCGTCGCCGTGTCGCGTGTGCCGTCTGAATTATTCTACACGTTTTCAAAAACCTCGCTCTCCTCCTGACATACCTTTCCTTCGGCACCACGTCGTTATCAACGTGTCAATTAACTCTCTTGTCAGTTGCTGAATCGTTCGTTCAATCCTTTTACTGTCGCACATACAATTTCCCGAATTCGGGTTTCTACACAATCGATTTTATTCCACAAAGCGCTCAAAATGCGTCAGTTCGCGACGGAATTTCACTACCTACCATCCCGTATCGGGTATCCTATTACTTATATTGGTTTCTTCTGTTTCCTGATTTCTGTATGCTCTTTCCAGTGATATACAACACAACATACGCTCTAATTAAAATCTTTATTGGTGCCCAAAATTGGTCAAAAATTAGAAATCGATTTTCTCTAAATCTGCTCCAAGCATTTTTTTATTTTTTGAAACGTTATACATGTAGTTCATCAAAACTATTGACATTAAACTTATTTTCTTCATTTCCCATAGGGGAAGAGGGATGAATTTTTGAAGTTGAACATTTTAAAAATTTATGGCTGTTTTGCTAACAAAAATGAATAAATAAAATTGTACAGTGAAGTTAAGGACATACGACTCTTTTAATCGAGTATAATAACAATAAGTATCAATACCAATTTACTTCCGGGGGTCTATCCGGAAATTAACAAAATATTACAAATATTTATGACATACTCTGTATATTATTTCAGGAGAAAATCAGAAATCGTTTTCTGATTACAATACTACACGCTATATGTTTTTTTTTTGAGTTATTACGCAAAAACTATTTATTTTGAGTTCTTATGCAAAAACTTTTGTTTAATACGTCATTGTAGTAAAGACGGGAAAGTTGTGTGCCAGTTTACTGGCCATTTAATTCCTTTTTGTTCTAATATTAGGCGAGCCAACACGTACGTGTTGTTTTTTTTTACAAAAGTTTTTATAATGTCAATATTCTTATGTCCCTAAATAATCGTTCATAAAAGTGCGCAAATAATACGTGGCAAACCTTCCCGAATCTTTTATTCTTTTAAGTACACCCTTCATAGTGATTTAAACATCGACCTGACATAAAATGTAGAAATGTTGTTCGCATCTGCACTTAAGCACGTACCTAATATATCGTATAAGTTTTGAGTAATGAAGTCAATTTCAAACCAACGCGACAGGGATGTAATGTTGTAGAAACGTCAAAACCGCTTCCATTATCTACGTTGATATATTACTCATCTGTAAACAAACGAGTTAAAATTTTGAATATCGGTAAAGTCAAAGTAATACTACGGAGGCTGTAAAATTAAGCCGAGGTAGATATATAACCCTTAAATCAGACAGGATAGCTACGTATACGTAACTAAATTATAGATTAACCGTTTAAGGTAATAATAATTATAGCCAGTGAACGTTTTGGCGTGGAATGTTGAGTTATAAACGCGTATTGGTAAATTCACTCGATTTCATTTCTTTGAGCATTATAATATCGAAATGACTGCTCGCTTCTAAACAGAATTATGGCGCACACGGACGAGCGACTACAGTATAGTCATGTGAGGATCCTTAATAAATGCGCTGGTCCTTGTTGCTCTTTTTATTCTTTATTTCAATCAATGGATTGTTTGTCAGTAAGTGTAGCAGTACAGAATCCAATTACAACATGGTAAGTTGACCACCACTCAAAGGGTTACCTATAGCATTTTCCACCATTTCCTCCTTCTTTTACTTATCATTACCATAACAACTTTAATACTTCATTCCTTATTTCCTCTCCCAATTGATGTTTTACCTTCTCCCTAAATTTCTATTCTATTCTTATTACTTCATTACTTCATTACTCTTCACATTGGATTTCCATACAACATTGCGCGGGTTACATATCATTGTGTTAGTTTTCCTCGTAAGATTCATTATTTCTTAATGGATTCTTCATTCTGCTGTTATAATGTGGTACCTCCTTTCTCATTACTTTAGTTTTTTAATGATTTATTATTATAAATTCTTATATTATTATACTGAATAATTTTTTTCTCATTGTTGGTAAAAGAAGATAAAACCCCTAGTTACAAGTTACGAATAAATAAATACATTACTTCAATTTGAAATCAGTGAAATTAAAAATAATTTCCAGCATTTGCTTTTGGCCACATTTATTATAAGATCAAATAGTTTCTGAGTTATGGCCGGCCTCGTTTCTTACTTGTACACCCGGTACATCTAGCTTATCAGCAGCTTCATATCATGGAGTTTCTGAATTCAAACCTTAAAACGATTAAGTCATCTGATTTTTTTATTGATAATTTCAAGAAATTTTCAATTTTCAAGAAAGTTATTTGGAATAAATTCCGTTTATCATTAGGTATACAATTTGTTACCATTTGCTTAATTCATTAATTTTTGGTGAATGCCTAATAATAATTTGCTTGCTTGCTTCTGATTGTACTAAAATAAAAAGGCAGAGGGTGAACCTTTGCACATTTGCTAACTATCGTTGGGCACCGCTTATAATTGGTACCTACACTTAGTAGTACTGTTAAAATTAAAAGAAAAAGGGAGAATTTTGTTTATTTTTATGCAAAAAGATAAGTAAAGTGATTGATGTTAATGCTAGGAAGGATTCGTTTGAAATTGTAATTTTTTTTATTGTGATTTTCAACAATAAATTATTATAGGTCCGTATTAGTTCATTCCGTTTTATTTATATGTATATGATATTTTCATTTCGATATCGATGTGTTGTACTTGTGTTGCGATACTCATCTATGTAGATAAAAGAAATACTTCAAGTTTACGGTCTTCTGAATTTCAAACATTAAATGAAAGGGTTGAACAATTTTTTTCGTTCAAATTCCAAGCAGAATGGAGTCATTAAATTAGAATTTACCTTACGAAGTTTAAAAACTCTCTGAAATAGCGAATTCATAAAATATTTAGGTCGCAAAGGTAAGTACCTACATGATTAAATTTAATTAATAACAGCAGTCAAATGGTAGTTTGCTTCAGTAATCAAAGCTTTATTTATATTCCATGGGTATGCAAGTAAATATGGTTATTAGGAAAATAATATATACAAAACCGAGAGAAACTACGATATTAAACAAATAATTTGGGATTTTCTTTCTCCGAATTTGCGTATTGCTGTGGCTTTTATTTTGACATGTAAATACGTCTCGTGTTTCCTACCTTAAAGCAAAGCGCAAATGTTAACGCATTCAATTATGAAGGTAAAATTGAATATTTCAGCGATTTCACAAGGCAACTTTAAGAGAAATACTTATGGTAGAAATTTGCTTGAGCTTTGTAAACCCGTTACACAAACACGTCGTTTAATTATTTAAAAATTTGTCATATTTTCACTTTTAACTTGTAGTACTTACAGTTAATTTATATAAAAATATTGCGATTCGCTGCAAAAGATCCGGTATTTATTATTATTCTTGGATATGTTGTAGGGACTAGTACTACTAGTCTTTTCGATGCTCTATAATTAGAAAACTATAGCCCGTAGAAAAAATGCCCAAATTATAAGTTTGGTCCATGTAGATGCTGAGGAATGACTCAAAATGGGGCCATACGAGACTAGACAAGAGGTAAACTCTAAACCTTCCCCATGAGTTTTCTTTTATTATGATGTAAACGATGAGAGTTGATAATGAAGTTGAAATTATAAAGTTACTGATTTATATTCATAAATAAGGCTAGGATTTGTATGCACTTAAAAATGGCAAAATATGCATGCACTTATGCACTATAAAATGCTGAAATATGCACTTAAATATGCTCTTAAAATTGGAGATATATGCATTAAAAGCAATATTTTATAGAAAATATGCGTTTTGCAGTTCGGAAAAAGAAATCAAAAAATAATATTAATTTATTTTATTTATTATAAAAGATAATACTTAACTTTACAAAATATATAAGTATAAAAAGTTTAAATCCCATGTTAAAAATAAACACAAAATAAATTTTAAAAGAAGAATTTTTAAATAGTAATTTTTAAAGCACATGCAAAAGTAACTGAAAAATGCAAAAACGTACAAAATATGCACTAACATTAAAATATTACGAAATATGCATGCTTTTAGAAAAATCATTAAAATACGCATTTATATGCACTTTCAAATTCACATATGTGGTGCACATACTCATAAAACATGTTTATACTTCACTTTGCATATGATTACTGTAAGCAAAAAAAACATGCAAGTGCATACAAATCCTAGCCTTATTCATAAATAACACATGTTTCGATAATACTATAGATTATCATCTTCAGGTACTAAAAATTAAATGAGAATACATAAGTAACGCAAAGTAGACTTAAACTCTATAAAACTTACATATACTTGACAGTTACTTCATATTTTCGCATAATTTTCAACAATTGACAGGTATGATTTTCAAAATAGCAGCAATGATATTAAACAGCATTAACAACATATGTGTTATATTCGCATTCAAAAGATGAAAAGTGCAAAATAAATTTCATTTACTGCTACTGTGTGTCATATTTTTTATGAATCATATCGACAAATGTGACCACGAATTTTTAGCATATTAGGCAATCGATAATTTATTTTTATGAAATGCGATTTTGGAACAGCTTTGATAAAATTGTGAGTAGTAAAATGCAAGGGATTAGTATTTATGAGCCTTTTATATGCAAAAAAATTCTGTATTAAAGGCGAATCTTTTCTATTTAATTGCAATGCAAAACAATGCTTTTCTTTAATTGTTTTGTGAGTCTGAATCTTCTCCTTAAATTTTACCACGTACGTTTAGCTACAAGGGAAACGAAGATGTATAGATTAAGTGGGATTATAATTTGAAAACTTAAGGCATTTGCATTTGCTGCTGTTTATTCACATAAAATCATGTAATTCGACGTACTTATGTTCTTTAATTGCACGCCAGAAAAGCAGTAATTGCCTTAATTATCACAAAAATAACATTTTTGTATTAGTATCGAATGATAGAAATATGTCAATACTTACGATAAAAGCACAATAAGTCGTAACAGACATATGGACGTATCATAAAGCGGAGGATAACTTTAACAGCATTTAATATTAAGAATGATCATAATGTGGACCGAAGAAATAGTGCAATAAATAAAGTAGATAAAAAACGAAAAATGCGAGCTTCTTTTAACTTGTCACTTCCAATTGACATTTTCAAGTGTTGCTCTATTGACCGCTGCCGCTGCACACCTATATAAGTAAGTATTTTTTATTAGGAATTAAGCCTTTCGATTTAATTATTGCTTATTTCTACAACTTTTGGACAAAATAACGGACTTATGTCATTGTATAATTTCTTAAATACTTAAAGTTTTCAGAGTATTTTAAAGTTGAACTATATTTTACTTGCAAGTGCTTTTTTGATCAAATAAAAGTTCCGTCGTAACTTTAGGTTTTCGTTTTGTTTTAATGCGATATATACATCAATTTACACTTACTTTAATTAGAAAAAAAGATAAAATTTCCACGGGTAGGCAGTTTAATGCTTTTGTAAACAGAGGTACGCTAAGAATCCATTAAAATGCATCCTGACAGAACAGTAGCTATTGATTTTCACATCAAAATTACCTGTCGACTACACCATTTGTGCTAATTTACCAGGTCCGTTAAGCTGGCACAACCCCTATAGCACAATCAGTTGAAACGTACCACATAATTTAGTACTCATTTATTACTGATTAATTACCCAAAAGTCAAATTTATTACTGTTGATTTTTAAAAAAAAAAAGTGGTTGTGCCAGCTTAACCGTTAAGCTAGCACAACCCAAAAAAAAAAACTATTAAGTAGCTAACACCACACTAATAATTGATTACTAATTAATTACTAATTAATTACTCACTATTTACCAAGGACTTAACCACATTTAAGCTCTCAAGCCCCGCGCAGTCCAAAATTAGACCCGCACAGTAATGTGGGGTAACCTACCTCCGCCAAATCGTTATTCGTTATTTTAAACATTTTTCCAATGATATGTGAACGTACCGTAAGACAACTAAGCGTTTGTAATTTGTAAATTAATGAAGGTGCAGCCGGATATCGGATATTGTTTTTTATGCTATGAATGAATTATACCAGCCCTACCAGATAAAAGGCAGCTTGCGATGCACCAATCAAAATACATCGACATTAATTGAAAATCAATCGTAACATAATGTTTGAACATAGGTTAGAAATTGATTACTCCAGCACAGTCAGTTCAAATTAATTTTTACATGTATTAATCGATGTATAAATGCTTTAATATAATTTAGGAATTTATTACTCCAGCACAATCAGTTCAAATTAATTTTAACATTGACTAATCGATGTATGAATGCTTTAATATAAGTTAGGAATTGATTACTCCAGCACAATCAGTTCAAATTAATTTTAACATTGACTAATCGATGTATGAATGCTTTAAAGTAAGTTAGGAATTTATTACTCAAGCACAATCAGTTCAAATTAATTTTAACATGGATTAATCGATGTATGAATGCTTTAATATAAGTTAGGAATTTATTACTCCAGCACAATCAGTTCAAATTGATTTTTACCTGTATTAATCGATGTATCAATGCTTTAATATAAGTTAGGAATTTATTACTCCAGCACAATCAGTTCAAATTAATCTTTACCTGTATTAATCGATGTATCAATGCTTTAATATAAGTTAGGAATTTATTACTCCAGCACAATCAGTTCAAATTAACTTTTACCTGTATTAATCGATGTATGAATGCTTTAATATAAGTTAGGAATTTATTACTCCAGCACAATCAGTTCAAATTGATTTTTACCTGTATTAATCGATGTATCAATGCTTTAATATAAGTTAGGAATTTATTACTCCAGCACAATCAGTTCAAATTGATTTTTACCTGTATTAATCGATGTATCAATGCTTTAATATAAGTTAGGAATTTATTACTCCAGCACAATCAGTTCAAATTAATTTTAACATTGACTAATCGATGTATGAATACTTTAAAGTAAGTTAGGAATTGATTACTCCAGCACAATCAGTTCAAATTAATTTTAACATTGACTAATCGATGTATGAATACTTTAAAGTAAGTTAGGAATTTATTACTCCAGCACAATCAGTTCAAATTAATCTTTACCTGTATTAATCGATGTATCAATGCTTTAATATAAGTTAGGAATTTATTACTCCAGCACAATCAGTTCAAATTAACTTTTACCTGTATTAATCGATGTATGAATGCTTTAATATAAGTTAGGAATTTATTACTCCAGCACAATCAGTTCAAATTAATTTTAACATTGACTAATCGATGTATGAATACTTTAAAGTAAGTTAGGAATTGATTACTCCAGCACAATCAGTTCAAATTGATTTTTACCTGTATTAATCGATGTATCAATGCTTTAATATAAGTTAGGAATTTATTACTCCAGCACAATCAGTTCAAATTGATTTTTACCTGTATTAATCGATGTATCAATGCTTTAATATAAGTTAGGAATTTATTACTCCAGCACAATCAGTTCAAATTGATTTTTACCTGTATTAATCGATGTATCAATGCTTTAATATAAGTTAGGAATTTATTACTCCAGCACAATCAGTTCAAATTAATTTTAACATTGACTAATCGATGTATGAATACTTTAAAGTAAGTTAGGAATTGATTACTCCAGCACAATCAGTTCAAATTAATTTTAACATTGACTAATCGATGTATGAATACTTTAAAGTAAGTTAGGAATTTATTACTCCAGCACAATCAGTTCAAATTAATCTTTACCTGTATTAATCGATGTATCAATGCTTTAATATAAGTTAGGAATTTATTACTCCAGCACAATCAGTTCAAATTAACTTTTACCTGTATTAATCGATGTATGAATGCTTTAATATAAGTTAGGAATTTATTACTCCAGCACAATCAGTTCAAATTAATCTTTACCTGTATTAATCGATGTATCAATGCTTTAATATAAGTTAGGAATTTATTACTCCAGCACAATCAGTTCAAATTAACTTTTACCTGTATTAATCGATGTATGAATGCTTTAATATAAGTTAGGAATTTATTACTCCAGCACAATCAGTTCAAATTGATTTTTACCTGTATTAATCGATGTATGAATGCTTTAATATAAGTTAGGAATTTATTACTCCAGCACAATCAGTTCAAATTGATTTTTACCTGTATTAATCGATGTATCAATGCTTTAATATAAGTTAGGAATTTATTACTCCAGCACAATCAGTTCAAATTGATTTTTACCTGTATTAATCGATGTATCAATGCTTTAATATAAGTTAGGAATTTATTACTCCAGCACAATCAGTTCAAATTAATTTTAACATTGACTAATCGATGTATGAATACTTTAAAGTAAGTTAGGAATTGATTACTCCAGCACAATCAGTTCAAATTAATTTTAACATTGACTAATCGATGTATGAATACTTTAAAGTAAGTTAGGAATTTATTACTCCAGCACAATCAGTTCAAATTAATCTTTACCTGTATTAATCGATGTATCAATGCTTTAATATAAGTTAGGAATTTATTACTCCAGCACAATCAGTTCAAATTAACTTTTACCTGTATTAATCGATGTATGAATGCTTTAATATAAGTTAGGAATTTATTACTCCAGCACAATCAGTTCAAATTAATCTTTACCTGTATTAATCGATGTATCAATGCTTTAATATAAGTTAGGAATTTATTACTCCAGCACAATCAGTTCAAATTAACTTTTACCTGTATTAATCGATGTATGAATGCTTTAATATAAGTTAGGAATTTATTACTCCAGCACAATCAGTTCAAATTGATTTTTACCTGTATTAATCGATGTATGAATGCTTTAATATAAGTTAGGAATTTATTACTCCAGCACAATCAGTTCAAATTGATTTTTACCTGTATTAATCGATGTATCAATGCTTTAATATAAGTTAGGAATTTATTACTCCAGCACAATCAGTTCAAATTGATTTTTACCTGTATTAATCGATGTATCAATGCTTTAATATAAGTTAGGAATTTATTACTCCAGCACAATCAGTTCAAATTAATTTTAACATTGACTAATCGATGTATGAATACTTTAAAGTAAGTTAGGAATTGATTACTCCAGCACAATCAGTTCAAATTAATTTTAACATTGACTAATCGATGTATGAATACTTTAAAGTAAGTTAGGAATTTATTACTCCAGCACAATCAGTTCAAATTAATCTTTACCTGTATTAATCGATGTATCAATGCTTTAATATAAGTTAGGAATTTATTACTCCAGCACAATCAGTTCAAATTAACTTTTACCTGTATTAATCGATGTATCAATGCTTTAATATAAGTTAGGAATTTATTACTCCAGCACAATCTGTTCAAATTGATTTTTACCTGTATTAATCGATGTATCAATGCTTTAATATAAGTTAGGAATTTATTACTCCAGCACAATCAGTTCAAATTAACTTTTACCTGTATTAATCGATGTATGAATGCTTTAATATAACTTAGGAATTTATTACTCCAGCACAATCAGTTCAAATTAATTTTAACATTGACTAATCGATGTATGAATACTTTAAAGTAAGTTAGGAATTTATTACTCCAGCACAATCAGTTCAAATTAATTTTTACATGGATTAATCGATGTATGAATACTTTAAAGTAAGTTAGGAATTTATTACTCCAGCACAATCAGTTCAAATTAATTTATACATGTATTAATCGATGTATAAATGCTTTAATATAAGTTAGGAATTGATTACTCCAGCACAATCGATTAATCCATGTAAAAATTAATTTGAACTGATTGTGCTGGAGTAATAAATTCCTAACTTACTTTAAAGTATTCATACATCGATTAATCCATGTAAAAATTAATTTGAACTGATTGTGCTGGAGTAATAAATTCCTAACTTACTTTAAAGTATTCATACATCGATTAGTCAATGTTAAAATTAATTTGAACTGATTGTGCTGGAGTAATAAATTCCTAACTTACTTTAAAGTATTCATACATCGATTAGTCAATGTTAAAATTAATTTGAACTGATTGTGCTGGAGTAATAAATTCCTAACTTACTTTAAAGTGTTCATACATCGATTAGTCAATGTTAAAATTAATTTGAACTGATTGTGCTGGAGTAATAAATTCCTAACTTACTTTAAAGTATTCATACATCGATTAGTCAATGTTAAAATTAATTTGAACTGATTGTGCTGGAGTAATAAATTCCTAACTTACTTTAAAGTATTCATACATCGATTAGTCAATGTTAAAATTAATTTGAACTGATTGTGCTGGAGTAATAAATTCCTAACTTACTTTAAAGTATTCATACATCGATTAGTCAATGTTAAAATTAATTTGAACTGATTGTGCTGGAGTAATAAATTCCTAACTTACTTTAAAGTATTCATACATCGATTAGTCAATGTTAAAATTAATTTGAACTGATTGTGCTGGAGTAATAAATTCCTAAGTTATATTAAAGCATTCATACATCGATTAATACATGTAAAAATTAATTTGAACTGATTGTGCTGGAGTAATAAATTCCTAACTTACTTTAAAGTATTCATACATCGATTAGTCAATGTTAAAATTAATTTGAACTGATTGTGCTGGAGTAATAAATTCCTAACTTACTTTAAAGTATTCATACATCGATTAGTCAATGTTAAAATTAATTTGAACTGATTGTGCTGGAGTAATAAATTCCTAAGTTATATTAAAGCATTCATACATCGATTAATACATGTAAAAATTAATTTGAACTGATTGTGCTGGAGTAATAAATTCCTAACTTACTTTAAAGTATTCATACATCGATTAGTCAATGTTAAAATTAATTTGAACTGATTGTGCTGGAGTAATAAATTCCTAACTTACTTTAAAGTATTCATACATCGATTAGTCAATGTTAAAATTAATTTGAACTGATTGTGCTGGAGTAATAAATTCCTAAGTTATATTAAAGCATTCATACATCGATTAATACATGTAAAAATTAATTTGAACTGATTGTGCTGGAGTAATAAATTCCTAACTTACTTTAAAGTATTCATACATCGATTAGTCAATGTTAAAATTAATTTGAACTGATTGTGCTGGAGTAATAAATTCCTAAGTTATATTAAAGCATTCATACATCGATTAATACATGTAAAAATTAATTTGAACTGATTGTGCTGGAGTAATCAATTCCTAACTTACTTTAAAGTATTCATACATCGATTAGTCAATGTTAAAATTAATTTGAACTGATTGTGCTGGAGTAATCAATTCCTAACTTACTTTAAAGTATTCATACATCGATTAGTCAATGTTAAAATTAATTTGAACTGATTGTGCTGGAGTAATCAATTCCTAACTTACTTTAAAGTATTCATACATCGATTAGTCAATGTTAAAATTAATTTGAACTGATTGTGCTGGAGTAATCAATTTCTAACATACTTTAAAGTATTCATACATCGATTAGTCAATGTTAAAATTAATTTGAACTGATTGTGCTGGAGTAATTAATTCCTAAGTTATATTAAAGCATTCATACATCGATTAATACATGTAAAAATTAATTTGAACTGATTGTGCTGGAGTAATCAATTCCTAACTTACTTTAAAGTATTCATACATCGATTAGTCAATGTTAAAATTAATTTGAACTGATTGTGCTGGAGTAATAAATTCCTAACTTACTTTAAAGTATTCATACATCGATTAGTCAATGTTAAAATTAATTTGAACTGATTGTGCTGGAGTAATAAATTCCTAAGTTATATTAAAGCATTCATACATCGATTAATACATGTAAAAATTAATTTGAACTGATTGTGCTGGAGTAATAAATTCCTAACTTACTTTAAAGTATTCATACATCGATTAGTCAATGTTAAAATTAATTTGAACTGATTGTGCTGGAGTAATAAATTCCTAACTTACTTTAAAGTATTCATACATCGATTAGTCAATGTTAAAATTAATTTGAACTGATTGTGCTGGAGTAATAAATTCCTAAGTTATATTAAAGCATTCATACATCGATTAATACATGTAAAAATTAATTTGAACTGATTGTGCTGGAGTAATAAATTCCTAACTTACTTTAAAGTATTCATACATCGATTAGTCAATGTTAAAATTAATTTGAACTGATTGTGCTGGAGTAATAAATTCCTAAGTTATATTAAAGCATTCATACATCGATTAATACATGTAAAAATTAATTTGAACTGATTGTGCTGGAGTAATCAATTCCTAACTTACTTTAAAGTATTCATACATCGATTAGTCAATGTTAAAATTAATTTGAACTGATTGTGCTGGAGTAATCAATTCCTAACTTACTTTAAAGTATTCATACATCGATTAGTCAATGTTAAAATTAATTTGAACTGATTGTGCTGGAGTAATCAATTCCTAACTTACTTTAAAGTATTCATACATCGATTAGTCAATGTTAAAATTAATTTGAACTGATTGTGCTGGAGTAATCAATTTCTAACATACTTTAAAGTATTCATACATCGATTAGTCAATGTTAAAATTAATTTGAACTGATTGTGCTGGAGTAATTAATTCCTAAGTTATATTAAAGCATTCATACATCGATTAATACATGTAAAAATTAATTTGAACTGATTGTGCTGGAGTAATCAATTCCTAACTTACTTTAAAGTATTCATACATCGATTAGTCAATGTTAAAATTAATTTGAACTGATTGTGCTGGAGTAATAAATTCCTAAGTTATATTAAAGCATTCACACATCGATTAATACATGTAAAAATTAATTTGAACTGATTGTGCTGGAGTAATCAATTCCTAACTTACTTTAAAGTATTCATACATCGATTAGTCAATGTTAAAATTAATTTGAACTGATTGTGCTGGAGTAATAAATTTCTAACTTACTTTAAAGTATTCATACATCGATTAGTCAATGTTAAACTTAATTTGAACTGATTGTGCTGGAGTAATAAATTTCTAACTTACTTTAAAGTATTCATACATCGATTAGTCAATGTTAAAATTATTTTGAACTGATTGTGCTGGAGTAATAAATTCCTAACTTACTTTAAAGTACTCATACATCGATTAGTCAATGTTAAAATTAATTTGAACTGATTGTGCTGGAGTAATAAATTCCTAACTTACTTTAAAGTACTCATACATCGATTAGTCAATGTTAAAATTAATTTGAACTGATTGTGCTGGAGTAATAAATTTCTAACTTACTTTAAAGTATTCATACATCGATTAGTCAATGTTAAACTTAATTTGAACTGATTGTGCTGGAGTAATAAATTTCTAACTTACTTTAAAGTATTCATACATCGATTAGTCAATGTTAAAATTATTTTGAACTGATTGTGCTGGAGTAATAAATTCCTAACTTACTTTAAAGTATTCATACATCGATTAGTCAATGTTAAAATTATTTTGAACTGATTGTGCTGGAGTAATAAATTCCTAACTTACTTTAAAGTACTCATACATCGATTAGTCAATGTTAAAATTAATTTGAACTGATTGTGCTGGAGTAATAAATTTCTAACTTACTTTAAAGTATTCATACATCGATTAGTCAATGTTAAAATTAATTTGAACTGATTGTGCTGGAGTAATAAATTCCTAACTTACTTTAAAGTATTCATACATCGATTAGTCAATGTTAAAATTAATTTGAACTGATTGTGCTGGAGTAATCAATTCCTAACTTACTTTAAAGTATTCATACATCGATTAGTCAATGTTAAAATTAATTTGAACTGATTGTGCTGGAGTAATAAATTTCTAACTTACTTTAAAGTATTCATACATCGATTAGTCAATGTTAAAATTATTTTGAACTGATTGTGCTGGAGTAATAAATTCCTAACTTACTTTAAAGTACTCATACATCGATTAGTCAATGTTAAAATTAATTTGAACTGATTGTGCTGGAGTAATAAATTCCTAAGTTATATTAAAGCATTCATACATCGATTAATACATGTAAAAATTATTTTGAACTGACTGCGCTGGAGTAATAAATTCCTAACTTACTTTAAAGTACTCATACATCGATTAGTCAATGTTAAAATTAATTTGAACTGATTGTGCTGGAGTAATAAATTTCTAACTTACTTTAAAGTATTCATACATCGATTAGTCAATGTTAAAATTAATTTGAACTGATTGTGCTGGAGTAATAAATTCCTAACTTATATTAAAGCATTCATACATCGATTAATACATGTAAAAATTATTTGAACTGATTGCGCTGGAGTAATAAATTCCTAACTTACTTTAAAGTACTCATACATCGATTAGTCAATGTTAAAATTAATTTGAACTGATTGTGCTGGAGTAATAATTTCTAACTTACTTTAAAGTATTCATACATCGATTAGTCAATGTTAAAATTAATTTGAACTGATTGTGCTGGAGTAATAAGTTCCTAAGTTATATTAAAGCATTCATACATCGATTAATACATGTAAAAATTAATTTGAACTGATTGTGCTGGAGTAATAAATTCCTAACTTACTTTAAAGTACTCATACATCGATTAGTCAATGTTAAAATTAATTTGAACTGATTGTGCTGGAGTAATAAATTTCTAACTTACTTTAAAGTATTCATACATCGATTAGTCAATGTTAAACTTAATTTGAACTGATTGTGCTGGAGTAATAAATTTCTAACTTACTTTAAAGTATTCATACATCGATTAGTCAATGTTAAAATTATTTTGAACTGATTGTGCTGGAGTAATAAATTCCTAACTTACTTTAAAGTATTCATACATCGATTAGTCAATGTTAAAATTATTTTGAACTGATTGTGCTGGAGTAATAAATTCCTAACTTACTTTAAAGTACTCATACATCGATTAGTCAATGTTAAAATTAATTTGAACTGATTGTGCTGGAGTAATAAATTTCTAACTTACTTTAAAGTACTCATACATCGATTAGTCAATGTTAAAATTAATTTGAACTGATTGTGCTGGAGTAATAAATTTCTAACTTACTTTAAAGTATTCATACATCGATTAGTCAATGTTAAAATTAATTTGAACTGATTGTGCTGGAGTAATAAGTTCCTAAGTTATATTAAAGCATTCATACATCGATTAATACATGTAAAATTAATTTGAACTGATTGTGCTGGAGTAATAAATTCCTAACTTACTTTAAAGTACTCATACATCGATTAGTCAATGTTAAAATTAATTTGAACTGATTGTGCTGGAGTAATAAATTCCTAACTTACTTTAAAGTACTCATACATCGATTAGTCAATGTTAAAATTAATTTGAACTGATTGTGCTGGAGTAATAAATTTCTAACTTACTTTAAAGTATTCATACATCGATTAGTCAATGTTAAACTTAATTTGAACTGATTGTGCTGGAGTAATAAATTTCTAACTTACTTTAAAGTATTCATACATCGATTAGTCAATGTTAAAATTATTTTGAACTGATTGTGCTGGAGTAATAAATTCCTAACTTACTTTAAAGTATTCATACATCGATTAGTCAATGTTAAAATTATTTTGAACTGATTGTGCTGGAGTAATAAATTCCTAACTTACTTTAAAGTACTCATACATCGATTAGTCAATGTTAAAATTAATTTGAACTGATTGTGCTGGAGTAATAAATTTCTAACTTACTTTAAGTATTCATACATCGATTAGTCAATGTTAAAATTAATTTGAACTGATTGTGCTGGAGTAATAAATTCCTAACTTACTTTAAAGTATTCATACATCGATTAGTCAATGTTAAAATTAATTTGAACTGATTGTGCTGGAGTAATCAATTCCTAACTTACTTTAAAGTATTCATACATCGATTAGTCAATGTTAAAATTAATTTGAACTGATTGTGCTGGAGTAATAAATTTCTAACTTACTTTAAAGTATTCATACATCGATTAGTCAATGTTAAAATTATTTTGAACTGATTGTGCTGGAGTAATAAATTCCTAACTTACTTTAAAGTACTCATACATCGATTAGTCAATGTTAAAATTAATTTGAACTGATTGTGCTGGAGTAATAAATTCCTAAGTTATATTAAAGCATTCATACATCGATTAATACATGTAAAAATTATTTTGAACTGACTGCGCTGGAGTAATAAATTCCTAACTTACTTTAAAGTACTCATACATCGATTAGTCAATGTTAAAATTAATTTGAACTGATTGTGCTGGAGTAATAAATTTCTAACTTACTTTAAAGTATTCATACATCGATTAGTCAATGTTAAAATTAATTTGAACTGATTGTGCTGGAGTAATAAATTCCTAACTTATATTAAAGCATTCATACATCGATTAATACATGTAAAAATTATTTTGAACTGATTGCGCTGGAGTAATAAATTCCTAACTTACTTTAAAGTACTCATACATCGATTAGTCAATGTTAAAATTAATTTGAACTGATTGTGCTGGAGTAATAAATTTCTAACTTACTTTAAAGTATTCATACATCGATTAGTCAATGTTAAAATTAATTTGAACTGATTGTGCTGGAGTAATAATTCCTAACTTATTAAAGCATTCATACATCGATTAATCATGTAAAAATTAATTTGAACTGATTGTGCTGGAGTAATAAATTCCTAACTTACTTAAAGTATTCATACATCGATTAGTCAATGTTAAAATTAATTTGAACTGATTGTGCTGGAGTAATAAATTCCTAACTTACTTTAAAGTATTCATACATCGATTAGTCAATGTTAAAATTAATTTGAACTGATTGTGCTGGAGTAATAAATTCAACTTACTTTAAAGTATTCATACATCGATTAGTCAATGTTAAAATTATTTGAACTGATTGTGCTGGAGTAATAATTCCTAACTTACTTTAAAGTATTCATACATCGATTAGTCATGTTAAAATTAATTTGAACTGATTGTGCTGGAGTAATAAATTCCTAACTTACTTTAAAGTATTCATACATCGATTAGTCAATGTTAAAATTAATTTGAACTGATTGTGCTGGAGTAATAAATTTCTAACTTACTTTAAAGTACTCATACATCGATTAGTCAATGTTAAAATTAATTTGAACTGATTGTGCTGGAGTAATAAATTTCTAACTTACTTTAAAGTATTCATACATCGATTAGTCAATGTTAAAATTAATTTGAACTGATTGTGCTGGAGTAATAAGTTCCTAAGTTATATTAAAGCATTCATACATCGATTAATACATGTAAAAATTAATTTGAACTGATTGTGCTGGAGTAATAAATTCCTAACTTACTTTAAAGTACTCATACATCGATTAGTCAATGTTAAAATTAATTTGAACTGATTGTGCTGGAGTAATAAATTCCTAACTTACTTTAAAGTACTCATACATCGATTAGTCAATGTTAAAATTAATTTGAACTGATTGTGCTGGAGTAATAAATTTCTAACTTACTTTAAAGTATTCATACATCGATTAGTCAATGTTAAACTTAATTTGAACTGATTGTGCTGGAGTAATAAATTTCTAACTTACTTTAAAGTATTCATACATCGATTAGTCAATGTTAAAATTATTTTGAACTGATTGTGCTGGAGTAATAAATTCCTAACTTACTTTAAAGTATTCATACATCGATTAGTCAATGTTAAAATTATTTTGAACTGATTGTGCTGGAGTAATAAATTCCTAACTTACTTTAAAGTACTCATACATCGATTAGTCAATGTTAAAATTAATTTGAACTGATTGTGCTGGAGTAATAAATTTCTAACTTACTTTAAAGTATTCATACATCGATTAGTCAATGTTAAAATTAATTTGAACTGATTGTGCTGGAGTAATAAATTCCTAACTTACTTTAAAGTATTCATACATCGATTAGTCAATGTTAAAATTAATTTGAACTGATTGTGCTGGAGTAATCAATTCCTAACTTACTTTAAAGTATTCATACATCGATTAGTCAATGTTAAAATTAATTTGAACTGATTGTGCTGGAGTAATAAATTTCTAACTTACTTTAAAGTATTCATACATCGATTAGTCAATGTTAAAATTATTTTGAACTGATTGTGCTGGAGTAATAAATTCCTAACTTACTTTAAAGTACTCATACATCGATTAGTCAATGTTAAAATTAATTTGAACTGATTGTGCTGGAGTAATAAATTCCTAAGTTATATTAAAGCATTCATACATCGATTAATACATGTAAAATTATTTTGAACTGATTGCGCTGGAGTAATAAATTCCTAACTTACTTTAAAGTACTCATACATCGATTAGTCAATGTTAAAATTAATTTGAACTGATTGTGCTGGAGTAATAAATTTCTAACTTACTTTAAAGTATTCATACATCGATTAGTCAATGTTAAAATTAATTTGAACTGATTGTGCTGGAGTAATAAATTCCTAACTTATATTAAAGCATTCATACATCGATTAATACATGTAAAAATTATTTTGAACTGATTGCGCTGGAGTAATAAATTCCTAACTTACTTTAAAGTACTCATACATCGATTAGTCAATGTTAAAATTAATTTGAACTGATTGTGCTGGAGTAATAAATTTCTAACTTACTTTAAAGTATTCATACATCGATTAGTCAATGTTAAAATTAATTTGAACTGATTGTGCTGGAGTAATAAGTTCCTAAGTTATATTAAAGCATTCATACATCGATTAATACATGTAAAAATTAATTTGAACTGATTGTGCTGGAGTAATCAATTTCTAACCTATGTTCAAACATTATGTTACGATTGATTTTCAATTAATGTCGATGTATTTTGATTGGTGCATCGCAAGCTGCCTTTTATCTGGTAGGGCTGGTATAATTCATTCATAGCATAAAAAACAATATCCGATATCCGGCTGCACCTTCATTAATTTACAAATTACAAACACTTAGTTGTCTTACAGTACGTTCACATATCATTGGAAAAATGTTTAAAATAACGAATATCGATTTGGCGGAGGTAGGTTACCCCACATTACTGTGCGCGTCTAATTTTGGACTGCGCGGGGCTTGAGAGCTTAAATATGGTTAAGTCCTTGGTAAATAGTGAGTAATTAATTAGTAATTAATTAGTAATCAATTATTAGTGTGGTGTTAGCTACTTAATAGTTTTTTTTTTTTGGGTTGTGCTAGCTTAACGGTTAAGCTGGCACAACCACTTTTTTTTTTAAAAAATCAACAGTAATAAATTTGACTTTTGGGTAATTAATTAGTAATAAATGAGTACTAAATTATGTGGTACGTTTCAACTGATTGTGCTATAGGGGTTGTGCCAGCTTAACGGACCTTAATTTTACCGCCACAGCTTGAAAAGTTTTGCCTTCAGTTCTTTCATTGACAGCTACGGCTTCTCTTACACTTCGAAAACATTTTAACTTCGTTACATTAAATTTTCCTAAATAAACATAATTGTGCAACATTTTAGTAAATTGTGTGTGGTCAATTATACATAACATAATTGTAAAAATACATAATTGTAAAAATGATAACCTTTGTCCCAAAAAAGTATAACAAAAGTTTTTACATAACGGTATTGGTTTTAATAATCTTTACTTGTTACCTAAGATAAAGGGTAATATATTATCATAATTATCCACAACGAATAATTTAATGACTTACTGATTTACATAAAGAAATAAGGAAATTGTCATTTCCGATACTGAAAAACGGAAACTTCAAGAACGAAATCACCTTCCTAAAATTAACCAAACATACGTAAAATTAAGGAAACTCGAAAACATAACTTTTCCAATAAAATCATATTAATTGGAAATTTTCCCCACGAAATTGGTGCATAAATAACGATTTTGGGTAGGTTTTGCTCGATAATCTAGCAATATACGTGATCTAAACAATTAATTATACCTAATTCTAAAATTTTTACAGTTTCCGATCCACGAAACCTTTTTTTGCTTTTTTCAACAAAATAATCGATTAATTAACATTTTGTTTAGTTCTGATGAATATCATTTTTAAATGGCTTTCCATTAATATGTCACGCATGGGGTAGTGCGAATTATAAAATAGGGGTAAGATGGCTGGAATCTAAGACGTGGATAGCAGAAGATCGCTCTGCCGATCATAGTGGTTCCCCCTCCATGTTCTAGAAACAGTTTCGAGAAATTTTACTTACCTATCTCTTATAGTTTCGAAGATAATGAGGTCTGGCAAGTTCTAAAATTGGCACCTGCTATAATAACTTCATCGCCACAACACATTTATAGTTATTTATGTATCAAGGGAATTATAAGGGTCTTAATTACCGAGGGTAAAGTTTGCGTCCCGAGGGCCTTGCGCCCGAGGGACAGTAATTACCCGAGGTAATTGAGACCTATTAATTCCCGTGATACATAGATAATTTTATTTCTGATCGAGTTTAATAAAATTTGTTCATTTCCGGTATATTTGATTCAGGTATCGTCGATTGCAGTTTTGGTTGTTGCTAGGTTACTGGTTCATAAAGAGCCGTAGAGGGAATTATAGCGTCTTATATCCCAAGGGAGTTATGACACTCTTTATTGTTATCGTAACTATGACAATATAAGCTTATAATGTCACTGTCAGAAATAAAATAAGTAATACATACTTTGTGTTCAAGTAATATCGCACAAAGGTGCTTTTACACGTTCAGCCTTCTACGAACACTTCTCCGTGATGGATATGCCCGAAAAAACTGTAGGAGAAGTGTAATATTTTTTGGGAGGTATGTTAAGTACATGGGATGGATTATGGCCAATGAATTGATCCAGGTCACATCCGGTTTTCCCGGGGTCGCCAATTTAAAAATCGGATTTTTGGAACAGGGTTTAGGCCTATCCTATCAGCTTGATGAGCTGATGATTTTTTGTCAGAGTCAATTTAATTAAAACAAAATTTTTGGGTCTTGTAATTCAAGGGAATTTGGAGTGGCAAGACCACATATTGATGCTAATATCAAAATTAAGCACAGCTTACTTCTTAATTAGAAGTGCAAGGGATCGACTACATCTTGAATCATTGCGAATACTTTACTTTGCGTATGTCCAAAGTATTATAAGCTATGGAATCATTTTTTGGTATCCATCGACTCATAACAAAAAAGTTTTTATTACTCAGAAAAGAATTCTGAGAACGATGCTACAACTACCCTCGGGGGAATCCTGTAAACTGCATTTCAGAACGTTACAAATTTTAACACTTCCTTCATTGTACATATATAAATTAATAATGTATATTAAATTAAATAATAACGAATTTAAATCAAATTCGTTTTATAATAAACATAACATGACTCTTAGGCGAAATGAGGAATTAAGTATACCAAAGTACAATTATACTCTAGTCCAAAAAGGACCACATTTCAGAGCAATCAAAGCATTCAATGCCTTGCCACAAAGTATAAGGCTTATTCAAAATTTAACTAAATTTAAAACAGCATTAAAATCAATGCTCATACAAAAATGTTATTATTCTTTTGAAGAATTTCAGGCCGACGGATCATTGTAGTGATTGTTGCGTAGTTTGTCTAAATAATTTTATTTTGTGTATTATACTCCAAATCTGTGTACTCATGTTGTGTGTTTATGAAATCGTTGATAGGAGATTTTCCAAGATTGACTATACCTAATAATTGTTTTTATACAAATAATTTGCTTATTTATATGTGACACTGCCATTGTCTGAAAAAGATTTTGCGGCAATAAAGATTATTATTATTATTATTATTTATTCCGGTGCATCGTTTGGCCGGTAGAGGTCCGAGAAAATTGAAATTTGAAAAGTCCGTAAATTTTTAATGATAAGAGCCGCCACACACAAAGTGTATTTTTTCTCTTGTAATCAATACCTATAATAAAATTGAAATTATCATTATTATACAACGAAATTAAATTCAGTAATATTGGCAAATACTTTTCAAGCTTTGTCATTTGTGTGAGTTTGTTGTACGAATAAGTGCGCATGTTCATCTTAATATTGTTCAATATCTCGTACCAAGTGAGGAATTAGATATTTATTGTTGAAAATCTGTTACTATCTTCACATTATAACTTTTGAAATCTTTAATTTTATTTTTGCTGAAAATGATATAAAATGTATTCGTATCTAACTATCCATATCTTACTCTAAACGCAATTCACTCATTTGGACTAACGTGTTCAGTTTTTGTATCACTGTATAAAACACACTTCCGTCTAACATAAATGCATATATTTCGAATTATTCTCAGCATATTTTACTAATTGGTTAGCGTTAGTGGTGCCTAAATTATCTTCCTTTGTTATGAGTGATAATAATACCGAACTGAACTGAAATATTGTAAGGTTAACTTCAATTTTGCCACCGAAATTGCTTGAAAACGTGAAATTAACTTGATAATAGTAAATAGGACAAAAGATTATGCTCTCTGTAAAGGGTAAAATATTTTACAAAGTAGACAAAGAAGTGAGCAAATATTATTTTCTTCGTGAATGATCAAAAGAGTAACATGGATTTAAAATAATACGAAAAAAAGCATTTATCTTGGTTTTACACTTCGTAGATTAAATTTATTTCTTTGTTTGATTCTCATTCAACCTTTTTATTCAAATTCAAAGTTCAAAGGCAGCTTAAGATAACGACAATACAAGAATCGTACAACAGAAACTTTTATTATACGAATTATTTGCAAACATCGCTACCGTAGGTTCTTGAAAGTAGGTTAATTTCGCTTAATACAATTTGCGGATACCATTTTCGCGCATTTAGAAAAAAAATCGAAATATTTCGCATCAAATAAAAGCCTTAAATGTTTATCAAATGTAAAAGGTAAATCCGTTCGACTTCCAATTTCATCGAGGTAAACGGGAAGCTTTTAAACTAAATTATGAATCTCGAAGGCGTTATCAGGTAAATCAAATTATGCAGCAAACAGCAAAATTACTTCAGGATATAAAAGAAAATAAGGATAACGTCACTTCTTCTACGTTTTAATTAAATTAGTCTGTGTTATATTCGCAAATTGAAACGAAAGCATCAAAAACGGACGGACGAAAACTACTGTTGTATTGTAGAATTTCCATTTAAAATTTGCAAATTTATATAATTTTCAAGATCAACATCGTATTCATATGTATTCTACTGTAGTAACAAGAGAATTTTAGAAATTTAATTCGTACCACAGATTTGCATATACATAATTTGATTGCTACAAGTTTATAATATGAGACATTTTCAGAAAAGACGCATGACTTAAAGTAATTGAAAGTAACACATTATAATGTAATTTTACAAAAACCTGCTTAACGGAGTTAATGAACATTAACGCGTTATGCTTCGGGGAAATAAAAATGGAAATTTAGTATATTACGACTGCGTTCCTTTCTTATTATATCGACGATAAACGTCCCATTCCATTAACGTTTCACAAATTCAATTTTATGAATTTACTCTAACTAAAGAAGAGAATCTGTGTTATTTTTAGCTACCCATTTTCCTTTATTGCATGAGCTAGTTTTGGACAAAAAGATAACGCAGAATGTTCCCTAATCCTACAGAATACTTGATATATGATCATTGTAAATGTGTATCACTTTTAGTGAGGGTATGAATAATTACCTACGGACTAAAATAATTTGGTACATTAATCCTTAGAATCTCTGTTAATTTAAAGTTATTGTAAAATTGAAATGTAAATATTCACTTCTGGAGGATTTGTGTATCACATTTTAAATCTGAATAATGAAGTTATCCAGCATAAATATGAATATTATTTTAATAGAGCAATCTTCCAATAGAGTGCTTTTTTTAGTTACACTCATTGAATAGATCGGTTGGATTCTTCGATGCTGTTCGTTTTGTGTGAAATACTTTTCTTGGGAAACAGTTACAGGAGACAATATTCTACATTGCATTGCCAAATTACGGCTTGTAATCAGGGCCATTTTTTTATATTATAGTATTTCAACCAGTTCCACAATGTATTTTATTAGTGTAAGTGTATAAACACAACTTATGCTTATTATTCAAGTGCATCTGGAGGCCTCAAGGGGAGCTTTCTTAAATTAGTCCGCTTTGATTAATTTTTTGGAATTGTTTGTTGCATTAGGCATCCACTTCAACTGTTATAACACCCAATAATTTACCTTGAATATCATCGACGATCACTATACATGCTGCAGAGAATGAAGTGAATCAAAATTTTCAGCAATTAGGGTAGTGGACTAGCGGTTCGATGAGACATGCCAAACCCTTTCGAAGACCATACTGATTATGACAAATTTATTTTCTTCCGTAAATTTAACAATCCTATTTTTTAAACTGATATCATTTTGGAATCAACGGGTAGCATGGATATACAGGGTGTCTCACGGTGACCGTCGGTTAGAAGTATATCAAGAACTGTAAAAGCTAGAAATTTGAAATTTTGCACATGCGACAGGGAGTGTTTAATCTATTAAATAAAAATATTTTCCAAATGGCAGCATTTCCGGAAATACCGGAAGTGATCATCAACTTCTTTATTTTAAATAAAAACCAGGCAATTTTTTTTCACATCCTGATGTGTCATAAAAATGTTTAGTAAGTATGCTTAAAATAATCGGTGTATCAATTTTGATTGTTGAGAGAAAAAAATTTTTTCACGGAAAAATGTCAAAATCTTGTTTAGGAAATAAAATTGAAAGTCGAAAGTGGTAAAAGTTAGGGAAATGGGATTTTTGGTTCTCAATGTCAAAAGATTGAGGCACAATTGTCTGTAATGGATAATAAAAAATTGCCCGCGGTTACGTATCTATTTGACGTTATTTCCAGACTTAAGAAAAACTTTTAAAAGTCTCTTTTTTTAAATGGAATGCCTATTTAATTATCGGCCCATTCGATGCAGAAATAAATTTCCTTTAAATTGATATAATGTTCCTATACCTAAAATCAATGATTACAGAGTTATTTACATTTTTCTAATTAAATTTATACGAGGAACCCGATCATTATTGTGATACCGATACGATATAAGGCTATAGAGTAGACTAAGACAAGTTCATTTATGGCGCGGAACTCTAGGGATCAAAAGTTATGAGAGTTTAATATGGGAGTATATGGGAATATAAAATCAATATTTTAGGTGTCAAATTGTTTTAAATGATGCTGCGACTCTAAATAAAGTGGTTTTAGACCGCACAAATAAAGGTAAAAGCCGCGGGTTCCCTGTTTTTGTATACATTGAAAAAAAAATATACAAAACCTCCAAATAACCTATGGCCGGAGAAAATTGAGCGGGTTCTAGATCGGTTTGCGGAAAATTTCTATTTCGAACAGATGCATTTGGAAAATTTGCTTTTCGAATAATTGTATATTCGAAGATGTTTTTTACCGCTGGATAATATCCAAAATTAGTGCAATGCTGAATTTTTTTAATGGTTTTATGGAGTTGCTCGGTTATTCCTCGCATTACTCATTGTAACAAAATTTAAAAACGGTGGCAGCTAAATCTATTAATACTATATATACTATATCGACGAAAAAGTTATGTTTTTTAAATATGAGTGCATTTTTGAATTAATCTGGAAAATGTATACACATATTCATATACCTACATTGTATTGATATTCAAAGCTGCAGTTCAAACATCGCCCATTTTTGAAGACACAACAATCATCACACGGAGTTTTTCTCTAAATATTTGAAAGAAGGGTTTTTAACTTAAATAGGCTATATCGGGGGTGTGGTAATACTTATTCTTTTTTATCTCGTTTTTTCAAAAAAAAATGTGTATGCTTTCGATATTTTATTGAATGTGCTGTAGTATTGTGTAGTATGTCCAGTGGTCACCAGCAGCTACCACGTAGGGAACTTTTTCTTCCAAGCAACCTTTTATGCGTCCAATAAGTGATAATATTTAGTGGGTACAAGAATGCAATGTTTCCGTTTTCATAACGTCGTACATTGATGGTTTTGCTTTGAATATGTTTTTTTACACAAGTCCATAAAAAGAAATTTATCAATGCTAAGTCCGGGGATTAATTTATTGGTTTTTGGTCAAACCTGTTTCAGTCTAATCATGCCAACGGGACAAAATAACCGCTGTCTAAGCTTTTCCAAGGAGGTTCAGATAGGATAAAACGCAGGGTCGCTGATTTTGCTTTTAATCGGTTTTAACAAATTTTGAGGTATACGTCTGATGGCACTATGTCCTGAAGGAACACGCCATTCAAACTTATGATATATACTTAATTGTAACAATAGAACGTTTTGACAAACATATTTATTTTGAACACTAGGTAGTAGTTTGAGTTAGGATTTGGGTAGCAATAAGTTTTTGGTGTCCACATAAAACTCTGAGTATTTGTAAGCGCTATTGAAGTGAGGTTTTATCCCATTATCTTGTGTTTTTTGCCGAAATCGGTGGAAGAGTTAAAAAAAATTCAAGGCAATATAATAGTGACTACAAAGGTTCTAAAAATGTAACAAACGTTAGGTCATTCCATTTGAAAAATGTAAGCACTTTGTCTTGAATACCTTTCAAATAAATTTTTCCAATAAAGTTTTATACTATAAGAGTTATAGGGCTACGACAGACGTTTGCCTCACTCTGTATATTTTTTTCTAATATTTGTACCAAAATTTGAAAGTCTTAGATGAATGATCAGATTATAACAAGAAATGATTTGGAAAATCGGAATTGACCTGGCTTCGAAGATATACGGAAGAAGTACGATAAAACCGAATAATAGATTGCTCTCCCAAGATCTAATTTTTGTTCTTTTGTTACAGATGGAGTGACATTTTTATTACGGTTCACGAACTGCTTTGGGTAAGTGACTAATTAATTTATGTGTAGTTGTAAGCCCACTATTATTCCACTTATTTAATTTGGTTTTTGGTTCATTAATATTAAACAATAAATAAGCTACAGCTTGACTGTTTTTATGACTTATCTAAAATTCTAAATTCAAAATCTTTGTTTCTTGTTTTCAAAATTTTGTTTTTAATCTATCACTGAAGCAAAATGTTATATTAAGAATATGGAATACGTACAGTACATATTAATACAGTGTGTGTAAAAACTCGCGTGCAAACTTCACGTGTCGTTGTTCCTCGAATAAAACTAAGACAAAAATTCCTTTGCAAAAAATTTCGTAGGCGCACGGTTCGTCCTCAGCATAAGAATTTAAGAAATGTAAACTTGGCAACCTTGTCTTTTGTTGTCTTTGTTAATCACAAATATTAATTATCTGTCATTGCATTAAAGGACTCTAAATTTATCACTATTAATTTACAATGTTGCCCAATGCATTTTTTTGAGCAAGTAAGAATGTTTAGCAAAATTACGTGACTTAAAATTATGAAAATTATTAGTTTTTTTTTACTTTAAACGATCAGTGATAATAACGTACCGTTTATTATCATTTAATATGTGCATAAAGTAACTTGATTTAGACAAAGCAGCTCTTTTTGCTGTCATCAATTTTGAACTTTGGAAGCTTCGTGCATGTTCAAGAAGCTTTTATAGATTTTTTTGAAATAAGATTTTACATTACTTTTATTGGAGGAACAACGTTACGTGAAACTTGCACGCGAGTTTTTACACACACTGTATAAATTAGCTCATTATTTTTTAATATACTAAAAGCCAATGTTGCTATCTCTATTTTTCATCGTAGTACATGTTCACTACATCAAATAGTGCAAGCGTGCTAACTTAAATTATAATTTGATTGAGTATATATGTATTTTTTACAATATTATCTAAATGTAAGTTGTATTTTCAAGTTTTCCAGTAATGAAGGCATTTTTTATCTACGTATGATATTCGAGATTCGTTTTGAGATTTGAAAACTTTTAAGAATCGGCTAAAGTTTATGGATGAGATGTTTGCCATACATACCTTTGCATCGGTCTACTTTAAGTTAAAAACTAGAATTGCTTTTAAGAGGATTTTGTATGAATTTAAAGTACGGCGGAATTTTATTTGAATCGTTTTGTGTTCAAGCACTTAGCTGTAATAGTAGTTTACGTAACAAGTCCCGAAAGTGACCTTTTACTGGACAAGTAGGCAAATTACAGGACGAGCCGCAGGCGAGTCCTGCAAGCCTGCGAGTCCAGTAAAAGCACTTTTGGGACGTATTACGTACAATATTTTTTTAAAAATCGTCCAGAAACGGGAAGAACAATTGACCATTCTAGGCCGGAAAGTAAAAAATGAGTCCGGTAAAGTAAAAATGAGTCCGGTAAAACTTTTACCGGACTATCACAATGACTTTCCGGCTCAGTCCGTCAAAATGACATTTTCTAGCCTAAAAATAATCCGGAAACTACTACTTTCTGGCCGATTTTAAAAAAAAGTGTTTAAATGTACAACTTTTTGTGCACTACCTACTTCTATTCTCGAATTTGGAAGTAGTGGATTTAATACACAAAAATATACAAGTATTTTAAATGCATTTTCTTTTTAAACTTGTAATAGTTACGCCTAATTTTTACACGGAAAGTTTAGGACATTTGCTAATATAATTATTTCGTTCCAATCCAATTTTACCTAGGACGTTGATGATTGAACTCTTCATCTGAAGCGGTTTTTAAAATAACAAGGATAAACGAGTGCATTACGAACTAAGCGAAAATAAAAATAAAACGTTGTGTATAAGTGCTTTACTTAATTTTGCGCAATAATAGCGACCTTTATATGATCCAAATTGAGACATGGGCTAATCCCATTTTGACATATTCAAGCAACCCGATTTTCTCCAGTAACACGTAATGTGGTTCCCCCCTCCCTTTATTTTGACGGCAACACATTACTAAGGAAAATCGCCCAAAAAGTGGGAATTTCAAATTGAAATCAGTAATGATAGGACATTAAAAATAATTTCCTGCATTTTCTCTTGGCCACATTTACAATAAAAAAATTTATTTCACTGTTCAATCTCAAATAGTTTCTGAGTTATGGCCGACCACCTTTCTTAGTTGTACACCCGGTACACTAAAATTTTACTTCTCTTCTTCTTTAATCAGCCTGGAATTTTTTTTATAGCGTGCAATGAAAATAAAAAAATATTTGTTTCAGGTTTTAGTTAGCCAAAGTGTTAATTTGACATTTCATTTCTATTGGGGAAACTAGCACCGATGCGCCGCCGGTTTAACAAAATTTTTTTTATGAGATTGAAGAATCTAATGGCGCATTCTTTTCTAAAAATAATTTCGTACAATTTGTAACATTCGCTGGAATATTGAATTGATATATAACAGACGTTCAATCTTTTTTCTGTGTAGGTGTTACCGCATAGATCTGTTTATTTTCCTTTCAAATGGATTCATGTAGGGCTTTATTAAATGAAAGAAAATGAAAGATTTCATTCCTTTTTCAATAATAACAATTCGAATCTAAAAATTACATTGAAATTTGAACACTTGCGGTCATTGAATTAACAGACTTGCTTATTTATTTTGATAAAATATTTTTGTTTTTGGTGTTTGTGGGGTTGTCTTTACATTGAAAATGATAAGATTTTGGTTAAATAAAAACGTATTGCAATTGAAGGAAAAACGAAAATAACAAACTATTAGGTCAACACAAGCATGAGTACATTCGTAAAATAAACAATACAATGTTTGCTTCCACTACCATATCGGAAACGTTCACTTTATTTTACAGAAAGAGTAAATTTATTATCAAGTGGGTATGCACTATGTTTACTTATAGACCTTATAGTTGAAAAACGAACCTTAAACTGAAAACTTTAGTGCGTAAATATTAAGTAATCTATAAAATATGATACTGAATGATAGCTCATTCTGGTGTATTTTATAATCGGTAACCCAAGTATCAATGATGCCAACTATCGTCGTTCTTATAGTGTGCGATTTGAGAGACCATATTATTTACGCGTCATGTTCACATCATAATGAATGTAGTTAAAGTAATTGGATTTTCCGTGAGGAATTTCTATTATGTCGGTATAATAGAACTCATGTGTTAACGTATACATGGGTAACTGGGAATTAAGTGAGATACGATCATCGTAGTAAGCAAATGACAAAAAATGATTAATAAAGTGAACGTAAATACATAAATTTATTTTGGTCGATACCTCCTTTAGAAAGTGAACCGTAACTATAGTTACTAGTGGGTAAACGAAAGTTTTCCCTTATGAAAACATTTTTCATTGAAAGATGATGAGAGAACTGGGACTTGTGGTTGTGTATATCAACAAGTCAACGCTTTGGGCGTTCACATAGTTTCTTTAGTAGTTATAGCATTTATTTAAAAATTCCCGATTTAAACGTATTATCAGAAAATTTGTTATATAAAACGCCTGACGAACGTCTCCGTATGAAAAGCAAGAATCTGAGTGGAAACACCCATGAGGTTACAGTATGTGCCAAAACTCCACTTAATTAGAACCTATTTCTGTTTGTCATTTGCTTCAAATTTATGCATTACATTACATTTTTTATATGAGATTTAGACATATTATATCAATTTCAAAGAGAGTTACAAAGAGTAATATAGTAAAGCTCTATCGATGTTATATCTTCCATATGGTTGTAGGGCAAATCGCCCCATGACACATCGCCCCCGGACTTTTCGCCCCGTCACTTCGCCCCACGGACCGTTCGCCCTCGGACATTTCGCCCCCCGGACAGTTCGCCCCCGGACATTTCGCCACCTGACACTTCGCCTCCAAGATATATCGCCCCCATACACTTCGCCTCCCAGGACATATCGCCCCCGACTATTTCGCCCCCAAAACATATCGCCCTCACATCGCCTTCATCCGTTATACATATACAGTGTGTCCACATTTCGATGCTCACCATTTGTAGAGCTATTAGAAGAAGTAGAGCAGCGGTTAAATACTTAGGGAATGTTTTTCAGGGTTTAATACCCGTGACATTCAAATTCTCCATAATTTTCGTAGATTTTCAAAAACACAGTTCTGGTTTCTGTATTTCACAGTGTTACTTAGCACTAGCATACCTTTAAGCTTACATTTCTCATATGCTATTAAAGATAAATACATGTTTTTGTTAATATCTCTCCCATAAATAAATATTTTTCAGGCATGCTATACATTTTTGAAAATCTCTTTTCAAAGGCAATTAAATTAACTAATAAAAATTCTATAACATCTGCGTATGAAAACCATTGCTGGCACACATTACTTAAAAAATTAAAAATAGAACGGTGGTTTTCTGATTACATCAAAAAGTTTGTCTTGAAAATGTTTTCGAACATTGTAAAAGTTTAGAAGAGGTCAGATTAGAAGCTGTGGAGTTATTGAAGAAAATTGGAATCAGGAAATTTTGTTTTTTTTTAAATTATTTGAAAATCTAAAGACATTGAAGAGAATTAGAAATGAGATTTATCGCGAGAATTGAATTCTAAAAAAACATTCCCTATTTAACCGCTGCTCTACCTCTTCTAATAACCGAGATACCGATGGTGAGCGTCGAAATTTGGACCACTGTATAAGCTAATAGACAATGGATAATGGAATATTAGGGCGATGTTTCGGGGGCGAAATATATAAAGGCGAAATGTCTTGGGGGCGATATGTTTCGGGGGCGAAATGTCTTGGGGGCGATATGTTTCGGGGGCGAAATGTTTTTAGGCGAAACATCTTGGGGGCGATATATCAGGGGGCGAAATGTCTTGGGGGCGATATGTTCGAGGGCTAAATGTCCGGGGCGAAGTGTCCGAGGGCGAAGTGCCGGGGCGAATTGACCGCACACCCTTCCATATATCAGGGTTAACAAAAGGTTATTTGATGTTAAACATAAAATATATTCATTAGATATTAATAGCTCGCAAAGTAGGTACGCAACAGCTAATGGTAGAGTCAAATGTTCATTCTAATGTACGATCTGCATCTTAGTAGTCATTAACATTATGATCAGAAATAGATTTGATGGAATTAATTGCCTTTACTCACCCTCATTGATGCCATTTAGTTACATTAATTCCTGATGATCCTTTCAAAGGATTCGTAATAGGTACTAATCGTGTTCCTTAGTTCTATATAATAAAACATTAAATGTATTTTTGTAATGGTCCATGTTTACTTTTTCAATGATGATCTTTTGGTATACAAGAGTACACATATAAATTTTGGTATTATAAACAGAAGCGCTAAGCGTTGCTAAAGAGTTTATAGGTAACGATTTGTAAATCAATAAAATTTATATTATTCAATTTAACACAAAACCCACCAGTTTTAAACGTCCGTCTGATCAAAGCTTTAACAAGATTGTGAAATCTGTACAAAGATGAATTCAGTTCATAAGTAATCTAATACATACAAATTTTGATAGATATAGGACTGACAGCTTGAGGCCGTATTTCTTGAGCCGAAAATATTCTATACGCATTACTCAGTAGGTCAATAGATGAAGGATTGTGGGGGACATTATCAAATCAAACGTAGAAATGAGTAGGTACAATGTAATGATTTATTTTTATGAATTATGTTTAAAATGCCGTCCATTTGCTGCCGCCATTTCACCGCGGAGACTGTTCGCCGCAGATCTTTATTATACTACTCATTTCGCTAAGTTCAAAAAATTGCGACTCAGTCACAAAAGCAATGTTTGAATTTAAAGCCGTATCGCCTATTATTGTTCGAGATGCACTTCATAATATTTAAAAAATAGCAACGTCAAAGATATTCTTCGAGTATGTACAAAATTAGTAAAGCATAATATCGGTCTATTAGTAAAACCTCTTACCATCATAGTAAACTCGATTATTAATGCAGGCGTTTTTCCTACTGATATGAAAACTGCGTTGGTGACACGAATATTTAAGAGAGATGAAAAGGACGAAATAGGTAACTATGGACCGATCTCTATCCTTCCGATTTTCATTAAGGTTGTTGAGAAGATTTTTTATTAACAAATAATGAGTTTTAGAGTCTAGTTTAGAGTCCAGCGAGGTAAGGGCACCTCAAATGCTATCACTAAATTCGTTAGTGGTATGTTAGAAGGTTTCGAAAGGGGATTTGGTACTGTAAAGCTAAAATTCACGCAAATGCTGACCAAGTACTCAAGCAGCCCATTTATACTGTATCTTCATTCGCATGGGGTCAATACTGCCAAAGGTATGGTCGATGTGCATGTCACAAAAATAAAGGAAAGGTTACAAAATACCAGAGTTAACATCGCAGATTTTTAATAACTGCTTAGAAATGCAAGTCACACTTGCCAAGGTGCCCAATGTAGTACGTCTACTTTGACGAAGTTGATCCGACAGAAACGAAACGCTATAAGGAATGTTCCACTTAATCCGATCAGCGTGGAAGCCCCAGAATATCGTGAATATGTTATTGGAGAACAGAAAACCGAGAACTTTCATTTATCAGTGGGCCACACGAAGACCGGATTCTCATATTTGGACGATAAGGCTATACTGTAACTTTTGCGGACTGTACCAGTGTATTTGTGGATGGGACCTTTAAAATTTGTCCAACCTTACTCAAGTTTATACTGTATCTGGTTTAAAATATGGTGGTGGTTTAGTGCCCAATTTACGGCCTCAGAACATTCACTGTGATTTCGGGAGAAGTAATCCAAGGGGAGCTGAACGTCGCCAACCCATATTCCTAAAAAGAATGTGAAATGTGTACGATAGAACTCTGCAAGGGGAGATCGCACAACCATCCATACGGAGGCAGCTCATCGACGTTTGCATGCTGAACACGGGATTATACGTCCGGTTATTTGCAGTTTTATTGACTGGCTTAAAAAAGTGCAACATGGCAGAGATTTATACTATGCGCAACTCGTGGCCCGGCGGAATCCTCCGGTAAAATTAAGGTAGTGCAGGGATGCCGATAAGCGAATTGTTCGCATCATTTGCGCCTACAATGAAAGGGGCATTATTGCATTTTTTCATGGAATAGCTCACAATTTTTAAATGCATACAAAAACAAAAAAATGATGGTGAAATTTAATGTAATATATTTATTATTAAAAAATCTAGTTTCATAATTAAAAAATAAAAATATATACGTAACAAGTTAAGCCCGTGCTCACCTCGCGGCGAACGTTCCGGCGACGAAACCGCCACGGCGAAGGGGGCGCGGCGAAACGTCCTACACCCGTGCAAGCTCCGGCGATGCTCCACAGTTCTTTTGAAATTTTTAATTTATCATTGTCTAATAAACTTTTCAAGAAAAGTAATGGTTAAACCCTATTTTAGAAGCATATTTGTGCATCTTTTAAATATTTATAGGCCTTTTTAAAAGATGCTCAAGCAGAACCTTCACTTGTAGTGATACGATTTCAGAAAGAATTCATTGTGTAATGTCTTCCAAAAATTGCTAATTTGTCAAAAAATTAAACAAGAGAAGCTGAAACCACAGCATAAATACGACTGAAACTATACTTAGTCAGATCAGGATTTTTTTCAAGACATTCAGAAGTAACAGCCGTCTTTTAATGTACTCTGTGAATGTTTTTACAAAGTATGTATGTATAAGCAGCTGATACATCGGTGGACAGACAGCTGAAAACAAAAAGAAATTATATGTTTTTCGTAACTCTCTTCAGTTGCTAGATTGACCCACTACTTTTGTTATACATAAATATAATCATTTTCACCCTTATGTTATTATAATTAAGATTAAAAACCAAATAGATAGAAGGTAGTAAGAGTTTTGCTTCAGCCACCATGGAAAATTATTGGGTAGAGTAAAATAGAACAGTAAATGAATCTTTTAATGTAAATTCTGCATCTTTTTTATTCAAAAGTTCTTCCATTAGTTAGGTATATAGGTAAAGCTCATATTGTGTAATGTAATAATTCACGAAAGGCACATTCATTATACAGCACGTTGATTACACCGGAAATGTTTTATCTTGATAGCGACGCATGAAATAATTGTGATTAAAGCCTAGTTTAAACAACAAAATACACGCGTTTAATCAATAAGGAAAGATAGACTTAAGTAAATGAATTTCTCATTTTGTGTAAAGCTTTGATAGATATACACAATGGTGTTAATGTTACTATAGTTATTTACTGTATTTGCTTTTATGTGATGTAAGACGGATGTTGATGTATAACATGAGATTTGTTTACTGTAGTCGATGTAAAGCACCCACCGCTCTAAAGATAAATAACTCACAGGCAGCTCTATGTTTTGAATTATTACATTACTATTGTTACACGTAATACAATTTAAGATAACGTAACTTTCGACGATATACGAACAAAATTATTTCTGAGTAACAATTTCCGTTTCAATTGTTAATTTTTCTTGAACTCTCGTCATTATTTCATTTGAAATTTATTACTACGGTATTAAACCAAAACGTAAAACGTATAATGTGTTAATAGCACTCAACTTGCTGGTTTTTGTGTAACAGACAACTCAACTCAGCTATATTTATCTGTTCACCAAAATAACTTTCCAAAATTAAATGCCTCGTCTGCTTACTAAATCTCTAAAATGTTCAAGATTCTCAAACTTGCCACCGAGCATTTTATGAATATTGGTGTCTTGAAAGAAAACTTTGGACATACTCTATATCATTGGTAATAATCATGGAGTATTTCTAACTAAATGCGTTTACGTCATAGACATAGCTGTTTTGCAATACCATCCGTAAATATCATTTTTGGATGCGGGTCAAACCTGTTATAAGAAAATAATGTAGATTGTTTTCGAGCTGGTGGACGCTAAACCTTCCTCGAGAGGGACAAAGAGATAAAAATCGAAAGGTTGTCGTCCTAATAACGCTATGCCTATGCTCTCGAAAAAAATCCTTTGGTAATTCTACCCAATACGTCTATCCTAAACATTGCGCAAAGACTGAGTTCAAACCATATTCCCTTAAATTTCTAATCCTGATACGTTTCTTCTTCCGATACTACTTTCAAATTATTTTACCTTCCATTATCAATTTTAATAAGGAATATCTTCTTCCTCTCAATATATGCCAGAAATGTTCCTGTTTGTTTCATTTTCCCCTTTTGCACCACCGCTTTTCCCTTATTCATTCTACGCAGTAGGTACTGCAGCGCTGTTGATACGATCCAACCACCTCCAATAGCACCAGACTTCGAATACTTGTACTATTGCTATTATGTTTGCTTTGGTGCCCAAACTTCGGATCCAGAAAATAGGGTGGAAAGACACAACAGCTTACCTTAACTCCAAATTTTTATTTCTATTTCATATTTGCAAAACTTTTTTAGTCTGAGTGAAACGTAAATCTCGACTGAACATGCAACGTAAGTTGCTATAAAATTGCGGTTTATCGTACAATTTCCTAAATTTAAGAAAATTTGACGATTTTGCTATATTCATTGTCACGTCGCGTCGATCTTTATGTCATCCTTTATAGTATTATTGCTAGATAAACAAAGGGCAACATTTTTATGTAAAACTTCTATTTATATAACATTTTAAGAAACGCTTTTTCCTTCTTTTTCAAATATTTATCAAGATATTATCTATCGACATTTTGATATTAAATAAAACGTAAATGGGTGTAGACTAGTTTGCTGTTTATTAACGCTCCCCTCATTACGGGAATGGACTTTATTTCACATTGATTAAAATGACAGACTTACCACTTCTGTAAACGGATTTCAAGTAAATAGACGTGGATTATAATGCTCTTTACTATCTGTTGCGATTTGTACTTCATGTAATAGGTGAGATCATGTAAGTAGTACATACTCTATTGAATAGAATAGAATAGTCTATTCTATACTATACTAATGTTTTCTGCACAAAACGCTTATTCGCATAGCGTTCTAATATGTTTATAGCTATCGCATTGAAACGAATGATTAGCATAGGAATTCAATTTGACTAGACAAGAATAGGTTCGCCAATTTCGTTTGAAACAAATTAGAGTAAAGGCGGTGAATGTGGAATTAGGGTCAGTATTGTGGAATACCTGAACTATTCTTAAACTATTGACGCCATCTGTAATTGGGTGGCCAAAAAATATAGTCCAAACTGAAATAGTTAGGCCCCTATAAACTAAGTTCCACGTCATTTTATATAATCTCGAAATGTTGAAATTTGATATTACGCGCCCTCCAGAGTTTTTAACAGTGTTGTGAGTATTCATTGTGAGTGCAAAATTACGTTGATTTTTAAACTTTAAAAAAATATCCAGGGCAAGTTAAAACATGAAAGTTTGTATGAGTGGTACAAAGTTCGTATAATTTTATTAATTTAAATAAGTTTCGATGATGTCTAACATGAATCAATAAGTGTGGTAATGTGGAATAAAATAGGTCTGTGAATGTGGGCTATTCCACATTAGCGAATCTTTTATTAAAATCTCATAAAAACTCATCAGATGAGGAAACATTTTCACTGGAAACTCCTATAGGAGATGCTAACTGTATTTTCTGTGATGAACAGTTTTCCAAAGATCGTCGAGGAGAAATGTGGATAATGTGCATAATGTGTAATTCCTGGGCCCATGAAGCATGTTCTAGTTCAGAAAAACAACCTTATATTTGTGATTTTTGTCAATAAACACCCGTTTTATGTATAATGAATAAACTTATAAAAGTTCATTTGTTTAATATTTATATTCCACATTCTCAAATCAGTATATTCCACTTTACCAGACCAATTTTCCAAAGTTAAAATAGTACATTAATAAGTTAAATAGGTATTAAAAATTAATAGGGAAATAGCTTTCATTGATAATCTTGTTAATAGATGTAAAACATCTGAAAATATAACTGGACTTTAAATTAGATCGTTTTACAATTTTTTTCTATTTTTTTCTTATTAAAAATGAAAAGGTATTCCACATTCACCGCCTTTACTCTACATACTTACAAACATTCAATGAGGACGTTTCAATTCCAGTGTATACTAACCACAATTATTATTATCATCACTATTTATTTTGTTCGCGTTAGTGTCCTGGTGTGGCCGGATGAGGAAGTTCCTCATTAAGTCATTATTATTAACGTTTACTGGAAAAGTATTTTACTGCAATGATAGATTAGGAACTGCGATTTTCTCAATAGTGAAATAAAATAAAACTGACACTTACTTCTTGAGCACAATTAAAACGACGGAAACCTCCCTAATTCAGCTCTAGCTCTATGTTGTGGGTGAATGATGGCGCCCTTTTTACATAATTAATTAATACTCCTTCTAATCTAGGCTAAGTTATCTGCCTTGTACAGGTTACGTTTTATTTGACATTACACGCACGAGAGCAATGGTAATTCGCGTCGACCTTAAACAATTAAGTGAGGTAATAAAAGAAGAGTAAATGAATTCTTTATTACAGGTTTATATAAAAACGTTACTGGAAACGAGTTCAGATTGTCTGCTGTTAAAACAGGGCGAGACGGTGTTTTAAGAAAGCTTTATACGTTGATTATACTCTGTATTGTAGTAAATTAGGTGAATCGTTTTCCTAACGCATCCATATAAATTACGTATACGAGAGTTACATAAATCTTTTAACGTTTTCGACACAATAAATCCATATTTCATTTCTTTTGTGAAAACTCTATATCGATATTTATATTCATTTGTATATATAAACTGTACAAGAAAGAAACACGCAATTTATCTCAAACTCCCAGTTGAAGTTTCAATTTCAGCGGTAACTTTGGACAAGTATAGATACATATAGCCTGTTGGTGACGCTGATAAACAATTATATCACGCCACAATTAACGTGACACACTCGGGTGTAATCAATGAGAAAACGCGCTAGCACTAATAACTAATAACTCGTTTATTTTCTACTAGTTAAGTGACATACAAAATACAAATGAATTCTCTCTTTGACATTGGGTTTACATCCTATTTAATACCTCTGTTAACAAGGGGTGGAAAAATACAGTATTCTGATTGGTTGACGTTGACTCTTACAGTTAAGGGAAATCGGGCAATAGGTACCAACACGTACCAACTTCACAGGTGGTAAATGGAACTGCATGCTGAGGCTTAAGTTAAGGCTGATTGACGTTTGAAGAACATTGTTTAAAAGGTAGTACGCTTGACTGAATATTATGAGTTATGACTAAAGCTAAAGGGTTTCGTGGGAATGTCAACTAAACTAATAATATCTACTAAGTGGTACAAGAACATGAAATCTATAACATCGAATAACAATACCTAACTATTTATATGAATCGTACACATGCCGCCGCCCTTGAAATTATTAATTTCAATCAAATCAGTATATAACGAGTGAACATATGTATGATAAGAACATTATTAAACATAGCTATAATACCTTAACCTAGAACACATTAGCTGTAGCTTATAAGAATAATTCATTCTACATTGTTAGAATGCTTCTGACGTGCACTATCACTCTACCTCACTTTACTCCGTAGGTAGCACACTTAAACGTACCGCGGGTCTTTTCAATACGCCACTATTAGTTTTTACACTAGCTGTGCGCACAACACCATCCTTTCCTGGATGCACGGCGATCACCAGTCCAAGCCTCCAAAATCTTGATGGTATGTTGTCTTCAGCGATTAATACCATGTCTCCAACAGCGATCGCTGCGCCTCGAGTTGTTTGCCACTTATGCCGTTTTTGTAGTTCTTGGAGATAATCTGTACTCCATCGACTCCAAAACTCTTGCTGCAATCGTTGTGTATATTGCCATCTACTTAATTTATTTATTGGTTCGCTTGCCAAATTCGCTTCGGGTGTTGAATTTAGATAATCGCCAATTAAAAAATGGCCTGGTGTTAAATAACTAAGGTCATTAGGATCTGTGGACAGAGGAGCGATAGGACGGGAATTAAGTACGCATTCCACTTCGGTGATCAAGGTGTACATCTCTATAAACGTTAGATTCGCCTTGCCGATTATTTTATTTATGTGACGTTTAAAAGCCTTTACAGCTGCTTCCCATAGCCCTCCTTGGTGTGGAGCCTTGGGCGTTATAAAGTTCCACTTAATTTTTTTTGCGGTTAAGTATATAGAAATCACAGTTTGGTTGGCATCATTTCTTAGAAAATCATAAATACCCTTCATCTCGTTCGCGGCGCCTACGAAGTTAGTCGCATTATCGCAGAATATCTCGCTCGGGAGACCGCGTCTAGCAATGAAACGTTTAAGGGTCGCGAGGAAGGATTCACTAGTGAGACTTTCAACTAGCTTACTAACGGAGGAGAATTTTGTGAAGAGGAAGTTCCCAAACTCACGTTTGCTGTTGAGCGACTCTTGCCGTTGCACGAGTAATGATCTCGCTTCGGGGATTTGATCGTTGGGTTCGAAATTTGTTGGACTGTACTGTGGGTCAAGTAGAAAACGCGGGCCTGACCACCAGAGACCGTTCGATAAAAGATTAGCGGGAGTTGAACCTCTAGATATGACATCGGCGGGATTTTCGCTGCTCTTCACGTGATACCAAGAATTTGCGTCTGATTTTGACTGGATTTCCGTCACTCTGTGTGCTATGAAGCTTTTCCATCTGCTAGGGCATGATTGAATCCAAGAAAGTGCTATGGTCGAGTCGGTATAATAATTGATGAGAGATGGGTGAAATTCGACTGCTGCCTCTTGAACCTTTTTCATTAACTCAGCTAACAGCACCGCTGCGCATAGCTCTAGACGAGGCAAGCTTAGCGTCTTTAGAGGAGCAACTCGGGACTTTGCGCAGAGAATTCCACAGTGAACCTCCTGGGAAACCTCTATTTCTCTAACAAAGACGCAGGCTCCGTACGCGAGTTCACTGGCATCCGCAAAACCGTGCAATTCAAATCGGGAATTTTTGTCAAATCTAAGATTTCTAGGTATCGAGATCGTTGGCGCTTCACGTAAGTCTCTACAAAATCTTGACCAATTAGTTTGAAACTCTAAGGGTACAAATTCGTCCCAATTACAATTTAATTTCCACAAATTTTGCATGATTAACTTAGCTGTTACAATAACAGGACCTAGCAAACCGAGCGGGTCGAAAATTTTCGATATTTGACTAAGGATAATTCTTTTATTTACTCTAGCACCGTTGTTGTGCTCGACCTTCCAACTATACGTGATCGTGTCTGATGTCGGTGACCAAAAAATACCTAATGTTTTTAAACCCTCTTTACCGTTACCAGCGAGAACTATATTTTCTTGCTTCGTTCTAAGACCTTCTAAAACCCTATTACTATTTGATGCCCATTTACGTAACTCGAAGCCGCCCTTACTTAACGTTTTTACTAATTTATCGCGAATCTTAGTTAACTTTCGTTCGTCATTATGTCCGGTTATCAAATCATCCATGTAGAAGTCGTTACAAATCAATTTTGCAGTTTCGGGTTCGAGAGGTTCAATTTCGGATGCAACTTCCTTTAAACATCTAGTAGCAATAAAGGATGCTGGACGGGTTCCATATGTAAGAGTATTTAATTCGAAGACCTTTATAGGTTCATTCGTATTAAATCTGTACACTATCTTTTGGTATTTCTTGTCGTTTTCGTGAATCAAAATTTGACGGTACATTTTTGCAATGTCCCCCGTTAAAACGTACTTGTGTAACCTAAATCTTAATAGTATGCTAAATAAATCGTCTTGCAGCACCGGTCCTAACATTAGACAGTCGTTTAACGATTTGCCGCGCGTGGTTTTGCAAGAAGTGTCAAAAACAACGCGAATTTTGGTTGTTACACTTTCCATTTTATACACGGCGTGATGTGGAAGAAAATAACCGTCGTCTTTACAATTGTTTAGAGGGCCTACTTCGCGCATGTGACCTAGATCCAAGTACTCTTTCATAAATACGTTGTATTCTTCCCGGGCGAACTGATTTTTATTTAATTTTCGTTCTAACTGCAAAAATCGCGATTTTGCGGTTTCTAAAGAATGTCCAATTGAACTCGGGTCTGACTTCCACGGTAATGCAACTACAAAACGTCCAGATTTATCTCTCGTTGTATTATTTCCAAAGTGTTGCTCGCATTCTATTTCTTCGCGTGATTTCGAAAAACAATTTTGAATATTTTCCGTTTCCCAGAACTTAACAATGTTTTGGTTTAATTCTTCGGTGACGCTTAAGTTGCAAATAGCATGGCCGTTTGATGATTTTTTGTTTATTTCCCCTGACAATAACCACCCGAAAACGGATTTTTGTAATATTAACCCAGCGTTGTTTGTACGCCGTTGTCCGACACATAGTAGTTGGAAAAACACTTGCGCCCCGATTAATATTTCAATAGGTTGAGATTGATAAAATTGTGGATCTGCTAAGCGTATGTCTTTGGGTACCTGAATTTTATCGATGTTTAAAGTTCTTGCGGGTATGTTGGATGATATTCGATCTAATACGTAACCTTCTAGCGACAAGCGAAATTTGCCGTGCTTTGATCTGATTTCAACAGTCGTTGTTAAATTAGCGCGTGTGAAATTTCCGGTAATTCCGGCGACAGGCAAGTTGGTAGTTTTCGTGGGCAATTGAAGTAAATTCAACAATTTTGTTGTTAAAATATTAATTTGGGATCCCGAGTCGAGTAACGCGCGTACGGTATGAAAATTACCTTCGAAATCTTTAACCTCAATTAAACAAGTAGACAACAGAATATTCGATGGGTTGAAAGACGTATGAAAAGATGCAGCAACGACCTCCTCACTACTTCTATCTGTAACCCCTTGTACATCCTTGGAAGGCTCTGCCTTTTCAATATGTAAGGCCGTATTGTGACTTTTTTTGCATTTTCTGCAATGAGAAGATTTACATTCGCGTGCGAAATGACCCCGACGCAAACAATTTTTACATAATCCCTTTTGCTGAGCACTTTCGATACGCTCTTTAATGTTTAAATTCAAAAATGCAGGGCATTGACTTGTAAAATGATCGGGTTGGTCACAATAGTTACAGGTACCGTTCGCTTTATTTGCGAGTACATTACAAGATGCCGTCCTATTATTAAATTTGTTAACCTTTGGCATACCTTCAAGGGGGTCTTTTACCTGAACCGCGCTTAATGTGTGACATTTATGCGTAAGGAATTCGGTCAATTCTTTGAAAGTGGGTAATTCCGATGATGGTAATTTCTCTTCCCATTCTTTGCGTGTTATAAATGGCAGTTTCGATAGAACTAAATAAATCAAAATATCGTCCCATTGAGATACGGGCCGATTCATCGCGGTCAACGAGCGAGTATGCTGCGATATGATATCTAAAATGCTTCTAAAGCCGTGATAAGACTCCTTCGTTAAGGCGCTTATACCAAAAAGGCCGCGAACGTGATTATTGACTATTATGCGTTTGTTTTCGAATCGTTCGCGCAACAATTCTCGGGCGTTCTGATAATTTTGGTCCGTGATATCTAGATATTTAACGACATCCAACGCTTCTCCCTTAAGGCATGATGTGAGATACTGCATTTTTTGTATGTTGGAAAGCGTGGGATTACTCTCGATTAATGAATTAAATGTATCTTTGAAAGATAACCACTCATTGTATTGGCCATTGAAAACAGGTAGGTTTACCGCAGGCAGTTTCACCACTCGGGGGCTAAGGGCTTGCTGTTGCTGACAATGGGAGTTTACTATATTTTCTTTACAATATTTTTCGCTTTCTACCGTTAATTTTGAAAACAATGAATCTATTTCTAAGCGACTATTAAAATATTCGTCAAACTGTTCGTCAAAATCGGCTTCGTAACTATTTTCAAGGTTTTCGTCGAATGCCTTAATTGATTTTTGGCATGACTCAAATTGTTTACGGATTTTATTACAATATTCGTGCGTGTTTTCTGGCGATTCTAAATATTTTTGTAAAATGGTCATATTACGTTTAAGATATGTACGGTTGTTTTTTAACGTTTTTAAACTCTCGATCACAATGGGTGGTACTTCATCGGAAGTGTTAGGATCATGCGACATGGTGGCGGTTATAATTATGCGGGTTTAGGATTAATAGGATAAAAAAAATATCTGACCTTGTTACTTCGGTTGATTTTGGTTAATCCGTTGTAGATGTACTTGAGAGTGGCGAGCGAGCGAGCGATGGCGAATCCTGGCGTAACCTTCTTTACGAGATGCTAATTAAGCGGTACACTCTGCGATGCGGGAAGATTTCTTTATTCGGGTCGAAGGACCATATGTTGAGTGGCGAGCGAGCGAGCGATGGCGAATCCTGGCGTGAGCTTCTTTACGAGATGATAATTAAGCGGTACACTCTGCGATGCGGGAAGATTTCATTATCCGGGTCGAAGGACCATATGTTGAATGGCGAGCGAGCGAGCGATGGCGAATCCTGGCGTGACCTTCTTTACGAGATGATAATTAAGCGGTACACTCTGCGATGCGGGAAGATTTCATTATCCGGGTCGAAGGACCATATGTTGGTGACGCTGATAAACAATTATATCACGCCACAATTAACGTGACACACTCGGGTGTAATCAATGAGAAAACGCGCTAGCACTAATAACTAATAACTCGTTTATTTTCTACTAGTTAAGTGACATACAAAATACAAATGAATTCTCTCTTTGACATTGGGTTTACATCCTATTTAATACCTCTGTTAACAAGGGGTGGAAAAATACAGTATTCTGATTGGTTGACGTTGACTCTTACAGTTAAGGGAAATCGGGCAATAGGTACCAACACGTACCAACTTCACAGGTGGTAAATGGAACTGCATGCTGAGGCTTAAGTTAAGGCTGATTGACGTTTGAAGAACATTGTTTAAAAGGTAGTACGCTTGACTGAATATTATGAGTTATGACTAAAGCTAAAGGGTTTCGTGGGAATGTCAACTAAACTAATAATATCTACTAAGTGGTACAAGAACATGAAATCTATAACATCGAATAACAATACCTAACTATTTATATGAATCGTACATAGCCTATATATTATTCAGCGATGTAGATAGAGCACTGATCAATAATTTGTATGCATATAAAACCGATACATAAAACGCTGATGGAAACTATAAAGAAATTTCAAAAGTCGACAAAAACTTCATTTTCTCTGTGCGTGTGCGCCTACATGTTTAGTGAAAAAAAAACCATTGACTTTAAAATATATCCGAGTTGAACTGTAAGCTGCAAAAAAACTATGTTATTAGCGTACAATATTACACCTTGCTACACAAATGTAGCACTATTTGTTCAACGCTTTTATTTCTGCAAAGTCAATATCTTAAATTTCCATAGTTTACCTGTAATTTGTTTATACAAATTTATAATATATTGTAGCAAATAGAATATCAGTTTTACATTATATTACCCCTTTCTACTGTTATATCTCATTCGTACTGTGTTGACGTCAATGTTTTCTAAATCATTTGCTTGATAATGGGATCAGGAAGATCCCGAAAAATGTTGCACAGTTAAGTATCACTAATTTAATCGGGGCCGGGACACTACACCGAATGCCCACAACGCCGAAACGATATTTATGGCCCATATCGCCGACTAGGGACACTACGCCGACGGACACTACGCCGACTGTGCCCACATCGCCGAAAACTGTACAAGGGACACTAAGCCGAACGTGACCACAACGCCGACTACTAGAAAAAAAATTAATAGGGACACTACGCCGACAGTGCCCACATCGTCGACAAGTGTACAAGGGACACTTCGCCGAATTTTTATTTTAATTGCAGACCCCTGAAAGAAAAACTCCCGAAAAATAATTATAGATGGGTGTGAATAAATATATAAATATACAAGGTTTGGAAATAAAAGTAATGTTAAACTTAAACGTAGATTGCCACTAAAGCGCCTAGGTTATTTGCAGATTTAGTATGTTTTTTTTCAATTGATACTTTTTCATAGTCAAGTGCAACATTTCTTCCTGGGGTCTGCAATTAAAGTAAAAATTCGGCGAAGTGTCCCTTGTACCATTGTCGACGATATGGCCACTGTCGGCGTAGTGTCCGTCGGCGATGTGGGCATCGTCGGCGTTGTGTCCCTTGTACAGTTGTCGACGATGTGAGCACTGTCGGCCTAGTGTCCCTATTAATTTTTTTTCTAGTAGTCGGCGTTGTGGTCACGTTCGGCTTACTGTCCCTTGTGGCCTTGTACAGTTTTCGGCGATGTGGGCACAGTCGGCGTAGTGTCCGTCGGCGTAGTGTCCCTAGTCGGCGATATGGACCATCAAAAAAGCGTGTCGGCGTTGTGGGCATTCGGCGTAGTGTCATATGCCCATTTAATCATCACGCATCGAATTTGTCAACTTAGATAACATTTCAAAAGGAAGTTGCGAGTCTTTTATTGTTCATCAGTTCGAACCTCTTTGTGTGAAGAGAACCAACCAAGATGTCCAACATCGTAAAATATAGGGCCACGAGCACTTTCGGGACCAATCTAATCAGACCAAGGGACCATGGGTAGGACAGAGTTTTAAAATGTATTTCACACTTCGGACAATCAAAACGAAGTAAATGTAAATTGGTTGATTCTATCAATACTCATGCCATGTTACCGCACATTAATAACGTAACTAAACAAGATTGTTGGTTCCCATTTTTCTTCAAGGACAAATTGAAGAATGTTGGTCCCGACTACTTTAAACAATTTTGCTACCAACTACGCGTTAGAATTGTCTATAAATGGGAAATCGATATAAACGTTATCAATAGAAGCAATAGTTGATAAATTATGGAGAATAAGTTTTTAATTTAATTTCTTATAGTTAACACGTACTATATTATGAATTCTAAAATCGATTTTTTTGTAGTCACTTTCTGCAATTGAAAATTGTTGAAGTATTGTTGAGTCAAATTCTTATACGATGCTGAAAATGATAGGAAAATGTCTTTAGCTTGTAGCTAAATTATTTAAGGCACTTAAGGCATGCTTAAAGTTAAGCAGAACTTAAATACCATAGCAACCATTGTCTCAATAATCGTTACCATAGCATTTAAGTTCTGCTTAACTTTAAGCATGCCTTAATTTGTACGGTGAAAACGGGCATAAGATTATTAAAGGTGAGTTAATAATAGTCACAAAATTTATAGTCTGTGTTTGTCATATTCTATGCTTGTTGGTACGAAAGACTTATACCATAGACCAAAGAGTCTATGCTTATACTTATAATTTATAATCCTTTGGTAATACACAGTTCGCAAGTATTATTATCAGGTGAATTTTCATTATAATACAATGTCTTCCTATTTTGATGTTATAAGAAACTCTTTATCGCATTGTTTTCAATTTGATAATGAGTTCATTACCGCACCGTTTTTAAGTTGGTAGCATTGTAATAATTGGCAGCAAAACTCGGGAGAAGTAATATTGTAACGTAACCTAAAACGTTATGTGCCCCGAAATAAAATTAAATTAATAAGCTCTTTTTTAACTACGTAACGAAACAATTCATAAATAAAATTAAATGGCCAGTAAACTGGCACACAACTTTCCCGTGTTTACTACAATGACGTAGGTATTAAATATAATAGTTTTTTGCATAATAACTCAAAATGAAATAGTTTTTGTGTAATAACTCAAAAAAATAAAAAAATATATATAGGTAGTGTGTAGTATACTAGTTGTAATCAGAAAACGATTTCTGATTTTCTCCTGAAATAATATACAGGGTATTTCATAAATATTTTTAATATTTTGTTAATTTCCAGATAGAAAAAAAGAGAAATATAATTAATTGGGATGCTGATGAGCGACAAAAGCAGTCCCAGACAACAGTTCTGATCTGAATTTGGTAATAGTAAAAAGATCGGCAACGGTATCCAACATATTTTATTGATAGATACCTATAGGTTGTATTGTAGAACTTCCGTGCGATAGTCTACGACTACCGTAACTTTTTATTGTCTTTATCTAATCCCGATCATTTACTTCAAATAGTCTTGATACATTGGTTTTGGTTTTCGGTATAGAAACAAATACGACATCAGGTTTATAATCAACACGGTCGACTGACAGTTTGTCAACTCTTTCTTTCTGCCAGCATCGCTATAACCTATAAATTAACACGAACCTAAATAATACCTATTTGTTGGAGTGCATTACATTCCTTCATTACTCATGATTACTGATTCTGAATGCTTAGTTTATGAAATGCGTATAGGTAATTAAAACCTGTAACGATATTAAAAAGTTTTTACTTCACTATAAAAACATTTTCTGCAAGGGAAATAAAATAATTGATTATGTACAGAAACGTTTTTACAGTTAAAGTCAATTTTTTAATATTTGAATTTTATCTTATATTAATAGATATTTAAAGATCCTTTTAACTTTTGGAATGTATGAACTTTAATGCGCCAATAGTAAAAAATATATTTATAATTGGCAATGATAGCAAAGGAGCTTTTTAAACGCGAACGCTAAGTAACCACGAAACGCTTTTCTTTGATCAAGTAAAAACTTAGAATTACAGTTGGTGCTTTTATCGGGTCTTTGCCGATGAGGTATTTCATCCACCTTCAAGGTATTAAAACGGGGGGAATATATATTTTATATACGTACAAAGGTAGGGAAATATACAGCAAATATTGCGCAAGTAGCTACTTCAGTAACACAAACAAAAGGTTTTCCAGTTATTTCTTCGGCGCAATTGTGCAATCAGGTTTTATTGCCTTTTTTTAAGAGATTTCCCCTATAAGCTTTTGTTGAACTCTTTTGCTTCAGTATAAATTAAATGAAGAAATAAATATGCCGATCTCTCTTTAGGCGTGAACTGTAGTTACAGCAATTTAGATAAGGACGCTTTAACGTGGGTGATGGCTGATATATTCACGAGTCTATGCGGGGTGGTTTTAGTTCACCGCCCCCACATCAGTTTCGCGCAAACTGTTGAGTCGAGCAGACGTCTTTTCAGTTTCCCAGGTACGGTTTTTCGGGTTTGAGTGCGTGAGGCTCTTCATCGTTTTGTAAGTTAAAATACACGTCAATAATAGAAATTGGCGAAATTAATGTGATGGCGTTCTCGCTACATTACAAAATATATTAACCTGCGTATCATAAAAGATTAATAAAATAAAGAATTTCAAACATTCGAGGTATTTGTTTCCGTTTTTATTTATTTTATATCAGTAGTTTACTCCACAGAAGATGCAATTATGTTTTATTGGAAAAATGCCTCATTTTTTAGAAAGTCTCGCTTGTTTATAAAAATTCCTACGTGGAAGTCATTTAAGAGCAATCAACAAGTTTCGTTATTTTTCCGAAATTATATTCCTCAAAACCTTTTCTTTCTCTCTTCTAATTAATAATTTTCTATTGAAAAATAATACCGATAGAATACAAATGAAAAGATTTGTGTTGGTTGAATATTAATTTCGCAAGGAGGAATGGCAAGTAATGCACATCCCAATTTTAGTCAGTAAGTTAACTGGACAAGAACCCAGTGTTAAACTGAACTCTATTGTTGTTAGTGTTTCATTCTTTTCTTGATTAAAATTGTTTGTTAGAAATGTAGCCCCTCGATATTTTTTTTAGTTGAACTGTTTTTCGTTTTGTGTGTTGTGCTATCATATATCTTAATGTAAAACATTTGCGACACATTCTTTTATGGCAAATGTATGAAAAGCGTACAAATTATATGTCATATTTTTGAGAGGATATGAGAAACATTGTTTTACTTAAAAAATTATTATTACTGCCGTTTTGAAAAACGAACCAGTAGCGACAGGAATCTTGGTAAATATGTCTACAGTTCTTTTCGTCTCTTCTAATATTGAATACATATAGAAATGAATATTTTTCAAATGTAGAAGCCTTTTAAAACCTTTATTTTAAAGTTACAAAAAATTAAATGATCATAAAGTTCTATGTTTTGAGTCGTTTAAAATGTTCGAGTTATTTGAAAGCTTTTAAATCTTTTATTTCTCGAATATAAATTTTTTACAAATTTACATTTTTAGTATTATAAAAATTACGTCATTTTATATTCATCCTTATGTAATTTTTTACTTTTGTGCTTAGAAAGCTTTTTTTTAAATCAATTTTTTAAATGTACATAATTTATGTTTTCATCAGTTAACTGAACAAACTGTCTCACAATTTTTCCTTTCTTAGCAGAACCATTTAATTCAACCTGATTCGTAATTATTATTTCATGATTCTCAGCATATCAAACTTTTATTCTTCCAACTAACTGCACACTCAATTTTATTCCATATCGTTCTTCGTGCTTTCGTAGTGAGAGCTTACATTTAGTGGCTAATTATTTTGTGAACCTTTTTGTCAATCCAACATGAATTATTTATTTTCTTATCATTCAATTCCCTGTGGAATAGGTATTAAAATTTTATTGTTAAGGTTTATGGCCGTCAGAGATTCAAAAATACGCTGTTTTTTTCATTTAAGCTGCAGATTTAGCTCGTTTAAGTTCCGTATTAAGCCCGTTTGACACTGCATTTTTTTTGTTTTGTACAAAATATTATATGACCACTTTTTTTACCAATATAATTCAATGGTATCAACTTCAGTTTTGGTATTGGAAATGCCGCAATAATAGCGTCATTTGTTTCTGCACATGACAACAGGTTGAACCTAACGGGTGTTTTCATATTACCGTATAACTTTCATATCGAAAAAATATGACTTTTTTTAGCAACTTCCATTTTAAATATGTACTTTCAAATTACCAAAAATGGAGGCTGCGTATAGATTAGCTAACCATGGATAGAGGCGGAAACCACAATTGGGTGATGATGGACTCTAACCCTCCCCCATATTGTTTCTTCATTAAAATGATAAAACTAGCTACCGGTTTCGACATCATCTACAGGCTTTGAAATTATATAAAAAAGATACAGATGAAGGTGAGGTGAAAACTACAAATGAAATATCTATCGCTAAAAATGTAAGGTTACAAAAGATACGCATTACGAATTAAAACACTTACGGGAAAAAAAGACGTGAGTAGGTAGGAGTACCAAGTGCATACATCTACACCTGATTTTTATAAATTTGTAAAAATGTGTCAAAAATAGGGAAAAAAATTTTAATTATTTTTAATTAAAATGTTTACCATCTTTTTACTAATACTTCCCAAACAGCATTATGATTATACTGTACTCCAGTACTTTACCAAAATGAGCACTTTCTTGTACAAAAAAAAACATTTTAAAACTCCTTAGAAGGCGCAACGTGTGCTTCCAAGTTCTTTACAATTTATATTGTAATTGAAGCTTTCTAGAAAGATTTCATTCTCCTTCTTCCCAAACAAGTTGTTTCATATTGCTTCATATTTTAAACATGAACATTTCAAAAAATCCTTTGTTAGGTTTGACTTTTTTATGTTGTTAGGTTCAGTCCCAGTAGTAAATACTCAATTTTGCAACTTCAAAAAACTTGTAGAAACTCCAAACACATCCCAGAAATAAAATCTTTAGGATCAAAAAGTCTGTCTACAAGTCCTTTTTGAGCGTTCGTTCACTAGGCTAAATAAGAATAATCAGAAAACGTCTTCTAATCATATTAATGCTATTACATATATGTGGAGCCATAGCGATTTCACTGTTTTCCGATTTTCCTTTTTCTTTTTCTCGAGAACTATTAGGCCTACAGGAATGCATCTATGCTTAAATAAAGGTGATAAAATATCCTACAATTTTTTCCTTCGTGACAAGAGTCGTAAGGTACATCGTTGTGGCAATATCTGGCTCGAAACATGGATGATACGTTAAAAAAGATTTTGGGAAAAATCGCCTGTTTTTGAAAAGGTGTATCTCGGAAACTATTATACTTACAGACTTTCGGTTAGGCTCAAATTGTAGCAAATTTAGTCCAATTTAAAAAAGATAATAGTTTTTTTTGCACTACAACTCATCGTTTTTGAGCTACGAGGCTAAAACTTAAAATAGTCCGAAAAAAATCGTGGTTTCCACAAGTTTTTCGAAGTTGCAAAATTGAGTATTTACTACTGGGGCCGAACCTAACACCATGAAAAAGGCAAACCTAAAATCGGATTTTTTTGCAATGTTTGTCTTTTTTGCGTTTAAATTGACTGTACTATCAGTTACAATTACAATAGGAACTTGGGCACTCTCTCCAGTTACTAAAGACAAAAATTAAATTAAAAATTCAGAATATTACATAAGAGTACATCTTAAGATAACTTATTTACATGATCTATCTGCTTTTATTTTATTCATAAAACAGAATTCAACGGGAATAAAGTGCTTGTAAATCATTCCTCTTGTAATGTACTATTTCATTGATTTGAAAATTGATAAGTACAATCAAATTTATTTTTCATTTAAATTTTGATTTCCCAAATCACTAAATAAGCTATACAGATCGACAAGTATAATTGTTCACGAATACCGTCAAACAATTATTATAAGAAAACATCAATCATACAACTTCCTTGTCCAGGAACAGAGCCAGCAATTTCAGACTTGTACTTCTCTTATATTCCTTTTTTCTATTGCTAGATTTTGTTTTTGTTACATTCTTTTGATTCGGAATCATTGATTGAGATTATGTTATTGTTTGATATGGTTTCTTGCTAAAGATTTTGTTATCTCGGTGTATAAACTTTCTGGTTGGTCACTTACTCCCATTATTATTTCTCTAATTGTTAATTTTGAGTTTGTTCCATATTGATTTTGATGGCGAAGCATTGCGATTTTTTGTTTATCTGTTTGAATTATTTCTTCATAACAACTTGTTCTTCTGAACTAGTTCAAATTGCTGTTATAAAGTTTCAAATAAATTAAGTTTGATATGATGCAATTATTTTGTTTTTTATAACAAAATTCGTCTACTGCACGCAATTGTTGACACAATCTCTGTGTTTTGAAAATGATGCATAAACTATACTGATTTTCTTTATACGTGCGTTTAGGAATTGCAAGCTTTTCTGCAAAAAAATAGTTTTTACAACTTTTCCCAGTGGACTGTGTAACATCCAGTTGAACCCAAGTCGAGATAACTGAGCTTTCATTGTTTTCCTGATTTTATTGGCATAATACTTGAATACGCGATTTAATAAACCTTCTGGAATAGACCCCTTCCTATTAGAAATTCATGTTCTAGGTAGCAAGGCGGCTCTTGTAATTCCTGAGAATTCTCTGTATATGTGTTCTATTCTGAAAATAGCCGTTACAATAGTTAATACTATAAGATTTTCTTAGGAACATGTTTACCTCTTAATGTTAGGATAGATGCTTAATTTATTATGACAAATTGTGTCAAAATGTATCAACGACCTTTACTCGAGCCAGAATAGGATTTATTAGAATTGTTTCCCATTTAAAGTAGTCAAATATTGGAGTAGTTCAATATTACTCGTTCCCAGATTTGATAAAAACAAACAGCGAAGCATAAACGCCACAAGCGTATTTTTCCCAATTCGATTTTTACCATATTCAAACATGACAAACAACGTATTGCTAAAACTTCGTATCACTAACTTTAGCAGCGAAACACTGTTATAAAGGTTTTTGTTTAAGTTTTATTAGGTAATAGATGACATGTAAGTAAGTACCATTTGAATGCGTTATATACTCAAATGAATAGGACTTAAAGTACGTTTTCGTTTGTAGATTTTTTCTTAATTTGAGCAACTATGCCTACCTGCAGTTTCTCTTTCGTGCCAGGATAACGTTTTAACCTTAACAGGAATCTTAGATAATGGATATAACAGGTCTCGTGAATTGCAATTCAGACGCTAAATCACTACTTCATCGCCTGTATCATATCTCAAGGGATAAATATGGCCGAGAACAATCAAGAAAGCACAAGTTGAAGATTAATGGCGATGGCGAAACGATAAAGTACTAAAAGCCTTTTACGATTACTAAACGATTCACGTGTCACGCAATCTACAACTTACTGAAAAACCAATTTCAGTCTCTCCAAAATCTGTGACGCCATCTATGTAAAGATGCAATTAGTAATAAATAGACTTATGAATAACTTGTACAATAACTTGTTTCTAAATTACTGCCAAAAAGTGGATTTAACCTAACATATATATTTAAGAAATAAATCGCAGTTGGTGTAAACTGTAAAGCATTTTCGTGTTACCGCTGCTTATTACAAATTCACAACAGATTTGAAGTGAGGATTTATTGAAAAGGACCCGGAACTTCTGAAGGAGAAAAGTACACCTACACAATCAAGACGAACTTCCTACTTATATAATATTAAGAAGATTAATTCTCATTTAAAAAATCTTTAAATGCCATTTTCACAGCACAAATTTCAAATCTTTTAATATTTCAAAGCAAACCGTATTTCGTTGCATTAATTACACTCGCTTGTTTTTTTTAACTGCACATTTTGGATTAGGTATTACATGAATCGCGATTTAATTAAAAATATCCAACAGCGGACATAATCGTACATTTTATAAATACGGTAGATGCGAAACTTTATTAAACAGAAATAAAGTTTACAAAAAGTGAAGTTGGAAAAAAATATTAAGCTGCTAAAAGTGTGGATTTAAGCATCTTGATTTCTTTGAAAGTATACATATACAGTGCTCGCCAAAAAGTCGGCACCAAATGGATTTTTTTTTTATTTTTGATTTTTTTTAAAAACTTTTTACGGCAATAATTTGTGCTTGTCTGAAAACCTATTTAGCCCCTATCAGATATACCGAGTGATTTTCACTTAGCTAGAAAATGGCGTTTTTCGAAATTGTCTAAATTCAAAGTGTGCTATTTTTCGTAAATTAAGCAAGATTTCAATGAGATTTTTTATCGTCTGTCAGTTTTAGCTTACCGAACAATCTCAAGACCAGAAAACATTTTTTTTTCATTAACTTCCGCTAAAACTAAAGTTTAAATTTTTTGCAAAACATTTTCAAATTTTCACATACCAAGACATGATTTCAAAATTCAATTTGATTTCGTTAAAAAGTTAAAGGTTTATAATTGGGAAAAACAATAGAAATTGCTAATTATTCCTTTAGGTTTGTTATTTATTTACATAAAAGTAATATTGTTGCATAATCTTTACGTTTTTGGTGCTACATACTTTATGGGAGAAATGTATTTCAATGATAATGAATATCTATTTACGTGGCTTCTAAAAACCCTAATTTACCCTTGTCGATTAATTACTCTCACAAAAATCCTGTAAATGTTCTTTTACAGTTGCCTAAACGAGGAGATTTTTCTTTATTCAGTTTACATGATTCAGTCAATTAAGTAGTAAAACAATCCACAGCCGTCTCATATTCTGCCTACTTAATTGACATGTAAACTGAATAAAGAAAAACCTCCTCGTTTAGGCAACTGTAAAAGAACATTTACAGGATTTTTGTGAAAGTAATTAATCGACAAGGGTAAATTAGGGTTTTTAGAAGCCACGTAAATAGATATTCATTATCATTGAAATACATTTCTCCCATAAAGTATGTAGCACCAAAAACGTAAAGATTATGCAACAACATTACTTTTCTGTAAATAATAACAAACCTAAAGGAATAATTAGCAATTTTTATTGTTTTTTCCAATTATAAATCTTCAACGATTTTAACGAAGTCAAATTGAATTTTGAAATCTTGTCTTGGCATGTGAAAATTTGAAAACATTCCAAAAAATTAAAAATTTAGTTTTAGCGGAAGTTAAAGCAGAAAAAATTTTTTTTCTGGTCTTGAGATTGTTCGGTAAGCTAAAACTGACAGACGAGGAAAAAATTTCATTGAAATCTTGCTTAATTTACGAAAAATAGCACACTTTGAATTTAGACAATTTCGAAAAACGCCATTTTCTAGCTAAGTGAAAATCACTCGGTCTATCTGATAGGGGCTAAATAGGTTTTCAGACAAGCACAAATTATAGCCGTAAAAAGTTTTTTAAAAAAATTAAAAATAAAAAAAAAATCCATTTGGTGCCGACTTTTTGGCGAGCACTGTATATAATTATAATTATAATATTTTGCATTATTTCTTCTTTCGATATTTATATTAATAATAATAATAATAATTTAATTCTCAAACTGACAGTAAAATACACAGTACTGGTACAATATTAAAACTTAAGTAAACCGCTATGCTCTCCAACTGTGCTTGTAATAACAGCTAAGTAACAGCATGAATGTCATAAGTCTGCGATATTTGATTAAATATGGAGCTCATTGAGAATTGGGGACTTAAAACACATTGGTTTTGCTCGCAAAAGATTCTGTTCAAGGCTTGAAACGTTAGGTTATGTAAGAAATCACTACAGCCTAATTAATTGTTCAATATTCTATACAACATAGTAACTACGGCACAATCAGGTCTAAATTGGAGTTCAAACTTCGTAATATACTTATTCCGCGAATCACATTCCGCATTGATTTTAACATTCCACCGGTTTCTAATTCATTACAAATGAATGTGTGTCTCCATAGCTCTTAAAGGAAGTAGAGCACCAACTTCTTTATTTCTCTACGTGAGAAGTGTATTGTTGCTGGCGGTCCAATCGAAATACATATTTGTTAAACCATAAGAGCACCTAATTTGGAAATGGACATTTTGTTATATAATATATCAAAAATTACTTACTGGGAAACGCAAACCGGAGCAGCACTGTAGGAGAACTTACTTTAGAAAATGTATTTTGATCATGTGTAAAATAAAGAATACTCTGCTGTTTATTTATCAGTATACTATGCAATCATTTTCTTGGTGTAGGTAATTCTAGTACTTAATTATTAGTTACTTTTTACCTAGAACATATTTTGTTCTTATCATTTTTTTTAATGGAGAGTGGGGTCCATCTTAACGGTAAAGTAGACCCGCTATTTTTAAATACACTTATGTGCCAAAAGGGAAAACGCTTTAATATGAACAATTAACAATTGCGTAATTATAACTTAATTTTGAAATAACTTTCAATTTGATTTGAAGTGATGGGGTGGGGGAGTAACTGAAGGGGTATACGATGTTTGATCGACCACAATATAGTCTCCGATTTGTTGAGGACCGCACTGTAATTGATTTCGTTAATATAGTTAGCTATAGTACCTCTACAGTGTTCAAAACTAAGACAATTTTCTGTTCTGTAACAAATTCTTTCCATTCAAACTGTGAAGAAATATAAGAAAATGTAGCACCGAAAAAAGCGGAAAATTGTCAACAGTAATATCCCTAGTGCACGGAAAATAGTCGATAAAATTTTGACGTTTCTACGAAAATGTTTTGCTAGGAAATATTTTGAGTGAATTTGCCATAGTAACAAAATGTCGAGACGAAGTCGAGACATTTTGGATGGCAAATTCACGAAAAGTATTTCCGTTTAGCAAAGCATTTGAGTAAAGGAAACGTCAAAATTTTATCAAGTATTTTACGTGCACGTGGGGTATTCGGCATGATTATTTCTCGAATAGCAATAACAGTAGAATTATCTCCAAAACGCTGCGTTTTTAAAAAGATCTTCAACCAAATTACGATTTATGCAACACTGTAAACGAAACGTCAAAATTTAATCGCGATTAAATTTTGACGTTTCATCGTTTAACCGCGGGTAAATTTTGACAGATTCGTTTTTTCACTGTAAAACATCTGTCATTGGATGAGAACGATGTAATAACCGAATTCTATTGGTTTATATTATATGAGTGAAATAATCATTACATAAACCTAGAACTAAGATTAAAAAAATTGCAAAAAATTGTGAGCAAGATAGCAAGATAGGTCGATTTACTAAATTCCATCCTGATTGGTAAAAATATTAGTTCATACCTAGTAAAAAAAAAGGTTTTTTTTCTGTTTTACTTCGATTCCTTAGAACTTGGGAAATGAAACCCTTTCAACAGAATGTCATGATTTTATCCTAAAAATTTAGTTAAAAGGAGGCAGACTAAGATGTCAATAGCTAACGATTTTATTGGAAAGTAATTAACATCGGATGATTTTATTAACAAGGAAGTAGTAACTAATAAAAATGAACACGTAATTGCAGGAAAATTCTTTAGAAATGAATACGAGACTCGAGACAAAGTAATTCCTGAAACTAAATGAGGTAAATGGAGACTTTTTTGCAAATACTAATTCTAATTAAAGGTGAACGTAAAATAAATATTGGTTGTGAGCAGCTAAAATTAGTCAACCATGCAAAAAATTTTAGACATCATTATTGATAAAAACATAAGGTTTAAACTTTAAAGAACATTTCACGAAACTAACTTGTAGAGCTTACTGCGCATTAAAGTTATTATATACGATTACTGCCATTTAGTCTCAGAAAGTGTCTATCCGTATCCCCATTCCCTAGTGCTTTCACACTTCCAGTACTGCAGTTTCATGCATGGACTCTGTCGCAAATCTCACGATAAATATCGTATACAAAAAATACATAATTTGTGCTATTTTGTTTTTAAATTAAGACGTTTCGACCATATTTCAGATAAAACTAGTTGAAATCCCTGGATTACAAAACGAACTTCTAATATCGCAGTAACGAAAGTATAAAAAAAATCTGGCCTTATCAAAAAGACAAAATTTGATCATTTCGAAATTTCAACTTTAAAGTCGAATATTTCGAAAAGTATTTGAGATATCGAAAAATTGGGACCGGATCTTGAATCAGCATAAAATTTCACATAAGATCCATATCTTAACTCGATTGTAGACAGTACGCATCTCTTGCAACGCACGGACGGAATATTGATTCCAGTAACGAACGAAGTTCGTTGATTAAAGAGCTAAAATGGTTAAATATGGAAAATCGCTGGAAACATCAACTTGGATGCTTTACACAATGATACAATTACGACAATTAGTACATCCCTTAAATAATAATCGTAAACACATGCCCTCCATGCCACGCCATTCAACTACACCGTTCAAACGGAGTTTTATGCACAATCCCATCAAAATGTATAACTTAACGCCCGTTAATTTTAAGTCAAGAATGGGAATTTAAAAAGACATTACACAACTATGCACTCTTACTATACTCAAACGCTGTAACTTCTGTTTATCACTAATTTTTTCAAATCATGTACGCACTCTCAGCTCAATATCACCTGTAATGCGTTCATGACTGTTGATTAGGTAGAGTTTAGCCTTAGACTAAATTTCGCCAGGAGTCTTAAACTTTATTGAATTACTTGTTCAGTTATTATAATTATGTCTTTATTTAATTAGTTTTAGTATTTATTTGATTCTTACCTTTTTTTTTAGAATTTGTGAGATTAATTTCTGGCGATCATTATTATTATTATTATTATTATCGAGTAGGAATCTAACCTTTATATTGAGTATCAATAATGTACCTATGAACATCGTTTAAAGTTACATATGTGGGAGTACCTAGTTTTCCTTGCCTCTTAGAAACATTAGAATTCTTCTTTGTTAAAAAGCAAAATTGATACATTCCTGAAATTTTACATAATTCATATAACGTACCTCCATTTACAGATTCCTTAATCATGAAATGTTAAAGACGGTAACGTATGCTACGCGAATAAAGAGCTTTAAGCTCGCCCATTTCAATTCGACCAGTTAAAATGGGAATAATTAACTGCCTTTAATAATATAAAACCTAAATACACAAAGCAAGAACAGTGGTAACGGTTTATGTTCGGGCTACGTTATAATTCATACATATTTAAAGGCTTCTCTAAAGTGCCCTTTAAATACATTATCTCTCCCCAAGGAAATATACATCACATCATTATATGCAGGTACTTGAAACGAACCCTCAATAGTTTCGAGTTATTATGCTATATGTTTGAAGTTGCCGCGTCATTTCGTCAACTAGCAATCATACTTGCGACTGTGAAATAATGCTCTTAATTATTCAGGGAATTAATGTGATCTTTAATGCATATTATTTCATTGCCTGATACTGTAATTCTTACCTATTTATTACTATCACGCCCTTATAAATCAGTTTGCAAGTTGTCAACAGGTCTTTATTGTCAAACTAGTAAAAGTTATGTTTCTATAAGGTCCCTTAACTACTGTCTGTAATTCAATAGTTAGTTCAGGGTCATTTCCGGATTTACTGAAGGTTGCGGTAGTTATACCTATTCCGAAGAAAGGGTCTCAGGACATCCTAAATAATTACAGGCCGATATCGATAGTTCCCATTTTCGCTAAAATAATAGAAACTATAGTGTACAGGCAAATGATGAAGTATTTCGAAGACAACAATTTTTTTTACGAAAAACAGTATGGCTTTCGGAAAGGACGCGGCACTGAGAATGCCATCATGGATTTCACCAATAGCACTCTAACGGCTTTTGAGAACAAGCAGCACACGGTGGCAGTTTTCCTGGATCTAACTAAAGCTTTTGACTGTGTCGATCATGTAACTTTAATCAGGAAGCTGCGAGTTGCGTTCAATTTTCACCCACTTAGCTGCTCGTTAATTTCGAGCTATTTAAATAAAAGGGTCCAATGTGTGCGGGCAAATAACCAGGTCTCAAAGAAATTACAGGTCACTAATGGGGTACCTCAAGGATCTATTTTGGGACCGTTGCTATTTCTTGCCTATATTAACGATATGCCACGTTGTCTGCCAGCGAGTGTGTCCTGCCTAATGTATGCGGATGATGCGACACTCATCTCCTCGAATTCTGATGTCGACTTGGCAGTAGCCAATGCGAATGAAGCTGTAGAGGAAGTCAGTAAATGGTGTTTGGCCAATAAACTCAAACTCAACTCGACTAAGACTGCCGTAATGCACTTCACGTTTTCTAGAACGGTGACCTACTCAGCACTGAGCCCGGTTCCTTGTGCCAAATTTCTGGGCTGCATTATTGACTCACGTCTAAATTATAAACTGCACTGCGAGGCTCTAGCTAAAAGAATCAGTCAAGCGATCTTTCTACTAAGAAGACTTACTAATAATGTCTCCTTCAGCACCTCCAAAATCGCGTATTACGGCCTAATCCAAAGTTCTTTGAAGTACGCAATCTTGGTGTGGGGGCAGTGCCCCTCTTGGGCTAAGATCTTTAAGCTACAGAGGAAGGCGGTACGTGTGCTGGCTGGATTAAATTTCCGCGCTGACTGTCGGGACGCCTTCATTCAGCACGAATTGTTAACGTTCCCGGCACTGTTCATTCTTGAAGCAGTCTGTTATGTAAAAAAGCATTTTTCGACTTTCGCTAAACAACAAGACCAGCATGACTACAACACACGTCACAGATCCAATGTACAGATTAAGTACTGCCGACTTGCTGTCTCCCAGAAAGGAGCTCTTTACCAAGCGCAATCGCTCTTTAATTGCATTCCTGTGGCCGTTAGGGACCTTCCTATAATAAACTTCAGGAAGGTAATGAAACATTATTTACTCGAAAAAGCATTCTACTCATGTAAGGAATTTGCGGAGGTCATTAAGAAAGATTTTGTGATATAGTGGTAGTGTTTTTGTATTGTGTTTTGATTTTTGTATTATGTACTTGTAATTTGTAACCTATGACTAATGTAAGTGCTCTGCACGTTAACAGGCTGAAATAATAATAAAAAAAAATAAATAAATAAATAACTTACTCCTCAAGAAATTCCTAAGAGCGGTTTTTACCTTAAGCGGTAGAAATGTACATCCTCTATTTTGTTTCTAAATGTTAAATGTGCCAATTAAAGTAATATTAGCAGATTAACAAGTAGCCATAGTTCATACTACGGGACGTATCATTAATAATTGGAATATCCTGGGTTCGATTTAACCCAAATTACTTGATATAATGTGACTCCTTACTGAGTTACAGGGCGTTTTGTTTAACCCTTTAACGGCTAGCGTACCCATATGGTAACACCGACAGGCGCACGTATTTTCACTTCCTACACTTTGTTTACTCCGAATAAGAACTGCATTCTTGCAGTTTATTGCGTGCAAGTGGTCCATGGTGTGAAGTGATATTGTTGCAAAGTAATCAGAAACCATAGAAATCTATTATCAGTGTGTTGTTTTAGGACAAATTTCTACCTCTAGAAAATCATGGACATAAGATTTGTGTAAGCATATTATTTTTTGTATGAGTAATTTTCTCCGTGGGCTACTTCTAAATTCCGTAGAATATACTCTAATCTTCATGTATTTGTTTTCAAATTAGTTGTTCCTCTTGTAGTTTCCCGGTAAATCGCCCTTATTTTTTACTGTTACCGTACGGTAACGCTAGCGTAATGTGATATCAAAAATGGCAATTTCCTGTACAGGCGAGGACATACACTAGAATAAGCACTGATTTGGACCCAGATGAAATCTTCATAGAGCCACCTGCTGCGGAAAATGTTTTGATGGACGAAGACTCTGGGGATGAAGATGAAGGTGATTTGCTAGACAATCTGAGCAGAAGGCAGCTTACAGCACTGGCTGAAGTTCGTTTCGTTGATGGTGAGGATGGTGAAAATGCAGCTGCAGGTCGACCAGGGAAAGAAGACATTACGTAGGTTGACGGAGATGTGATGCCTAGAGCAAACGTATTTCCGGTTAGGAACTATGATGAATTCAAAAACCTAACCCCTCGTGAGTTGTTCGAAAAGTTCATTGATGACGACATAATTTCATTCCTCGTTGAAGAATCGAAATTATATGCATTATTTTGCAATCACCCCGACCCAAAAATTACTCCTGATGAAATGCGATGTGCTATAGCCATTCTGATTCTCAGTGGTTACAATACACTGCCAGGCAGAGATTTCTACTGGGATTCGAAAAATGATTTAGGAAATATCATGGTCATAAGTTCAATGAGGAGGGATAAATTTAGGCATATAAGAAATCGTCCAAAGTTATCTGGCCATGTTCGGAAAACCATTATGCGGTGCTGGGAGGCCATCCACATGTAGGAGTAGGAGCAGCGTTAGTGGCAACAGAGTGTCTGACGATGTGCGCTATGATGAAAAAACCACCTTCTGGTCCATACTGAAGGTAAAAAGAGACACAGATGTGGTGGGAGGGTTGTTCATCAAGTGTCCCAAGCATGTGTATAAAATGTGGCGTTGGGTTATGCATAGAATGTAATCTCATATTCCATACCAAATAAAAGATTGATTTTTGAGAATCTCATATCGTTGACTCTTCATCTGGCTAGCGTTACCATATGGTAACGCTGGTTTTTTGTAAATAAAAATTATATTACTATGAAATTTGAATTTTTTTTACCTGAATAATAAACATTGAACACATACAATTCCCATATGCAATTGCACTTGACAAAAAAAAATTTCGCCGTTAATGGGTTAAAAAGTGAAAAAGTATTTTTGACCAGTACTTTAAAACTATTTGACGTATCCCTATCATATTTGGCATACTATAAATTTAGTATGGTTTATACTATAAACCATACTAAATTATGTTAAATAAACATTTCTGGCTACTACAAGAGGCGTACGACAAGGATAAGTGCGAGTTTCGCCCTCCCTAAATTCTACGCCACTGGCGGAATTGTCATTTTAGCACAATTTTTCTAATCCCCAATACTTTCTGTGTAAATAACATACTCTTTCTTCGTAATGATAAAGTCATTATTTTTCGCTGCACAATTTTAATGTGTACTTATCATGTCTACGTTTTTGATTCATAGGATTGCATTTGTTACGCAAATGAAAGTTTACAGTTAATTTTTAGGTTTAATAAGATAGTTTACTATTATGTAATAATTATCAAAAATACTTTGTCACATGTTTGCTGCCAATCAGATAAATGCCACTTGAATCATATTCAAAATTGAGGTTTTGGGTGGTTGGCTCTGCTCTGAATTCATTGTTTCCGTCTAGTAGGATGCTGCCATTGCTGTTAGTTGTTGATTTTTACTGTTACGAAAGATTTTCACTATTGTAAAACCTAATCGCAAAACTGTTGGTAATATTTTTAATAGATTGGTATGGGAGATACTGGACAATTTAAACCCAAAACTAATGTGGGACTACTTCAAAATTTAACTGCTGATCGAGAAGATGGCATTTTAGAGCGATAATCCCGAACTAAGCACAGGGCGTTTATCAGCAATGACTGTAAGTAAGCCACTCTTCAGTTTTTCGATTACTGAAAGAAGAAAATTTACAACCTTACCACTTGACACCTGTAAATTGCAACGTTTATGATTTTTCCATAAAAATTAATCTAAATCAGTTCCAAATTCAATTTGTTTTGGACAAATACTACAACGTGGTATTTCACTTTTTTTGGAGAATGAGGCAATATGTATTATTTTGTCATAGTTTTAGATTGTACAAATATACATTTAGTTTGCAAAGTCGCTGTCAGTTCAATTTTTGACATTTTTCTTTATTTTTTTTTCTTCTTTTTTCCTTTTTGGCCTCACATTTTTAATGTTTCCCTTATTTGGGTACATGAATTGTATAATGTAACGTGTTTCACCGCTGCTTAATTTCCAACACATAGCAGAAGATGAGACTAAGGGAACACCCTGAAACTGTTACAAATGTATCCAAAAAACAAAACGGATTTGACCTGGGTACATAAATTACTTACTACGTAGATGACTATTTCCCACACAAAACAGAACCATAAAGAGATATCTAGCAAATTGGAAAGAACTAAAGTACAAACGCGCGAAATTTAAAATTGCAGATACCCCTAAATTTTTAGAAAATTGATGTTTTATAAAAGTATATAATTTGGCTTTATAAAGAACAGTATAAATAATGGAAATTATATTACAATGTACTTTACAAATTAATATATAACAAACTTAAACAGTGAAACGTTATACATATTTAAAAAAATACAATTACTTAAAAACTATTTAAAAAATTAATAAATCAGCGTTATAAATAAAACTTAATAGTTCTAAAAATTGATGTTAAATATTACAAGACTTGTACAATTAATGTCTTTTTAGTAACTGATTTTCTTGTTTGAAAATTTTTCTCATGTCCTTTCCATTTAAAATATTATTAATTTGTTTTGTAACATTGAAAATGTTCAAAATCTTTTCAAAATTACCCTATTTAAATATGTATGTTCTACACAAGCAGTTAGTTTTACATTTCCAATAACATGTAATATGCTCTCAAGTAAATTTTTTTTGTGTAAATTGGTTGCAAGACCTTGTTTTATAATTTGATAACATTGACCTAATTTACGTTTAAAATGGACATTAATATATGTTAGAGATTTTTTTGATATGTTATATTCTTTATAACGAACAAACATATAATCATTATCTAAAGTTTTCGTATTTTTTTCAAAAATGGAATCTTTGCAAATATTGCAACTTTTCAATACAGATTTATATGTTTTGCAAATAAAACCTAAAACATAAATTAATGATTCCAAAGTGGTAATTGTTGTTCGGGAAGTTTCAAAAGTAAAATATTCTATTTCCACAGGTGAAGATGTATACTAAAAATTTAAAAAAATAACAATCTTATATGCACAACAATCAATACGTACTGCAGTTAGAAAAGTTTTCAAAGTTACAAACATTTCTGTTTTATCATCTTGACAGTTTCGACCTGGAGCATGGTTCATGGAAAGATTATTTATTAGTAAGCTCTTATAGAATGGTGTAAATGCCTCACATGTTGGGTTTCACATATCGTATGCCTCTTGATCTTATTTGTGCAAAGAACTTTTCTAAGCAATCCTGATTGCAATTACGTGTTTTCATTTTTACTTCCCGAGTACGAAGTAAAAGGGAAGTATTGTATTAGTTTTCCAAAAAAAAAAATTTGACCTATGGAAATTTTTACATATCTTTGCGTTTCCGAATACGTAGATTCAAAATATGCAAAAAAAAATTTTCCGTCTGTCGTCTGTAGTCTGTAGTCTGTAGTCTGTACGTACACATTCCTTGCAACGCTCTAAACTCAGAAACTATTAAAGTTATCGAAATGCGGTTTTCGCCAATCGATTACATTCGGGCCAAGGACGAAAATGCTGTTATTACCTTTGATGACGTCACTTCCGGTATAAGCTAAAATGGCGGCACTCATTTTTTTTATAAGATAAAGTTGCAGTTTTTTTATGTAGTTTAAAAGAGAATTTTTTTTTGAATTCAGCAATATATATTGTGCTATACTTATTTTTTGAAAAAAGTGTTAAAAAAAATAATTATTAAAAAATGACTGCAACGCTCGATACTCAGAAACTATTAAAGTTATCGAAATGCAGTTTTCGCTAATGAATTACATTTGGGCCAAGGACGAAAATGCTGATATTAGCTTTGATGACGTCACTTCCGGTGTAAGCTAAAATGGCGGCACTCATTTTTTTTATAAGATAAAGTTGCAGTTTTTTTATGTAGTTTAAAAGAGAATTTTTTTCTGAATTCAGCAATATATATTGTGCTTACTTATTTTTTGAAAAAAGTGTTAAAAAAAATAATTATTAAAAATCGACTGCAACGCTCGATACTCAGACACTATTAAAGTTATCGAAATGGGGTTTTCGCCAATCGATTGCATTCGGGCCAAGAACGAAAATGCTGATATTACCTTTGATTACGTCACTTCCGGTGTACGCTAAAATGGCGGCACTCATTTTTTTATAAGATAAAGTTGCAGTTTTTTTTATGTAGTCTAAAAGAGTGTTTTTTTCTGAATTCAGCAATATATATTGTGCTATACTTATTTTTTGAAAAAAGTGTTAAAAAAAATAATTATTAAAAATCGACTGCAACGCTCGATACTCAGAAACTATTAAAGTTATCGAAATGCGGTTTTCGCCAATCGATTGCATTCGGGCCAAGAACGAAAATGCTGATATTACCTTTGATTACGTCACTTCCGGTGTAAGCTAAAATGGCGGCACTCATTTTTTTATAAGATAAAATTGCAGTTTTTTATGTAGTTTAAGAGTATTTTTTTCTGAATTCAGTAGTATTTATTTTTTGAAAAAAGTGTTAATACGAGGGAAGTCTCGTGGCAACTTGCCAGAATTTTTTTAAAACCGTAACTCTTCAGTAGACTATATAATTGAATAAAATTCTCCACTGTTTTGATGAAATTTGTTAAGGTAGGTGGAGTAAATTCTTTTCCACTTTTGGTAATAAATTTCATTTTTTTTAATAAGAGAATGGCCTCTTGCCAAAATGTAATGTGTTTGGAATTATCTTCGACTGGTCTTCTCAATTCTTTAATTCTCTTATCTAATTGAAAGCACTCTCCATCAATATTTACCATGGTTCCTGAAATTACCTTATAATAAAAAATGTATAATACATTATTTAACTAACCTGAAAGTGCCATTACATTTATGGCAACAGCAACTGTTCTGCTCAAAGCCTGTATACGAGAAGACACCTTCATTTTATAATTTTTTTGGGGATTGGCGTGGGTATCATTTATTTTAGGCATCATTCTCATGCTTCCAAAATATGGGTCCATTTTATATGCTGTATAAAAATGATCCCATTTAGCTCTCACATTCACACCTTCCATTTGAAATAATAGATCTCCTTTTAAAAGATTGTTTCGTATACCCTTTATAAGGTGTGGAGGATCATAAAGAGGAATAATTTTTAATCCTTCTGCATCAAAATAAAAATCGTAGATGTCCATGTCCTCTCCATTCCTTAACTTGTCTGCCCTTGTGTCAGAAACAAGTTTATTTACTGCTGCAGAATTATTTGTTCCCTTATCACACACTATCCCACAAACAATTAGTCCTGCTTCCTTGGATTTTTTTACTACAATCTTGATAGTTTTCACTATATCCATGGTTTTATTCGCCCCAGAAACAAACGCATAATAAATTGGCTGTTTCCAATTACTTTGGATGCCTCGTAACATGAAAACCTTTGATAAAAGTAAATTAAGACATAGTATTTTGATTGATTGTGATATTTACCTGTACATGATTTGCAATTTTTTGAGTTTGTTTAAACCCAAGGTCTTCAAATCCCTCGATCAAATCCTCTTTTTGATTATAACTAGCATGAGATGCTAAACTCATCTCATCAAATACTAAAAGGCAATATTTGTCCAAAGGGCTTTGAAATTTGTTTACTTCTGGTTTTAGGACAGTAAAGATAGCATCGTTAATGACTGCCCTTATTGGTACTCTATTCAATAACTGCCTTAATGTTTGCTTTGAAGGTAATGCAAAAATGTTTGATAGCAATTTGTATGCCCTTCCACTTTGCTTAAATAGTGCCAAAGCAAAAATTTTGTCTTCTATAGTGAACCTTCTACCTTTCATTTTCCTGTTAGCATTATCCAACTGAGATTCAAAAAATCTTCTGATCACAGGATTGAGTTTAGACGCTACCTCATCAATGTGAGGTTTTTTGCCATACCTTGATGCTAACTGCAGTCTTTCTCGAAAAGTTGACTTTGAACGATTATATCTAATTGCATCTTTCTTTAATTTGCACAGTTGTTTATACAAAATCTTTTTTCTTGGAGTAAGCTGGATGGTCCGTGTTAAAGAAATAGATTGTAACATGCCTCGACGCCCTAAATAAAAAGTGGATTTTTTATTGTTTGTTTTAAGCATGTTAAGTATTACATACTGTAATAAACATCTTAAAATAAAATATTGTAAACATATAAAATTACTCACTTGACTTAACAGGAGTCTGAGGATCACACATGTTTCCAGATGTACTTAGTTGGAAGATCAAAATTATTTAATGTTTGTGTAGATGTACTAGGCTTTAAAACATTGGATGTGGATGGTGTGTCAATGTTTACACCTTCTTGCACCTCAACTTTTCTTAAACTTGTTTCTACTCTGACTAACAGAAAAATTTATTACATACCTACCTTCTGCTAAATTCCTGCTTTGTAAATTTAAATAACTATATTACATGCATTTTCCACAAATAATATAATTAAACTTCATACAAATCAAAAAGCGTTGCACATCATCACCTGATAACCATACGAATCGATAACGAAAAACTAGTTTTTTTTTAAATCGGCCAGAAAGTAGTACTTTCCAGATTATTTTTAGGCCAGAAAATGTCATTTTGTCGGACCGAGCCGGAAAGTTATTGTGATAGTCGACTCATTTTTACTTTACCAGACTCATTTTTACTTTCCGGCCTAGAATGGTCAATTGTTTTGCCCGTTTCTGGCCGATTTTAAAAAAAATATTGTACGTAATACGTCCCAAAAGTGCTTTTACTGGACTCGCAGGCTTTGCCTACTTGTCCAGTAAAAGGTCACTTTCGGGACTTGTTACGTAAACTACTATTACAGTGTGACATGCAATGGATTTTGAACGTACAAGGTATACATAGATACATGCATTTAATATCAATTAAGTACCTGAAAAACGTAGCTTTGGATATGCTGTCCTCAGTAGTCTGTTATTACGTCCAAAATCTTCCTTGGCAAAATGCAGTCTGCATACTCTATAATTAGAGTAAACTAGGTTTGGTGGCAAATCAATAAGTGCTTTCTTATTACATAAGTCAAGCCATTTTCTAAAGAGCTCAGGGTATATATTTGAATTTGGAAATCGATGTTTACTCTCCTTCGAGTCTCAACAACCTTCCACGGTACAATAGATACCTGGCATCTAAAAATTATACAAATCAAATTGACGTCATTTACATGTTAAACTGAAAATGTCAATTGAGAAAATTGTAAGATATACCTGATTTTTATTAACTAAAATGTATGTACTGTTTTCTTACCTTACGATTTGCAGATAACTTTTATTGTCTTTCAACTGTGCTCAAACTTAGGCATAAACATAAAACAATCAAAAAACCAATCACCACGTAAAACTGATGTAATTTTCTATGCTGATGCAAAATATATAACCAAATACTTTACTAAGTATTTGATATAACCTATTCGTGCGAACATACACATCTGATACACGTGCTGTGTATCGTAACTGTTCGTGGCTTTTCGTGCGCACTAGCGAATTACAGCGCTCTCTGTACAATTGGAAAGAACTAAAACATGGTTCAGGGCACGGACGTATAAAAAACAAATGGACTGCTAATTGGTACGTACCGGCAACATTTATTTGTCCCCACCATGGGAGCCGCCATACTGTGCTCTTAGTTAGTTATTTTCTTGTAGAGATCGATTTTAGTTGGCAATTTCAAACGTCAAATCGATTAATCGAAAGCATTGAACTGTACGCTATACGCAACTGGAAAGGAAACGTCCATAAGCGGCACTGAAGCCACAGCAAAGTTAGGCAACCCTCAACGACTGGGTATTTCTGTTTCTTTCTTTCGCACGCAACGTCATATCTATAAACGATAACACGGGGAATAAAATGTAAGTAAGTCAGGTAAAAATACGTTGATGGTTATCTCTCACCAGTCATACATCCATTGTGATCCAAAGTGTCAATAAAACGTTTACAATTAAATAAATCAATGTTTTATTATGCGATATATACGTACAATTTTTGTGACGCTGTACATACATTGAGAATATAGGCGCGTTTAGGAACATTACAAAATTAATTCAGTTATTTCGTTTATAGTAAAAAAAGTTATATAAAATTTGGTGCTATTTTCTACTAATTGTTATGAACTACTAAATTGTTAAATTGACTAATTCACCCTTAGATCATTGGAGTATATGTATATGATCTAAGAGTTCACCCACTGACCTGTATCTTAAGTTCACCAGACAAAAATTATGCAATTTCTACATTGCTTGTCTTTGAAAATACGTAGAATCCCGTTATTCCGAAAATCCGCCTATTCTGAACAGAACTAAAAACACGCGCACTATTATATTTCTCTTCACTTCATTCCTAGCCCTTTTATTGTGCACGAAAAAATTACACGTTACGTTATTTATTAAAAACAAAACGTATAAGTTGCGTTGACATTTGACAACGATAGCAAATAATAATGCTAGATAAAATTTGTATTAACAAGACTTATTCACCCATGAAATTCTTTAATACTGCGTTTATCGGCTAAATTAGGACATCCGTATGCAACACAACAATTCACCATTGTGTTTTGATTTAATAAATTTCACAATTACTTTCAAATATTATTTTACACCTTTCAAACTATGGAAAATACGCGGTTAAAAGACGTCTGCCCTACTAACGCAACAAGTTAGAAAGTGACAGAAATACCCAGTCGACATCTGTGCTTGTCAGGCAAGCATGGCTTCAACGCCTACAATGCATTCGAATAGGCCGTATCCCTTCCAGTTGCGTATAGCGTATAGTTCAATGATCGAAAGTGGTCCAAACTTCAAAGTCTTTGATTTAACCTCAATGTTTTATATCTTACCTTTCGTTGCTTTCATATTTGACATTTTTTATATACATAGTATGAATAGAGCGTGATGTTTCGTTGGAAACGATTGTTGCTATGTGTCGTGTGTAAATAAACAAGTTTTGTTGGTTAAATGGTTACACATAATTATGCCATTTTGGAGTACATCGAAAACCACGTTCCAGAAGAAATTTTACAAATACTTTCAACAGCAGAATCGTCGTTGATACCAAGCAAGTGATGATGAAAATATAGTTACAGAATTGAAATTCAGAAATAATGAAATGACAAATTATAAATTGCAACTTTCAAATATAACCGCTAAATTTTCAGGGTTCATTACTCGCTTTGATATATAATCAAAGATTACTCCACAGACCACTAATATTTTTAATGGTCTGTGCACAAATCACTTTTTTGTTAGTAGTTTGTGGGTCTGTGGATTACTCCTTTAGAAATACACCAATACAAAATTGAGCCACAGAATAAGGTCCCCTTACTTATTCTGTGATTGAGCACAGTATGGCGCCGCCCAGGCAGGGGACAATTATTTCAACATAATTAGCAGTCCATTTGTTTTTTATACGTCTGTGGTTCAGGGTCGTTTGCAGTCGTTTGTATGGAAGATATTCATCTACGTAGTAATAATTTATGCCTGGGTAAATCAGTTGCTTCGAAGCAAGGAGTCCATTTTGAAATAGTTGCACAATCGCAACGTAAATGATTCTAAAAAAAAACTTATCTGGGGCTATCGAAGATCTAATCATTTTTATTTTCGATGAAGGGCAACCAAATAACAAGGTTTGATAGTACCGATAAGACGAAGGTTACAAACAAAACAATTAAGTCATATCTAAATCGAAGATCAGATGATGACCTTTAAATCCGCTCCACGTGTCTAAATATAGGCCAAAGAAATCGCCACTACAGCCTTCACAAGGTCAAAGTAGTCTCGTGATACACAAAGCAGCACCGTACAGTCTCAATCCTTTACACATCAGACACTGAATTCATTCTTTCATGCACAAGATAAGATCCTTGCTGCTGACGTATCCATTCAGGATTTAAAGAACAGGGTGACACTTTGTCGAGTCCATTTCAAAAATGATTGACTTCTCTCGGTAATAAAAACATTGGAAGACTGTAACCTTTGAGGGTGTTGAATTACAGAACACTAGAACGCCAAAAACCACAATAGATATTTATAATTTATAAATCATACAATACAATAAGGTCTTATTGTGATTTTTGACATTTTCAGTGTTGTGTAACAAAGACATTGTTAGGGGAATGCAAAGAGAGGTGACATGAAATTATCCTCTACAGGTTACAATGAAGACGTATAGTAACGGTCTAGGACATGTCAGCGTCGCCGACTCATCGCGGCCGATTCATGGTGGCCATCTCATCGCCGACCCATCCCTTTAAAATTAAAAATTGTTAGTAGTGGAACAACATACCATACAAAAAGCCATCAATATCCGTTAATTACTAATAAACTTATAACTAATAATCATATACGATACAAAAGTACCGCGTAGTGGCAATCTATGTTTAAGTTTAGTATTTTTTTTACTTCCAAATTTTGTTTAGTGTCATGTTGCCATTTTGTACCAATTTTAAAAAACTATACTACAGCTACAAATAACCTAGGCTCTTTAACGCTCTTTAAAGCTCTGTAAAGCTGATTATCAATTGATTAAGATTTAAGGGAATGTTAATGTTATATGTTAATGTAATATCTTGATCATCGGTATCGGTATTTATACAGGCAAATAAAAGAGGATAGGTAAGAATGTGCTGAATTTATCGAAAGTAAAATCGGCGATGAGTTGGCTCGGCGGTGAGATGGCCGCGATGAGTCGGCGGCGCTGACTTCTCCCATTCCGTATAGTAACGTTTCTTCCTCTTTCTACTTTGCAGTTGGTTCTGAGCTTGTGGCTGATGACACTTTATTGTCTTCTCCACCACTAATCGAAGGTGCATCACATCCGCAGTGCTGTAAGAGGGAGGACATCAGTAATCTACTTTCTAAATTTGGTCTGTCCGTACACATTCCTTGCAACGCTCTCAACTCAGTAACTATTAAAGTTATCGAAATGCGGTTTTTTCGCCAATGGATTGCATTCGGGCCAAGGACGAAAATGCTGATATTACTTTTGATGGTGTCACTTCCGGTATATGCTAAAATGGCGGCACTCATTTTTTTTTAAGAAAAAGTTGCAGTTTTTTGGTACGTGAGAAGTCTCGCGGTAATACATGCCAGAATTTTTTTCTATAAAAATGGACTTTTCCACCAATTTCGCAAATCTTTTAATTTTCAATTAAGATAATACGGCAGTATGAAGTGTTTACCTCTAATTTTCGTAACAAGTGTACTATATTATACAATTTTAGATAATAAGCAGCGATAAGAGGATATGAGAAATACGACGCAAAAAAGCATGTCTAAAATGCAGAAACTGTAATTCAGATTTTTTAACATTATTGATAAATAGAGCAAAACCTTCAGAATTCTGAGCCGAATCTTGTCGTAAGGTTCGCGGTTTTAGGAGACGGTAGGGAACGATCCATGCTACAAGTGTTCTGTTTACAGGGCGGCCCTCTCCAGATTTCCACATTATCAGTTCGCTAAAATATTGTATGTACTTATAACATAGACACGTGACCTCCTAAAATTATATTTAAACGTAACGTTGATCATAATAAAGCATAGTTCGACATACATTTAAAGAAGAAATATGTACAAGTTACTAGTCTTACTTTTGATTTGCGCAGTAGCAAGCACTCTTTGCGCAAATGTCAATCTCGTTGAGAAACAGATGGAATCAAAACGCATGGGTGAGTTTCTATCTTAATCGGAGTGAACATTACGTTAAATATTTTTTTATAACAGCTTATGGTGCCTGTACACTTTCTTGTCGCGATATCTTTGGTCGCTGGTATTGCTGTTAGAAAATGGTATAATATTCCAATATATATAGATATGTCTATAATTTGAGACCTTTGGGCAATTTTGTCCAAATATCATACCTATATGTGTTATATGTTATGTTTTGCATATCAATCTGCAATAAAGGCCTATTATCATTATTATTATTATAATTCTTTGAGCCAACTCAACTATGAAATATAGAGTGTTTGTCATTCAAAAACGTGTTATTGGTCATATATTTGGTCTATGACCTAGAGATTCGTGTAGACTAATTTTTGCTAACCTTAATATTTTAAGCATGCCATGTACATACATGTACAGATGTATTCTATACTCAAGAAAGAATATTCACAGACTAAACACTAAGTTCTTCTACACACAAATACAACCCTAGAAATAAAAAAACTATTTGTACAACAATAAATACGTAAATTTGAAAGTGACCTCAAACAAGACTTGGCTTACTTTCCTAGAGTTTGGATTTGCTATGCGATTGATGGTTTTTCCCTCCTCTCCAAGCGCCCCCTCCTCTCCAAGCGCTTTGTATCTCAACTAAATTCGAAATTCCCGTCCATCCATTGGGGACTCGCTTTAACTAGTTGTGAGATATTTTACTAATACTAATAAAGTTTCTCAGATTTTGACTTCTTCTACAATTCTTTTGTTATTAAGTTGAGTACATTTTCATTCATTTTTAAGTTACTGGTTTTGGTTTTAGTAAATTTTAATAACAAATACCTATTCTTAACGACAGATTACTAATGATCGTTTACCTAACAAAAGTTTATACGCCATCTTATTATAGAATAACGACAATCGTTCGTAAACGATATCGTACGGGTTACAGAATAACCAACTTGTTATATTTTTGATCAATTTTATGTCTGCCATGGACTAAATAATATTTTACATTTTTACTAGCATGGCAAACTTCTTCGATTTATATGTTTTCAACCCGAAAACAAATAAATTTAATTTGGAACTACAATTTAAACTTTACCGAATTTTAACCAAATTTGTTTACATATTAAAACTTCCACGAACAAAGTTAATGAAATTTTGCTTCAAGATCCTGTGAATACCAAGATTATGATTAATAAAAGACATTTTGATACAAATTTTTATCTTACATAAATTGCAAGAGTTTCTAAAAAGAACACCTTTTTTGCGAAGGTTTCTGAAATATAATTAATTGAGTTACACAATCATATTAGATATTTTAGAATTAAACTGAACCTACTCGATTTTAAAACTGTAGTCCTGAACATCACACGTAATTTAATTTATCTAATTTCGTTAATAAAAGTGACAGTTTACGTCGTTTTTTGACATTACGTAACGTCACCTTTTTCACAACTTTTTTATCACAGTTAGGTATGTAAAAGGTGTTTTCTTTTTGCACCGCCACAGGGTTAGGTAAAGTTACAATCATCACGTGATTAAAGTGCCTTGTGTCATGTAGACATTTCTGCCTCAGGTTAATATAAAACTTAAATAAAGCTTTTAAAACGAATAGGGTTATTGAGAACTGAGTCAAATTATTTTTATAAAACGAATGGTGTGCATTGGCAGAGGGGATTTAAGTGTACCACAAAATGCAAAAAGAAAACACCTAAAGTAGTTATGTAATAATATTACACAACTCGATGTTTGACTTTCACAGCGACCATGAAATTAAGACTACTTGAATTCAGATCAATATTCTTATTAAAAAATCAAAAAATAGATACAATTACAGAATTAGATTAAGTTTTTTATCTAATTCCGTTAATAAAAGTGATAGTTTACGTTGTTATTTAAAATTAGGTAACGTGATCTTTTTCAAAACTGAGTTATGTAAAGTAGTTATGTAATAAATTAATAATATTACACAACTCTCAGTTTGAAAATAATTATGATTGGTTAATTTTTTGAAACAATCATTATGATTGGTTAATTTTTTATAAAAATTCGAGTTTGCTTTCCATAGTAACCATGAAATTAAGACTCTTGATTTCAGATTAATTTTAATTAAAAAGTCAAAAAATACATAAAATTACGGAATTAGATAAAGTTTTGTACTTAACACGTTATGAAACGTCTAATTTTATTTGACTCATGTAATTTGCAAAACTCGCTTCGCTCGTTTTGGCAAATATTACATTCGTCAAATAAAATGAGTCTTTTCATAACTGGTTACGTAAATAACTAGTACTCAACACGTTATGAAAAAGTCTAATTTTATTTGACTCATGTAATTTGCAAAACTCGCTCACTCGATTTGGCAAATATTTCATTTCGTCAAATAAAATGAGTCTTTTCATCACTCTTTACGTAAATAAGCAACATTTATCCAATTTTGTAAAAACAATAAAGCACCTAAACCTGCTTGCCATAGTATAAATCACAAAACATCCCCTCTCCACCTAGAAGAGAAACTTAAATGCTGATAAGCGGCAGTAAGTTTTAGTTGACCTTCCTTAGATCGCGCTTTGTCTGATTTTGCTACATGAGAAAATACAGATTCAGTAATACCATTGATTATTATACATATGTGTGTGTATAATCAATAGTAATAGCTTCAGCAGTCTTTACTTAAAACACAAGTGAAATTCTAAAGTAACAGTAAAGTATTTTTGTTATGACAAAACTGTATGACAAATATAATTGGCAAAAGCAATAAAACAAAACTTAAATATTGTAACCCTTAATTGAAAAATTACAATTCAACTTAAAAAATACAATAGGAATAGGTATTACCGAGGGTATTACTCATCTTTTGGAAACCGAATGCGGCTGCTGTATTTTTCATTACAATTAGGAACATAACATTTCATATTGAATGGTCACCTTTCACACAGAAACATTATTGCACGGAGTGAGGTACTATCACATGACAATATTTTGTTTTACAACCGTTACACGCGCTTTTTTTGCAGTCGAAAAAAGACGAAACGCCATCTAGTAACTGGAAGGTCAACTAAAACTTACTGCCGCTTATCAGCATTTAAGTTTCTCTTCTAAGTGGGGATGTTTTGTGTTATAAATTAAAGCTCGTTCTGCTCCAATTAATCTTTCGAAACACATCTTTGAGAAATTAGTATCCTTTCTCAAAGGAACACATTTTGCGAAAATTGTTTTTGTTTAAACAGCAAAATGTAACCATGGCACTCGAACATATCATGAAAACGCCATTAATTCATTTTTTTGAACGAAATTTTTTGATTTCATTGATTTAAATATTGTCGAATCAATCGACAGAAGCCGATAAAGTCTTAAACAAACCGCGGATGTAATAATGTAATAATGTAATAACAGTACTGTTATGACATTTATTACATCCTCAGTATGTGAATAGCTATAGCTATTACTATTGTAATGTAACGTTAATTTTATGTAAAAAATTAAATTTTTCTAAGTAAAAGATTCAGGAAATAAAATTCACATTTGAAATAAATAGATCTTGTAACGAGCGTGCTACAAAACCGTGATAATGTGTCTTGTTCAACTCGTGTAGGGACGGGGATAGAATAACCCTACCGTAGAGGCACTGCGTGGACACATCGATAAAAGCGATTAATCAATGGCGTGGGGGAGTTGAAGTGGTATGCGTACAGGGGAAATGGAGATGTAGAATAACGCGCTGCTCATCTTGTAGTCCGAATTTCTCCTGTGCTTGTATGAATAATTGTGTAAATACTAAATGGAGCTGAAGGAGGCATTGTTACCGATATGACTTGTACTCTATTTTGACTTTGCGAGATTTTTTTATTTAGAGATCTTAGGGGCTGTATAGGTTTTCGGGTTAACTACTTGGTGTTTAAATCTACCACTATTACAGAACAGCTAGATGCGAGAGAATGTAATCGACGTGTTTTACATAATTCTTCAAAACTGAGGTTCTCACTCGTAGATCTTAATTAGATCATGCCGTTTCGCTGCAATCCGCTGTCAACCGAGGGGAGGTTGCTGTCTTTTCCAGTTCATCATTAAGATTTTTAAAACGTTGCAGTTCCCAGGGTGTATGACGTAAATCGGGATTTAATATAGTCATAAATTGTAGCTGAATAGTACTCTTGTTCTTACTAATGACGTAGATAGTCAGGCAGGCGCCTCGCTGAAATAGCAAAATTGAAAAAATTGTATGATGGTAAAGATAAGGGTGTGTGAAGTTTACCTGGTAGCCAATTTTTTCGGACAAACGAGAATTAAGTCAAAAATAGTCTATGATATCGTAATAAGTTTCGATTGGTTCCATTCAATTTTTTTTCTTTTTCTACCGGTTTCTAATGTGAAAACATTTTACACGTTTGTGCATGGAAGACTACAAGTGCTACTGCTACCAATTCAACTGAAAAGAATTAATTTGACCTCTGTGCTTTCCAACGTGGAACACAAAAGAAGTTGGTAACCTCCAACCGTTATCCAGTATTAGCCACACAAGTGTATTTCCCGTTTTCTGTTTGTCCCGCAATGTCCTAGTAAACAAAATGTCTTTGAGAAACTCATGTTAGGAGTTATTTGCTATGTGGACTGATTTAGGTCGAACTAGGATGAAATAGATCGATAAGTATTAGAACCAGTAAAAATGGTCGATTTAGGTACCTAAAATTAATGATATTTTTGCAAAATAAATTTAAGTCGGGCATTTCAACAATCAGCCATAGCGGTGGAAAAACAATCTACTTATGGTCTAAGGCACAAATTTTTATTGTGCGGTATCGTCTATATTTGCCAAACCCTAAGTGGCCTAAGTGAATAGTTTTCTTTTGCACCGTTGAGATGAACTCCAGATGAGGGACAAGCAAATTAGTGTACGTAGTAGAATAAATTGCTGTAATATTACATGTGAAGGTTCTTCTGTATATTACAGACCTGGAATTGTATACAAAAACAGTAACGGTGACATGATAAATAAAGGCAAACAGAGAAAGTTTAACTACCATTAGGTCTTAATATTTACGTCCAATTAGCATTCTAGACCTATCTCTATTTTCTGTGTGCATTTTTACAGCTCGTAATTACTATGTATGTTAGATCGTTGAGTGAAAAATATTCAACGGTTAGATCCTTTATGCACATTACATAAGTTGAGATGTATAATGAAACAATGAAAGGTCAAATGTATACGAATACATATACTGAATATAAATGATATTTGAGAATTTACCCTTCCCTTCTTAAATATCATATTACGGACGTTCGAAAGGGTCAAATACGAATTGTTTTTATTACTCTAATAACCACCAACATTCATTTAATATACATTAAGCCACTCACCGTTGTGTAATTATGCCCTAAATTACATTTTATAATATCATCCCCCCGGATCTAATTACATTCATCTAACTAAAACAATATACAACAAAATTTCGTACAGCTATTGCTGAAAAACCTAACGCGCATAAATCAGATCCTTAAATTCAGTCATGTGTGAGACTGTAGGCTACGATTTACGAGAAAATGACCTTTCATCAATATAAATTATTCGCGTACTTTACCCCACATTGTTTAGAAAAGAATCTCTTTATTTGCAAACTGATATTAAAGTGAAATTTACTTCCAAAATTTAGGGGCAGTTTTTTGTCGAACTTTTGTAATTTTACTATTCAGTAACCGTGGATTACGTCCTTTTGTAATATTATAGACCTATCAAACATCTGAACCTTTACGACCGCCATTTTAGATTTGTCTTAATATTTGATTGAATTTTTTCGGACGTGGAGATTATGAAGGGGTATTAGATAAATCCCGTTCGGATTATCTTATCAGATTATTTTCGCAAAGCTAAAATTTGATGGGCATAACTGAAGTTTCTAGATAATTAATTTTGGGTTCGACGTACACGTTCATTATAATATTATAAAATGGAATTTTTTGTTTTCATTTCTACACTATAGAAGTAGGTAGTATTGTATGTATACAGGGTGTCTCACGGTGACCGTCGGTTAGAAGTATATCAAGAACTGTAAAAGCTAGAAATTTGAAATTTTGCACATCAGACATGGAGTGTTTAATCTATTAAATAAAAATATTTTCCAAATGGCAGCACTTCCGGAAATACCGGAAGTGAGCATCAACTTCTTTATTTTAAATACAAACCAGGCAATTTTTTTCACATTCTGATGTGTCATAAAATGTTTAGTAAGTATGCTTAAAATAATTGGCGTATCAATTTTGATTGTTGAGAAAAAAAATTTTTTTCACTGAAAAATGTCAAAATCTTGTTTAGGAAATAAAAATGAAAGTCGAAAGTGGTAAAAGTTAGGGAAATGGGATTTTAGGTTCTCAATGTCAAAAGACAATTGTCTGTCATGGATAATAAAAAATTGCCCGCGGTTACGTATCTATTTGACGTTATTTCCAGACTTAAGAAAAACTTTAAAAAGTCTCTTTTTTTAAATGGAATGCCTATTTAATTATCGGCCCATTCTCTGCAGAAATAAATTTCCTTTAAATTGATATGCCATGTTCCTATACCTAAAATCAATGATTACAAAGTTATTTACATTTTTCTAATTAAATTTATAATTACATACTTTACAAAACATGGTTGGCTTTGAAAATTTTCAAAAAATTTTTATTCAAATGTTTCTTATGCTTTTATGATTATTTAAAATTCTATCTATGCAACTTCTTGACTATCCTAGGTCTCTTTCCGCCGAACGAACAGAACTTTCAGGGAAAACATTAAAATATCCCAATACATTGGTTTCTGCAGGGTCATTGGGGACAATTGGCTTTGCCAAATTTCGTGGCGCATTTACTTCGCCCAAATTTAGAAAATTCTTTTCAATCATCCTGATTTTTTGTTCTGTCATTGTAGGTAAATGCGGATATCTTTCGTTAAAGTGTTGAGTGATTCTTTATTCAATGGTTAAATGTTCTGCAGGTCCAAAAAGTAATACGAGCAGACTCGCCATGAATGTAAAACAAATTTTGAATATCAGCATTTGTGTATTCCATATTTCCAAATTAAAAACAAATATCAAGCGCAAAACTCAAAATTCAAACAGATAACACTGATAACAAACGTAAATGTAGCGTAAACTTTCAAACTGATAGCTAACTGACAACTGTCATCATAAGAAACATTTGAATAAAAATTTTTTGAAAATTTTCAAAGCCAACCATGTTTTGTCAAGTATGTAATTATAAATTTAATTAGAAAAATGTAAATAACTCTGTAATCATTGATTTTAGGTATAGGAACATGGTATATCAATTTAAAGGAAATTTATTTCTGCATCGAATGGTCCGATAATTAAATAGGCATTCCATTTAAAAAAAGAGACTTTTTAAAGTTTTTCTTAAGTCTGGAAATAACGTCAAATAGATACGTAACCGCGGGCAATTTTTTATAATCCATGACAGACAATTGTGTCTCAATCTTTTGACATTGAGAACCTAAAATCCCATTTCCCTAACTTTGACCACTTTCGACTTTCAATTTTATTTCCTAAACAAGATTTTGACATTTTTCAGTGGAAAAAAATTTTTTTCTCAACAATCAAAATTGATACGCCGATTATTTTGAGCATACTTACTAAACATTTTATGACACATCAGAATATGAAAAAAAATTGCCTGGTTTGTATTTAAAATAAAGAAGTTGATGGTCACTTCCGGTATTTCCGGAAGTGCTACCATTTGGAAAATATTTTTACTTAATAGATTAAACCATTAAATTGTGCGACCCTTTCTTATTGTCCTATTTAACGCGTAGTATAATAATAAACTTTAATATCAAAAGTTACAGATGCTCAAATAGTGAAGAGGTGCAGGCTGCCAATTAACATTTTGTCTACTTTCTCGAAGGTGTAGGATAACTATTACGTGCTCACGTAAATAGATTCCATATTATAATTCCTATCTAGCAATCTTGCTTCAAATCAGTTCATAATCCGCTATAGCCCTGCTTAGCACTATGTACTCCTGTAATAATAGTTATTTTTGTATCTAGTGCGCGAAATGCCACTTTGGTGATAGAGAACTGATTTTTAAAAAAATAGACAAGATCAGCAAAGTATTTCGCGCACGAGTTGCAAACAACATTTTTTCTACAAACGTGAAAAAGTTAACAATTATTTTAACGTTAAAATACAATACTCTCATAGCAGTGGGCGAAGTAAGTATTTCGCGCATGGCGTCGTCATTTCGCGCACGGTGTCATGGTAACGTAGGCAAGTGAAAAAAAGGGTCACTTCGCGTATTGTTATCAATGCGCAAACCTTGTCATTTTTTGACGTTTGTAGAAAAAGAACATTTTACTCTTTTAATTATAACTGATTATAAAAACATTCGTTAAGTTGAATCACGATACACTAATTGCAAGCTACACTACATAGGGTTAAAATTAGTTCAGTTTTGGAAGGTTTATTGGCGACGAAAATTAATGAAAGTGTTGGAGGAACCTACATTTTCCACTGTTTGAAAGTGGATTGCAGCGTTCAGATGTGGCATAGCAGTATCCATGCATGCACATTGGAACTATACTGTGCTATCAGAATACACTTTCTCACAAAGTACAGGGTGGGCCAAATTCGATGTTTTCAAGGGGTACAGCAATAACCATAAGAGTTAGCAAAAAACTAATAAGGTACTTATGAGCTCTTTTTAAAAGAAAAAATCGGTGGAATAATCAGATTACTCATATCACGATTATTTACGTAGATACAGGGTGAAAACCAAAAGGTAGCATTTTCGAAAAACCGCAATATTTTCTTTACTATAGAAGTTAAGGTCATGAAATTCTCAGGATATAGGTAAGAGGATACGGCAATTTTAAAAATGGCAGCAACAAATTTCTAGGCCTACTAAGTTGCGCACGGCCAAAGTCAACTTTCATTTTTCTTATGGACGCCATATTGGATTTATACTTTATCAAAATCCTCATTTGAAATGCTCTTCAACCATGTATAACATGTTTATGTTTGGTCAACATAAATAATAAAAAACAACATAATTACGATTTCGTGGTAGTAGGCTTTGATATTTCTATTCAATTTTTCCATAGTGGGCTTTGTTATCTCTTTTTTAATCATCTAACGGTCAAAGTAGAGTTTACTGTCAGCGACAGAGAATAAAACACTGCAACATATGATATTTCTCACTATTTAAATTTTAAAACTCACAAATTATTAACTGCACACAAATGACACCTACAATAAATTCTATTTTGACAGTTAGATGATTAAAAAAGAGAGAGCAAAGCCCACCATGGAAAAATTGAATAGAAATATCAAAGCCTACTACCATGAGATCGTAATTTTGTTGTTTTTTATTATTTATGTTGACCAAACATAAACATGTTATACATGGTTGAAAAGCATTTCAAATGAGGATTTTGATAAAGTAAAAATCCAATATGGCGTCCATAGGAAAAATGAAAGTTGACTTTGGCCGTGCGCAACTTAGTAGGCCTAGAAATTTGTTGATGCCATTTTTAAAATTGCCGTATCCTCTTACCTATATCCTGAGAATTTCATGGCCTTAACTTCTATAATAAAGAAAATATTGCGGTTTTTCGAAAATGCTACTTTTTGGTTTTCACCCTGTATCTACGTAAATAATCGTGATATGGGTAATCTGATTATTCCACCGATTTTGTCTTTTAAAAAGAGCTCATAAGTACCTTATTAGTTTTTTGCTAACTCTTATGGTTATTGCTGTACCCCTTGAAAACATCGAATTTGGCCCACCCTGTACAATTACAAAGCATAAATTCAAATGAATCAATGAAACATCCAAATTTATCACTGTCAGACTTTGAACTTTTTCGAAATTTAAAAACAATTTGGGTCGAATGGATTTCGAGGCAAACAATAAGATGATTGCAGCGGTGAACATTTGAGAAGCTTTCGAAAGATCATAACAAGAATGGAATAGAATTGGAAGACGTTGAATCGAGTATATTGTTGTTTGAGGAGGTTATAAAAATAAAATGATTTTTTTTTCAATTTCATTTCGACAAGTTTGAAATTATCCTCGTTCGATTATTGCCGCGTCGCTGTATTTGATGTAAGTCGAATACAAGTACACTCCTGGACAAAATGAACGCATCACTTATTGTAAGTGACAAAATTCGCCAACAACCTTTATTATTGAAATTATAACCCATGAACTGTAACAAAAAACACTGTAACTAACTTTTAACAACATTTTCAACCTACAATCCTAATTTAAGAAAAATGTTAGATTAATATGTAAAATGTAAACTTGAAGGGATTGTGAACATTTAGAAATTATAAAAAGATCTTCTAAAATGAAATTGAACTGTAAAACTAAAAAATTAATATCGGGTATTGTCTTCCATTCGCCTAGGCATACTACTAATTAAATTGCAGATGGTGACTTGAGGAATATTCTCCCATTCAGCAACCGCGGCATCTTCAAGTTCTCTAATGGTTCTAGGAGCAGGTCTAACTGCCCGTTTAAGTGTATCCCATCGATGCTCTATAGGATTCAGATACGAGCTTTTAGATGGCCTCTCCATAATTCCATTTATTCCATATATTCACGTCACGAAGGTAGCCCATTACTTCTAGAGCAACGTGTGGTCGAGCGTTATCCTGCATATAGAGGAAGTTGTTGCCGATAAATGGAGAAAACGGCATCTTATACAATATTCTCGATAGAAAAATTTGCATTCATTGATCTCCTGTGAATAGCTACCAACTCCGTGCGAGCGTCAAAACAAATTGCTCCCCAGAACATTACTGACCCACCACCAAATGGAACTCTTGAAAAGATATTGCAGTCAGCAAACCTCTCTTGTGGTCTTCTCCAAACTGGTGACTTCAGACTGACTCTTGTTTCATCCGAAAACAAAACTTGTCTCCAGTCGTCAATAGTCCAGTTTGGATGAGCTCTAGCAAAACGCAATCTAGCAACTGTATGTTTCCTGGTGAGCAGTGGTGCAACTGCTGGTCTTCTACTCTTTAATCCTACTTCATTAAGTATTCTCCTGACTGTTCTTCCAGAAATCTGTACGTTTCGGACTTCTGCTAGAGCTCTGCATAACTCGGAACTGGTCGATCGTCTTGTCCTTAAGCCAAGTTGTCGAAGAAATCGATCATCTCTTTCATTTGTAGATATTTTACGACCGTGTCCTCTTGCTCTACAGAAAGTCCCAAGTTCATTAAAACGTTTAACAGTCCGACTTATTGTTGACTGTTTGACTCCCAACGAATTAGCCACATAACGCTGACTACGACCGTCGTTAACCAGAGCGATCGCTCGCGCTGCTTCATGTTCACTTAAATTGCGTTCACGATTCATACTTCAACTGTAGCTATACTAGACAGTCCGTTTTATTAATTTTAAACAAATGAAAATCAAACTATTCGCCAATAAAACCAATTGAAAAATTGAAGTCAATAGGATAATTTATTTACATAATTATTCGTTTATTTCTTAGTTATTTGTTAGGTACTCAAAATCATTACAATTTTTCAAACATCGCTATAATTAAGGGCCGGTGTTATTGACTTCAAATTTTACGATCCGTATTTGAAAATTGCTTCGAAAGATTTTTATAGTTATAAATTATAACTTAGGTAGGTACTTATTCTCCCCTAAGTATCTCAAATGTTGAATTTTAACATAAAGCTTTGCTAGTGCAAAATGTCACATTTATATATTCATTTGTTAGCATTTTTATAGGGAAATTTACATTATTAGCAATTTTCATTATAGATTCTGGATTCCTATATTGTATCTAATCCTTATGTGCAAATTTAAAGAAGGTACTCAATAAATTATTATAAATTTGGATAATACACAAGGGTTAATAGGCACATAGTATTGTGCTGGGTTATACTAAGACAACCAAGTCAAAACTAAACCAGCGGAAAGTAGAAAGATCGCCCTCATATTTATCTTAGGAAAGATGTATCTTGATAAATGAATATTATCAATTATATCATATTTAGTTTATTTGGTTGTATCTTTTGGTGTATATTATAAACCCAAAAAGTACACTAACGATTTCAGTGTATCTCCTTATGTAGGAAATTTCTGGGTATTGAATTATTAATGAAACATTTCCGATTTAAAGGAATATCAGGGAAACGCATATAGTTTCATCTTCGATATCGCAGCGCTTCATTTCTTCGTTTATTAATACTTTCGTTGTATGATGAAATACTGTAATACGCCTTTGATGTAAATACGTTTCTAAAAGCAACATGTACAAAGGTACAAAGTGAATCTTTATTTGTGCTTTGTTAAGATTTTCTTGACATTATAATACCTCGTTCCACATCTTATCATTTCTGTCTTTAAGACACAGAGAGGTAAGACCTTTAGACACGTTTATTAGGTATATTGGCTAAATAACCGCTGAAATAAAACTTCTATACACACTATTTTCAAGCATTATGTAGATTCAACTGAACGGTTCGTTGAAACGGTATTTTCCATATTCCGTCCACCGTTGGAAAATGTCACATTTAGTTCAATTACTATGCAATAAAAAACAAACATATACATTTAAGCATAAATCACAAGTAAGGCCAAATTAGTGAGCTTATGAACTAATTAATAGGACGAATGGCGAATGCCGAAGGTCCATTCCACAGAAAACTCAGCAATGACTACGCGGAGGTATAAAAGGGCTATTTCATATTTTGTTACCATATCCTGTAAATTTCCAATGAATTGATTATGTGAAATAGGATTGACTTTAAAACACGTGATAATCTGATTCGTTCATTAAGTATATGATTCGCCCACTAGAATACTTTCCAGTTTACCATAGTTTGATATGCGACATTCTTTACTAACCATAATAACTATTTATGGAGTCCCACCACGTAAGTGTATTTATCTAATTCCGTTAATAAAAATGACAGTTTACGTTGTTTTTTGACATTAGGTACGTAACGTAACCTTTTTCGAAACTGTCTTATCACAGTTATGTCAAGTAGTTATGTATAGTAATCACTATATAATAACCGAGACGTGTGTATATGTTTGTGTTGCTGTGCACTTTTCCGACAGTCGCCGAATCCTGACGAATGCGGATGTGATATTTTAAAACCAAAGTTTTAAGTTTTAAAGTTTTTAGTATAAAAGTCCGTCATCTTATTCAAGCGGTATTTGTGTCTAAATATATTTTCTTTACTTAGAAAATACGTTCAAAGTTTCCTTATGGAGATTACGTGTAAAATAGAATTCGCTATTTGTGCTTATTTTTGGGTGAAAATTTTGTGTAAACATGCAAAGTTTGTCTGTCCGATGTCCTTAACCCATTTCGAACATTAAAACAATGGCAGAAAGTATTTTCGCAAAAATTTTCAAAATGACAAGTATCGGAAACTTTTTCTCAATAACATGGAAATTTAATTATTTCAAGTTGAAAAGTTATTTAAATGATGAAAAATGATTCTATTATGCCTCGCGTTAACATTTTCATGGTTAAAATGATGTAAAAAGTAGTAACAGCATTCATCGTAGACTAATTTATGTGTCCCGATACCTTCTTTCGGTAACTTTCGAAATGTACATGTTTGTGTGCTTATTTCGAATTTAGAGATTTTGACGATGGTAACATATATAGTCGAATGTTTTCACCGAGAAAAATGTTTTTGTCTACATATTTAACTTAATATCTATTGATGAAAGTAGGTAGCAAGTGTATTGTTACGTTACACTATACCAAAGAGAATACCTATACCTTGACTATACTTCTAAATATACAACTTATATTGTAATTAAGAGGAAGTAAAATCCATATTTACTGCTGTACATATACGTGTAAATGGTGGCCTTTAGTTAGTGAAATAAACAAAAATTTGAAACTGTTTAAGGTAGAGAAGGTCTTTCTATAAAACAGATGTTATGCAACGTTAGACCAGCTTCTATTTGTACATTTTATGTTTTATGGTATTTTTAGTTTTACTATAGTTAAAGATGAATGTTAAAACGTTCTCCCTAAGGCCATTCGTATTCCCAAAAAGTTGCTAGTGTCCAAATTGAGTTCTTTTACATTCAAAATTCATTCTAAACTATCCTTATGAAGTTCACACGGAATTTGTTATATTTTCGTTAATTTTTGGCCAAAGACTATGTGCAAAGACGTAATTAACATTGTGAAAGGGTTATTATGTATTTTTGGTCTCAAATCTATTCCAAAAAGTTTGCATTTTAGATTTTTTTTAATAATTGGTAAAAATTTACTATAAGTAGGTAGGAACGAATTCGTATATCTTTACCAAATATCAACCCATTTTTGTGATTTTTACGTCAAATGTAAGTAATGTAATCCTTTATTTTAGTTACTTTAATTAATAACTTGCTAAATTACAGATACCTACAGGGTCAAAAATCTGAAAAGGTACAAAAACGTAATTATTTTTCTTTTTTCAAGCAACTAAGCCAGCTCAACAAGGTGTGATATTTTAAAACAAAAGCTATTACAACCTACAATCACAGATACCCCCTCTCCCCAAAGCACGCAAAACGCGAGAATCGCGTGTACCCCCGTTTATACTAATAATATTACACAACTGGCAGTGTGAAACAATTTTTTATAGGCTACGACGTATCGACTTCTCAGGTATTAAACTACCTACAGCAACATTTGCAGCATCCTCAACATCACAAGGTAACTCTAAAGGTTCTCATTAAAAAATAGATAAATTAACACGTTATGAAAAAGTCTAATTTTATTTGACTCCTGTAATTTGTAAAACTCGCTCGCTCGGTTTGGCAAATATTACACTTCATCAAATAAAATTAGTCTTCATAACTGGTTACGTAAATAACTAGTACAATTAACTATTTCTGAGTGCTTATTTAACCGGTATGGACCGTGAACCGTGAATCTAGCTCGCTAATTGACTTGGAAGATGTGACTACGGTGGGTTTTTATTTCTGCTTACTTATACCGCAGAGTGCTTATATACCTTCAGATACACACCTTTTCCACTGAGAGGCGTCGGGTGCAATTCTCCGTACACTTCATTTTTTTCTGTCAGAATCACCAAATTCATTAAGTTCGTATTTAGATTTGAAATTAAACAAATCATGGAAGCAGGAAGGGAACGCTCACATATGAATATTTGTAGTGAAAGGAACTGACAGAAGAAATATACAGTTGTTTGTTTTATTGAGCTTCAAAACGTATTCGATAAGGTGTGGCATGAAGGACTTCGATATAAAATGATAAAACTAGAACTCCCATACTATCTCACTGACGTCATCACTTCATTTATAACAGGTAGAGGATTTGCTGTCCGGGTACAGGCAACTCTATCTACTAAAAGAACCATGAATGGAATATTGAAATCAATCCAACGAAAAGTCAGGTGAAACGAAACAATAAATCAAAGTATTATAGAATGGAACGCAAGAGATAAGGCAGTCAAATACTTAGGGGTTTATTTGAACACCAGACTTGAATGGGGAATCCATGTGAATAAGAAGATAAGTGAATGCTATGCGAGACTTAATACCCGTTAATAAATAGAAAATATCACTTGAGGCTAGTGCACAATGTTAATTTACAAAAACATTTTACGACCAGTCATAACGTATGCGTGTCCAGTTTGGAGTAACACAACTAAGACTTACGAAAACTTCAAATCCTACAAAACAATATTACAAGAATCGCAGTGAACACCCTATAGTTCCTTAGAACACAGTAAACTAAACTAACCTAATGTCACAGACTTTATAAATACTTTGTGCACAACATTCTTCGCCAAAACACCGGAGTGCCCAATCGCAGTGTTATTATAGCTTAGCTGCTTAGGCCAAAAGAACCAACATCAAATAAAACTCCCACAAGAACCCTAGTTAAACCAGTGTCAACTGAATGTGTTATGTTAGCTAACTCATACATTTCAAATACGGTGATAGCGGTATAGAGAGTCAAACGATGACCTCATTATGTATTAATTAATATCTTGTTAACAGAATTATGTATAGCAGTTGTATGCTGAGCTCGTTAAATCCTAAAAAAAAAGTAATTGCGTGTGCATGTGCATGTTCTTCTTATGTTGTTACAGGAACGAACGGGTTGTCTTTGTATAATCACTGAAATTGTAGAAATATGTAATTGGTGTTACAAGGAGCAGTATAATTTTAATTACTTACCTACATAAATCATTACTAATTTAAATTTACTTTTTGCTCTTGAATTATACAGCTTAATTAATCATCGCTCGTTATTAGACCAGGCAAATTTGATAAAAATGTACGTTAATTGTGAAGTGTTTGCGGACATTTATTTTTTTGTTGAAAACGATAGCTTTCTTATCACAAAATGCAAATATAAAAATCCCAAAAAATCAGAAGTGAGCTAACGTCACAATTTTAAAAAACATGGCCGCTCGCTGTATTTTTTAAAATCTATTATTTCTATAATTACCAGTTAAATTTATGTACGTCCGATTAAATTCCATACGTCTGGAATTGACACCCCACTCACTAATCCATGTTTATTTGCTTAATTTTTAATTCACTATATTATCTTAATGTTTTACGGTAGTCTGGAACTAATAGCGCGGCGCGTAAGAGGTTGGATTGTAAATTAGTTTATGTTTTATTTATTACGAGTTTCCTTTAAAGGATTATTAAAGACTTTCTTAATTAGTATCAAAATATTATATGTAAAATGGATAGCATTAATGTTTGGGTGTTTTTAAAAAAAGTGTTAAGTGTCAGTAAAACTGTTAATGTGAGTGCAAAGGAACTTCAGTCAATTTCACTTGCAAGTAAACAAAAAGGTGACAAAATTTTGGAGGAATTGAAAAACGCATCCAATATAACAGTTTATGAATCTTGTTGGAACAGCTATGTTAGAAAGGAATACATAAGAAAGAATTTACCCCATAGATGAGAGCAAAAATGAAAAAACACTCAGATCTTTTGTAAAAGGTTTTGATTTTACACCAAATTGTCTGATCTGTGGTGAATCTATTTGTTTCCAAAAAGAGAAAAAGAAACCCAAGCAATACAGACAAGAAATAAGGAATATTATATTTACTGATATAAATATGAAAGAAAACATAATATTAGATTTTGTTGTTAGAGAAGGGAAATATCGTATGATTTGATTTAAAAATTTAGTGGGCGATACTGCAGGCTCTTCCAAAGATTCACAAAAAAAGGCGGAAGGCAATTTGCCTTTTTAAAATTGTGTAATTATATGGAAAACTGTGATGATTGTCAATTTTTACTGAAAAGCTTGCTAAAAAATTTGAAGAATTTGTGACACCGAAGGCAGTTATGTATGTAGATGGTTAAAAGAAAAATTGCAACGTCACTTTGGCGAGAAAATAACAGTTACAGGACTTCCAAGAAAAGATACTATTATCATTTATCACATTAACAGACACTTTGCAAACTATTCGTACACCAACAGTTTTGTACTGAGAAATACGAAACTATTTACCAAGAAAAATCAAGAATTGTTAAAGCGGCAGCTGAGGTTATAAGAGAGGATATAAAAAGACAAGTTTATAATCTAGAAAAGTATCCTAGTTTTGATGAAAATATGCGGGATGATGCAAGCAGCAAGTTCCTGAAAAATTAAAAATTGTTAAAGGTATTTTAGACAGTCTTCTGAAATCCTCTAAAAACGAAAAATTGGATAGAAAAGCGACAAGTATATCCCATGTTATTATATCGACGATTCGTCCGAATTCCTTCCTTTTGCCATTACAAGTTGCACTGGGTGCTTTCTTGCAACGAAAGTTTCCCTCTAAACTATTGATGGAAGTAATTGAAAAATTGGGATTTGCAGTTACTTATTCTAGTACGCTTTTGTATGAGCATGTGTTGTGGCTGCTAAAATACCGAATAGAACGGAAAACGTATTTTCTCAATGGAAGTTATCAAAAAATGAAATGTTTCCAATCACAATGTAGCAACTTCCTGCACCACAGGATCTACTGGGATAGACTGCAAATATGCTTGTATTCTGGATCAAGATCTGTTGAATGACTGAGTTTTTATTTTTATAGTAAGCTGGCTTAAAAGGTTAAATGTAAAAAGTGACAAAAAAATGAAATAAAAATTGTTTCGTTTTTCAGTTTTGTGTTAGGAAATTTACATTCTTGGTTATATCTAAATTAAAAGATAATTTGTTTGTAGTGTTAAGCTTAAAATTCCGTAAAAAAATGTTAAAATTGCTCCAAAGGATAAGAAGATATTTCATTTTTAAAAATTTGTATGAGCGGCCATGTTTTTTCAAGATGGCGTTTTTAGCTCACAACGGATTTTTTGGGATTTTTATATATTTGTTCCTGAACATAAAACCTATCGATTCCCATTGAAAAAAAAATGTCCCCTTAAACTTCATTGAAAAAATAAGATTTGCCTGGTCTATATCGTCTTCTCACTACTTATACCTTTTATTCACAGAATTAAATTTGATTTCGGCTCAAAGGTTACAGAATCTTTTTATAATTTGATATTTCTTTGTAATGTTACTGAAAATTGTTTAGGTCGATTTAACTTGTTGGTGACAAAATATATCTGTTGAATTGAGCGTTTAATGAATTTAATTAGCATACATAAATAAGTAATTGTAAATATGAGATTATTTGAATTTGTATTAATATTCTTTATATTTGTATGTGAAACTTTAATAATTCAGTTCACAAACAAGGTGTAAACCTTTTTAACGAAGTGTATTGATCTATGTTACACATGAAGGGTTCCTTGGGGATTTTTATGCACTGACAGAATTCCAAGGTGTCTTGAAAAGTTGTTAAGCTTCCGTTGAGGAAAGTGAATGACAGTGGAGCGATCTATAATAGTTGCAAAACATTCTACGAAACGTAATCTCTTGTTGCCACATAAATTAATTTCTAGGGTAAATACGTAGTAAACATAAACCATCTTTAATTGTATAACTGAATCAAATACAACTGCTTGTAGAAAAGCACATTAATGTATTAACATATTAATTATAAACCTTTGTAATAAATGTAACGCCTAAAGGCTTTAACTATTACTAATTTTGTTAACCCTAATTAGAGTATATCATTAATTATCTGAGTGACGATATTGGTAATGGAATAAATGTGAAACTGCTAAATTAATTATTGTTATCGACCTCAAACTGTATAGAAATGTGCATTAAAAAGCACATCTATCTGGGAACTAGAATAACTGAAAATTTATTTCATTTAGAATTTAGATCGTACTAAGTTTGGGAAACTTACATTACAAGCACCTTTCGTGGATCATACAAAATGCTGTACGGGCTATACACGTCTTTTATTTCAACTCATGCAGTTTCACGAAAGTTTAACTGCACCAATAGAAAGAAAATGCGATAGGAAACAAAATTTGATCGAAACCACAACCTGTTAGTTTAAAAATTAAAGTTTCCGGGATACATGCGCGATACAAGTAAAATGGTCAACACTTCAGTAAAGAAAGTTTTCTCATTTGAAATGAGTAACACCATTAGTAAAGTTTTTATAACTTTTAAAGCTTTAAATCTTCAATTAAATTATGTGATTATAGATAAAACTTTTAATTTAACGCAAGTATTAAGGTACTTACTTAAAAGTTCTCCACATTAAATATTCAAATGTTTACAGTACTATTTCAAGCGTGTACGAGCTACGACAATTGTGAACGTGTATTTGAGGTTATTAAATTTAATGTAATTACATGTTATGATTTATTGCGCATAATAAAATCACAGAAGCGGAAGGATCCGTCATTAGATGCTTTTCGGCCCTTCCTGAACATGAAATAACATAATACGATGAACATTCATTCATCAGTTATTGCTCCTAGAAGACAAGAATTAAGAAGCTTGAAACTATTTTATTTCTCAACATAATCCTCGCGGTAGATAAATTTAAATGCACATCGATACCTTAATTTTTTTTAAATTCTTTTTCTTAATCTGCCAGTCACTCGTTTACTGTCGACATAACCTCCTCATGGTCTGAATAATGAGTTCCTGAAAGCTGTACTTTTATTTTTGAAGATAAGAAATGGGTAAAGTCTGGAGAATGTAGGGGTTGTTCTAAAACCCCAGTATTGTGAATTGCAGCAATTGAATCGTAACGCTTATGAGGTAATGAAACAAAACGCCATGTCTCAACTCTCCACTTCGTTTTTCTTTGACTACATCACGAACTTTTGGAATTAGCTTTATATCACATTCACCAGGAATAGTGAGTGAACATGTAAAAATGATCACTTCATTTTTGTAACAAATTATGTTGTCGGCTGAATACGTGGCTAGAAATTCTCGTCGAGACGTGAACCCTTATGATCAAGAAAGCATTAGTGTAGAGAATTTTTTGGGTCCCAATTCATAGTGTAAAGTTTTCTCAACCATACCTCCTGAAAACTACATGTTTCCGCTACAAAAATAACGGCAACTCCGCGATCACTAAGTGATAATTTGTTTTCGACTGGGTATCATCGGACACATGTCGACAGAATTTCCTTCCACATCTCGGGATGTTATACAATTGTTTAGTACTTTTTGACTCAATTGTTTCACTTTCAGCAAGATAGTGCTCGATCGCATTAGTTTTTCCACTTCTTCATTGAGAGCAGCCGAATGACCTTCCCGATCTGCGAATTTATGGGGTGAATTTTTTTCTGTAGCGTCACTTAAAATCCATAGCTTATAAAATAAACTCAAAAGGAGAATCTTAATCTCAATCTTCTGTAGAAACTTTCAATGTGTCGAGGAATAGTGTCAGAGCAGGCTTTATTATTGCATGCGAAATAACGGACAGTTTACTTTATTATGTATACATGCCTTTTTACCTTCTATCTGCGATTTAATGAAACACCTTACTTTCAAATACAATTTAAGCGGTGTCTCTGAATAGGAAATTTAGAGAGCTTCAAAAAAAAAGCTCGCATTCCATTTAAGATTTTAAGGATTAGCTTCACCCTCTCTCAGAAGTAAATTTGAGCAGATTGACAACAACTCTAAAAAATTTCCCCCTCGATAATAGCTATTACGTGCGTTTTCATATTTAATTTTTATCAAACCCGATCACGATATCGAGGGTGAGAAGTTTTCAAATTGATACCTTGTATAAAGGTATCAGTAGGATTTAAGGAATATTCTACTTACATTTTTAACGCCGTGTTAAATTCCGTTGTAAAACATGGTTCCATCCGTTATTATGTGGTTTATGAAAACCAAACAAGGAAGAAAAATCTACAGTTATAATCTAAAATGATAATTATATGATGTTCTCCTTCCCAATAAATTTTTTAGGCGTATGTGACCATACCAGGTGGAGCTATATTAACCTCTTTGGTTGAGATGAATGTGAGACTTGGAATCCTTGGAGACTGAATGAAGACTTGGAATTGGTATTAATTGCTTAAAACCTAATGACGGCCATATTATTTGGAAGATTGTCTTAGCTTTCTCTTTTTTTTCGTTAACACTTGTTTAATGCTCTGCCAATTAGGAAATGTATTGGAGTGTTTCAAATTTTTCAAATTCAATTAGTTTCTTTTCTTGACAATGTATTGCGCTTGTGCGCCTGTTTTCCCTGCTTGTTAAAAACCTTTTTTCAATTTTAACGTTTTCGTTTTCTGATATACTTAGCCAATGATTCCAACGTTTCTTTGTTTTTGAACTTTTTCGAAACTTGTCGCATTTAATTAACACAAGAATTTGCAATAAGAGTTTTATGGAGGTGGAATCTTCGGTAGGATTTGGTTTCGAGACCTAATAAATCTGGTTAGAAGAACGAATTTCCGTTTGATAGTATTAATAATAATTGCTGTGGTCTTTTTTACTGTATGTCTGTAGTTTTAAGTTTTCGAATGCTAGATATAATCGCATTGAGTGCACGAGCTGCATAATCATAGAAAGATATATAGACATAGATAGATAGACATATAATAAAGCATCTCGGAAATAGTGTCGATGTATTTTTTCCGATTACGAATGATATTGTTGGTTGTAACAATTTATAATCTTACAATTGCGTGTTAACATCGTTTAAAATCAACTACGTCTTCTTCTTATGGTAATATTTCTGTTTAAGGGAGGTATTAAAATATAATGATGTGTCTTATCTTTATATAGCTTTTTAAATAGATATTTTGATGTTACTCTAACGCCACTCGCCGATTTTCATCCATAAAGCTAATTTATTCATAAATAAATCGAAGGCATTTTAGACTCTATCTCTTTAGATGCTCCATAAAAAACAGTTTAGCTGTAGGACAGATCTTGAAATATTGCTAAAAAGGTCGTTTAGATACGTACGTTTTTCTCATTTTCCTCGGTGTTCGTTAATGACTTTATCTGAACTTAAACATTTTTGAACGTGACCAGAATTAACTTAACCTTTTTCAATGTCAACGTTTTGTATTGCATAATACGCTTATTAGTGAAATGGTTTTCGAATAAAGTTAAGTGATATATTTTTCAAAAACAGTTTTACGTTAAGGCTACGTGTTAGTGCTAAATATTTATCAATGGCGTCGTGTATAGTCTATAACAAAGTCAGGAGAAAAGTTCATGTCTGTCTGCTTTCGAATTTTTAAATTTGAAATAATATACCTTTTGCTTTCTAAAATAGAAGCAATTTTGCGGTCGGTTGGATTCATTTGAATATATTTCATGCATTTACTGGTACGTTTAATCAAAGGATCTTGTTATAAGTTGGTGCAATTACATTTTCACGAGTTTGTCGACAATTAAATTACCATCAAATAATGGAGAAGTGTTTCCTACAATATGTACGGAAATTTTGATGAGCGGTATTTTGTGCGTGTCAAACGTGTGTGTTTTTGTGTAGTTATTAATCAAGCTAAAAACTCTTAGAGCATTTTGCAATTAAGATGAAAATTAAACTTTATTACTGTTGCAGTTCAAGTTATATGGGCTGCAATTTTAATAGTTGTAATATCTTTATCAATGTTTATCAGTTAACGCCAAAGCAAACTTCTCTATATTTACGAACGCTAAGCACACTTATCGCCCTTAGTGCTAGTCAAGAGGGTCGATATTGACAACGTTATAGGTTATGTCCAGTATAGTTGACCTCATTTAGCATTTAAAAGCATTTCCGTATATTGGAAAATAGTCAATTTTCGGTTATGGCTCATAAAACCAGTTAATTATATCAATAATCAGGGCATTCGACTTTTGAGAAGTATGTATGCTACAACATTTTAAAATTTGGTAACAACTTATGAAACTGACCATCAGCCAGGAAAATGCTAAATACAGTGTTTTTATTGCTGTTAATTAAAATAATAGTTAATAAACAATTGATTCACTCATTTTGAGTTTTACACATGTTAATAGTTATTTACATAAAAGTCAGGAAAATATCACATTACTGAAGAGGAGCTAAATTGAAAGACGAAGCACTTTGTGCCGTGTATTTTAAAGCTTCGAGCTTCAAGCAAGAGGTTTTACTGACGTGTTTTGTATTAAATTTTTCCAGAAATAGTAAAAGAGAAGACGAAATTTACAAATTTTAGAAACATTTTTTACAAATTCCACAAAAATCAAGCTTGTCAATTTTGTTGGCAACTATAGTTACAAACTATATTTTGCGTCTTGTACAGTCTTTACAGTACTGATCCGGAAAATATAATTTTGCTGCGCGTAAATAAGTAGGAAAACTGACTAATGTACTGCCCAAAAATGAAAAAAATTCACCCCGCAGTTTTTCAGTATGACCACTCAAAGTCAGGGGCCTTGCTTTTTTACTCCAATAGTAGTATCATTTCTTTAAAATGTTAACACGCAAATCAAAGCAAGCATTTTGAGGCGCTACAACATTTTGGATCAATAACAAATTTATGTTAAATATAAGTTAAAACTGACCATCAGTCATCAGTCAGGAAAATGCTAAATACAGTGTTATTGCTGTTAATTAAAATAATAGTTATTCAAGTGGTTGTCCAATTTTGATTTTTACACATGTTAACATATAACATAAATGACTAATGCACTGCCCAAAAATGAAAAAGTTATCCCCCCCCCCCCCTAGTTTTTTCAGTATGACGACTCAAAGTCAGGGGCCTTGCATTTTTACTCCGATAGTAGTTAGTTATCGTTTGTTTTGGCATAGTCAGGGTTTGTTCCGGGATAGGCAGTGCACAACAATAAAATTGACAGGCAAGACACATTGTCTGGTATCGGAGGAATGTGCACTACAATCACAATATACGCTAAATGCAAGGAGTGCGGTTCCATGGCTGTGGGGGGAATTTTATATGAACCCATAGGTGGGCAAAGTGCAGAAATTGAGTGGCCTAGTATAACAAACATTCTCCGTACAATAAACGTCAAAGAGACGTTTAACCGCCACATTTACATTCTAAGGGCGTTCTAAGCAATGTTTAAAAATGATACATATTTCGCATACTGCATGTAAAGTAAACTATGAAATGAGATTTTTGTATTTTAACCTTTATGGTCCTGAATCAAGCAAAAATTCAAGAAATCATTTATTTCTAAATGTTTAAAAATAATTAAGGCTTTTTAACACTTTTCAAATTGTGAAAAAAATTTTACACTACCTAATTTTATTTTTTGACGTTTGTAGAAACAATTGTGCTTGCAACTCGTGCGCGAAATACTTTGGTAATCTCGACTATTTCTTTAACGAGGCGCAGTTCTCGATCACCACAGTAGCATTTCGCGCACTAGATGCAAAAATAACTATTACTAGAGAGATATTACAAAAAGGATCATTCGAAGTAATCTGCCACTAATTTTAGCATAATTTTTGATTGTAGAAGCGAAGGGATTTTGATCTTGAAAGAATATACATTACGTATAGGGTTGGATATTATCAGTAGATACACCTTGTATGAATATTTCTTAAGCGGATTACCCAATCGAAACAATTATTTGTCGCAATGTACACAACAACTAGCGTTATTGGATTACCTACTCCAACGTTTTCATACCTTTTCTTTATGTAAAATGAATCTTTTTAAAGGTAATAATCATGTGACGCTGCTCGAATACGAGGCAATTGATCTATCGATGGCCTAGAATCAATACCTCGTAAGTACATTTTTTTTTAAATAAAGGTTTTCGCGTTACTACGTTGTTCTAAGTTGTTTCCACATCCTGGCAATAGCTCTTAACTGCCAGACCAATAGAAATGCTTCAATTTGTCATTGTGCCAATACCTCGTGGGCACATGTTTGATGCAATACCTCGTAAGTGCTATACATTTCTAATACCCGCTGTAGATAACCGATGTGTTGTAATTATGGCAACTAGAAGGTTTTTTGTTCATACTGAAAACTTTTGAAGTTTTCACTTGAGAGGTATTGATTCTAGGCCATCGCTATATAAAATTTATTAATATTGACAAATTACCACAGCAATTAATGTGCATGTCCTATTGTTTCACCAACCGATGTATCCCTTTGCTCCTTCTTGTTGCTGATGCTTGAAGAAATTCTATCAGAGCGTTGTGCACTTCTGCGTTTGACTGAAAACGGTTACATCTACGTCTGCTTTTTAGTAGAACAAAGATATAGAAATTCCAAGGTGATAAATTTAGGCTATAGGATGAATGTTCTAAAATCCTCCATTTCTTTTGTTGCGGATTTTCTGTCATTACGTTGGCGATATGAGAACGAGCATTGTCGTGAACACCACATGAAAACGTTCCTAGACGTTTTCGCCTTATTGCTTGATGCCAAATTGAGTTTCATTGTACCGATACTTTCGGTTCTTTAAACTCTATCAGTAAAGCTCTTTCGTAGTCGAAAAAAGTATCAACATCGCCTGCAGACGGTAGTGCTTTAAACTTCTTTGGTGGTGATGAATTTGAATGTTTCCATTGCATCGATGTCAACTTACTGGATGCTTCAAAATAATGATACCAAGTTTCATCGCCAGAAATTATTGAGAACGGAAAATCGTTACCATTTTTTACTGCACTCCCTGAGGTATTGCAAAGCAAAGTTTCGGACGATTTTCTTTAATCAGGTCACTTCTTTTCCTTTACTACACTTTGGGTTCAATTTCTTCACAATTTAATACTCAATACATAATATTTCCGTATACTACTTGCATTGGCGTATGAATTTGTAATGGTCGCACACCTGACAGCTTACAAAAATTAAAGGAACGCACCCTGAACATATTTTGACGGATTCTTCAAAATCGCCATTCTGAAAATCTCTATCAGATTTAAACCAAAAATAAACTGATATTCTACTTTTATATGATTAAGTTACTTGATAAAAGTATTTTCTGACTGTATACAGGGTATACCACGGAACCCGTTCATTAGAAGTTTCTGGGGTCCCTTATTAGTTATGAATTTGAAACTTTCAGGTTAAGGATAACCCATAGCCTTCTTTTGTTCTAAAATATTGTCGATGTTGTACAACTTCCGGAAGGACCGGAAGTCGCCATTCATCTTCTTATTTTAAATGGAACCCCCTGTATATTATTGCATTTTTGGATTATACAATCGATTCTGCGTAACATTGTATTAGATTGTCCTATACCTATCTTCAACTGTTTTTGAGATATTATGATTTTTTTGAAAAATTTGCGCTTTGCGGAGGGGTGTTTAATAGCCCACCATTTGCTCTTCTTTGAACGCAAAAAATTCATACTTTACAAACACGAAGTAAAACCATAAGGGTTCACAAAATGCATTTGCAAACCTATCACAGATTATACAGGGCGTTCAAAATTAGTGGCAAAGTTAAAAAACTTCAAACACCAAAAAGTCATTTTTTTCAAATGGAACACCCCGTATATTTTTACATATTTGGAAGGCTATTTAATTTACGCATCGATAAACTATAGGTATCCCTATACCTATCTTTAGCGGTTTTGTAGTTATTTATTAACACTTTATCTAATATTGATTAAAACTGCACTCAAAACCTATGCACATTTTGAAAGTAGGCTGTGAGTATGCGAAAATAAAATACGGTAATGAACGTCTAACAGGGTTGAGTGCAAGAACAGGTCTCTACTTTTTTTTGTAGACACCTGAACTCCCTTCTTTTGAGAACAAGTGTGCAGTTTTAACGTATTTTGAACAATCTTATGTAATTTAATAGTTTGCTCTCAATAAAAGGTATTATTATTATTATACTTCGGTTTTTAGCGATACTTAGGCCAAGCCTGGTTAACTAACCGCACGGATCGAAATCAAGTAAGTATTATTATTATTATTATTATTAGTATGATTAGACAAACGAATGTTTATCTGGATGTCATGCTCATTAAAGCAAACAGGTGGTAAACAGTAAACAATTTTATAAAATGGAAGCAGTTAACGCATATTCCAATACTGATATTTTGAATTTATTTTATATCCATTAAAGTCGTTTTTATTTGTTTGTTGTATAAATAAGATCATTAAATTCGTTTTGCAAAAGTAATTGTTTTTCCTGTTGTCATACTCACAGCCTGCTTTCAAATGTGCATAGGTTTTAAGTGCAGTTTTAATCAATATTAGATAAAAAGTGTTAATAACTACAAAACCGCTAAAGATAGGTATAGGGATACCTATAGTTTATCGATGCGTAAATTAAATAGCCTTCCAAATATGTAAAAATATACGGGGTGTTCCATTTGAAAAAAATGACTTTTTGGTGTTTGAAGTTTTTTAACTTTGCCACTAATTTTGAACGCCCTGTATAATCTGTGATAGGTTTGCAAATGCATTTTGTGAACCCTTATGGTTTTACTTCGTGTTTGTAAAGTATGAATTTTTTGCGTTCAAAGAAGAGCAAATGGTGGGCTATTAAACACCCCTCCGCAAAGCGCAAATTTTTCAAAAAAATCATAATATCTCAAAAACAGTTGAAGATAGGTATAGGACAATCTAATACAATGTTACGCAGAATCGATTGTATAATCCAAAAATGCAATAATATACAGGGGGTTCCATTTAAAATAAGAAGATGAATGGCGACTTCCGGTCCTTTCGGAAGTTGTACAACATCGACAATATTTTAGAACAAAAGAATGCTATGGGTTATCCTTAACCTGAAAGTTTCAAATTCATAACTAATAAGGGACCCCAGAAACTTCTAATGAACGGGTTCCGTGGTATACCCTGTATACATTATATTCATTAAATATTTGTCCTTGTTAACAATGATGTAACTTGAAAAATTAGTTAGGGGTAGTTATTAACCTTTGACAAACCACATACAAATGAAAACTTTATCAGCTAATATTTGTAATAACGACATCGAATTGGAGCTTTATTGCTTAAAAGACTACAGCATTTGACTTTGACAAACTTTACACACATTTTTTCACAATACCTTCTTACTCAAATATCTGAAAAATATGATCGTTTGATGTTCGTTTATGTGATTTCCTATATATTTTCCCTTTCGTATGTTTTCTATACATTATACAATCCTGGCCATTTGATGAGAATAAGTATTGATTTATCTCAAGAACTAAATATAATTAAATTGCCATCGGTATTTTTTAATAATACAATATGAAGATTATTTCTGTACCGAATAGGTATTTTTCTGTTTTCTTGTCATTTTTAATCAATTCCTTTGCCGTGTTTTCTTTTCGTATAATGTAGGTAGGTATCGCTTGCAAACTGACTTGTCTGATTTTCTCTTGATACATAAATTTAAAATTACGAAAACAAGTTAGAACACTAATTTAACGTGATCAATCGAAGAAATAAAAATATACCTTTCAGTCGTTAACTGTGATATTTAATCTATGGTGAAAATTTCTCACTTGAAAATTAAATTCCATTATGGCTCTATTTAAATTACATAATTCTTGGTGGAATTGTTATCGATTGGATTTATTTGTTTCAATCGTAATGAAAACAACAATGCTTTCTAACGTCTTAAATCAACGGAACCCACTAAAATAGATTCAATGAGTTAAAAGAATTAAAACCGGCATTCGGCAGCAAATTAAAACCGCACGGTGTTATTGGTTACGATTTTCTATTCACAACTTTTGGCATGAATCGCAAATCTCTTTGTTTGATTGGCAATTAATTAACTTCGTATTTTATCTTTCACAATTTTGTTATTTTATCTCCGTCTTCATTATATTATTGCAAACTATTATCGTTAATTTGAAATGCGGATTTCTGCCAAGAGCGCGTCAGTGGAGTGTTATTTCATACAGAACCTACTCAAAAGTTAGCGGAGCTGTGAAGTGCAACTTCCACTATAACGGATATACCATATTTAAGTTTATAACATAGCATTTAAGTTTATTATAGGATTATGTGAATTATTTAGTAGCACATATTTCCATAGAAAATTGAAACTGAAAATAGTGGAACGTTGATTTTAAAATTGAATAAATCACCGATCGCTAAGTAAAAGCAAATGGCAGTAGCCTACGTTTACGCATTTAAATTACTAGAGCTTGTACTGAAAATAAATGAAACTTTTCGAATCGAATTTATTGGGATTTATAATTTAGTTGTCACCACATCAGACAGATACCTATCAATCAAATCAATCGCTATTTTTTTAACTCTGTATCAGTAATCATTTCCTCTATTGTGGTAAACTCGTTTATATTACACTTCTCTAATTCCAATTTATAATTACAACTCATTACATCTAAAACTAATGCGCCTACTAAGACTAAGGTTGAATTTGCATAAACTGGTTTTACTAATTAGCACAAGAACCATTAACCTTTATTTTTATTTAAAAATTTAAGGGTTGTTTAACCTGTACCTAAGGGGTGAAACAATGTTGTCAAATGGCAGTAAAAGTACCTAGCTTCTCTACAAAAAAACAATTGACCTGTCCGCGCTTTTTTTAGTTTTTATTTTTAAATGCCTCAAAACTCTTTCCTCATTTTCCATTTTTGCAACTTCAATTTTTTTGTTAAAAATAAAAAAACTAGTGCACTGAATTCGGAAAAGAAAGACCTTTCAAATGACGTATCACTTGCCCCATCATCCCTATTTAAATTTTAGGGTTTGTTCTCACAGCGCTAAGGAAATGACAAAAGTTGTCCCCTTTGATATAAAAATTGACGTGTTTTTGTATTTCTCAAAAACAATTTTTTTCTAGCCAGAAACCCGTCTGTTACTTTTTCGTTGGCCCACCCTGTATGTACCTTCTTTGGTACTAATTACTATAAGACATACAGCGTGCAACAGCTAAATGGAATGAATTGGTTATTTCAATCGTTGTGCATATTTATGAAAAATCTCGAAGCACGTCAATTTTAGATTTTAAAATTACGTTATATTGCGTAAAAATTTCATCCCTAAATTTAAGACCGTTAGAGTGAGGGTTGCAACCTCACAAATTTTTAAATGGAAAGTAGAAGTTTGTGATAGATACATCATTTAAATTAAAAGGTATCTTCTTTGTCTATTTACTAATCTTATTGTTTTCAACAATGAAATTTTCTTAGAAATTCTTCGATTTTTCGCAGAATTATAAAGCCTTTTCGCGGAATGAGACTTTCCTAGAAATTGTAATATTTTTCTGAGAATTCCAACTTATTCTTGGAATTATATAACTTTTTCTGAGAATGAGAATACAACTTTTTCGCCGAATTATAAAGCTTGAACCCCCCATTTAAAGGGGTAATTCATTTGAGGTCACTTAAATCAATGTTGCTAATAATAGTCTGTTTGCGTCCAATTTAAAAACAATTTTAATAATTATAAGTAATCAAAACGGCCCTTAAAGTATAGTATAACGCGTTCTGATCGTAATCATCTCTTGTGCCCTTATGAAAATGTCTTTACTCGCAAATGCCAAAAAACGCGTTTATAGGAGTCCGCTAATGCGACAAGTTGGGTAAAAGCGTCATCGCCCTTTTAAAAGGGTAGTTTTTATTCATTTGAGGTCGCTTAACTCAATGTTGCTAATAATAGCCTGTTTATATCCATTTTAACAACGATCTTAATAATAATTATAATCAGTGCAGCCCTTACAGAATAGTATGAAGCATTATGACGGTAATCATATACCTTTTAACCTTATGAAAATATCTTTTTACTCACAAATGTTAAAAATTTCGTTTATAGAAGCTAATGCGATTTTATGACAAGTTGAATATAAACGTCAACTCCCCTTTAAAGGGGTAGTTTTTGTTCATTTGAGGTAACTTAACTCAATGTTGCTAATAATAGCTTGTTTACACCCGTTTTAACAACAAATTTTAATAATCATAATCAAGAGAATGGTATTGTGATAGTAATCGTCGCTTTTACAATTGTAATAAAAGTCTTTTTACTCGCAGATGCCAAAAACGCGTTAATGCAATTTTTCGACCAGTTGGATACAAACTTCAACCCCTTTTTAAAGGGGTACTTTATATTCATTTGAGGTCGCTTAACTCAATGTTTCCAATAATTGCTTGTTTATAGCCGTATTAACAAAAGTTTTAATAATAATTATAATTCAATACTTATTATAGTTATTATACCTACATAAGATCGTTGCGATTTGTTTTCTTTCAGGCGTTTTAATAGATGCTACAAATTTGGATTTTAGATACGAGTTTGTTCGTAACCGGGTTGGTACTAACCAAGGATTAATAATCCTTGGGTACTGACCATAACTTTAAAGTTTTGACCATATTTGGATTCAAAGTTGTTCTCAAAGGGGTAAATTAGATTGGTAAAAATAACACACAACCTCCCCTTAATAAAGTTATAAATGTTATAATATACGAAGAGATGAGAAGATGAAAGATTAAACAATTTTATCTCGGCAACATGTTTCGGGATGACACATCCCATTATCAAGCCATATTAATTTAGTTTATACATCGAAGTTTTAAAACATTGTTTCTAAAAAATATAATGGTTAGCCGAAAGGTTAGGTTAATCAATACAAATAAATACATCGTTTAAATATAAAAATTAAAATTAAAAAGGCCCCACAAGCGGGAAAATAAAAGGCCAGAAGGGTGATGGATGATGGGGGATGAATTGAATATATTTCGTCTGTAGTGTGCAAATTGTTGAGGTTTTATTCGAATTACTATTTATTGATTTACTACCTACAGTTAAGTAAAAAAATGTGTATTGAAGTGTTAAGAAACCATTATTCATTCTTTGTGGATTAGTAATCAATTCAAGTTAATACTCAGTGTTTGTTTCTCAAATATTGAAGTGTTTCTAGAGGTTTTTAATATCCGTTTAAAAGGTTTCTAATTTTGTTAAGTTTTCCTTGTAAAAATACGTTGGAATTGTAGATTTGAGAAAAAAGTACACACATTTAGTGAATAATAGGCAAACTTTGTTATACCACCGGTATTATTTATTCTATGAGCTTTTGTTTTTTCCCTCGATTTATCACTAGTATCCCAAGTAACTATAACTACTTCGTTTTTTTACTGAATTGGTTTGTGCAAAGGTTAGATAACATGACAACTTGACAATGTTAAATCCTTTCAAGATTTGTTAATGTTTGACGTGTTTAATCCACACAAAATCTTTGTTTAAATGTAAACTTCGTTTTAAAAATGTGGCGAACTAATTTACTGATGTGTTACGGCGTTAGGCGGAAGGTATTTTGCCCCTGTCAAGAAATAACAGACGGCGAAGTTTCTGTATTTCACAAAATTACTTACAGTGATCCTTTAATATATGGAATAATTCATTGCAACATCTTCATTAATGTAAACAACTGTTTACGCGGCTTTCAAATTTAATATCCTTCTGTTTGCGGTAATCCTATCCTTAGAACGCATAAACTTTGTAAATATAACATAATTGCATCTTCATTGTATTTCTGTACAGCTAATTGTATATTTTAACTTGTGAAAGAGCGCATCAACTAAAGAAATTGAACGGCCTAAAAAGTGTGGTGATGGTCGAAGTGGATGTCGCCCATAATCAGACTTTGTGATGCGCTTACTGACGTGGAACTCACTTATCATGTTCGATTTCGTGTTTATATTTTTTCTATTCCTAATTGGGGTTACATGCCTGGTGTATTATCTACCGGGACGAAGATTGGACCCCGAAGATCGACCTTTACAGTGCTACGTCACCGTCTCATCTGTGGATGTACGAGGATCACCAGTTGACCATGTTTAAAGGAACGGTACGTACCTATTTAATTTTATGTCTGTTAATCCTGTATGGTACGTGTATGTAGTTAGATCATAATAATGTTCATAACATGTTGTCAATTGAGTATCAAATTTTACCACTGAATCAGAAGTCATTTGGCATTTTATTTGTTCGCATTTGGATTTTACTAACGAATTCATTTGAAAACAAGTATCAAAAGGCGCAAATTCTTATAGAATTTTAATTTCAACCAACTTCAAATCTGTAACTAATTATGGCATATACTTATATACAATATATATGTATGTTGATTTTTTGGTTTTCGCGGCTGCTGTAATGACTGCTGGTTTCTCGGGTGTTGATCCGCGTGGTAATTCTGGTCTTCAAAAGACCGTTTGTGTTTTGAAGACCAGAAGTGCCACGCGGATCAACACCCGAGAAACCAGCAGTTCAATATATATGTATATAACTACTATCCTCCCCACGTCACACAACCACGCCGGATTCTGCACAAATGAGTCATTGTTTTTCTTTCCACCCTTAAGGGAGGTGGGAGTGCAGAGGGTGACGGACGATGTGTAAATCACGAAAAAATGTTAGAGGAAAAAAAAGTAAAAAAAGATGGTTTTTCTGCGGACGTGCAATTTTCCCCCTTTCCACCCCCAAAAGAGGGGTTGCAGTTGGGGGTGAAATTTGCAATTTGAGTATCGTTTTTTATGGAGAATCCAAAAGTAATAAAAAATAGGTGTTCCCATTAAAGTTTTGAAAACTAACCGCCGCTCCACCCCACAGCAGGGGTGAGGGTGATGTTTACGTATCATGACTCAATAGGTTTCAACAAATAAAGGAAACGTATTTTTTTCTTTTTGTAATTGGACGTGTCGTTCTCGAGATATTAAAGGGTGTATATTTTGACTTTAATGGCGTCCCGACGGCGAACGGATGATCCGATCAAAAAATTTACCAGCGATTTGGAATCAGTGAAGAATTTCCTATAAGATGACACCACTTCCAGCTTTCTAAACCTTGTAACATCGACCAACGCACAGACACACAGACACACAGACACACAGACATCCGGACGAATTTAGTAACCAACTTTTTGAAGTTGGTTGAATATGACCAACAATGAAAAAACGGACATAGTTCAAGGTTCAAGCGTATGGGTGTTTCTCCAGGAAAAAATTCCGGAAGTTTTTTGTCATCTGTTTTGTTATATGTATTTTTGGTCTCTGAATCCGATTCTTAACTTTGCCACCTCGCCAGAAGTGAAGAAGTGAACTTCAGGAATCGTGGAAAAACTTCAAATTTTTTCACTTGTTTTACTTTTTCGCATATAACTCACGAACGATGCATGTTTTGATAAAATTTCCTACAATTTGCATACATTGACTTAATTCCTACGACGCGACCGACGACGTTCCAAACAGCCACTAGAGCGCGCTCAAAAATGGTCACTTTTTCTCATTTAGTGAAACATGTCGCAATATGAACTTTATATAGGTATTACAACGAGTTTTCCAATGCACGTCACAAAATTTATGACGTCATTTTACTACAATGTTGACAGACATTCTTTGTACTATTGGAACTATCCAGTGACAGTGTAATTTAGGACAGAAAAGTAAGCAAATTCGAAAAATCGGAATATATAAATGTACGTAAACAACGAAAGCAGAACAATAATATAACCTTAAATTTACAACGCGAATATTAAACAAAGAGTTTGGCATCGTTGGTTTTCAGTACCAACACTAACATTGAAAAATTACTTTTTTTAACCATGAATAACGTACCTGATTACGATTATTATTTTGGTATGTCATTTTATTTCGTTAATGACGTGCATTGGCGAACTCGTTGTAATACCTATATGTCCAATATCCATTATGTTATTTCACAAGAAGTGACTATTTTTGAGCGCGCTCTGTAGCAGTTGTTTGGAACATTGTAGGAATTAAGTCAATATAATTATGCAAATTGTAGGATATTTTATCTGCTTTCATTTTGTATAGAATAGAATAGTCATTATCGAAGAAATACATCGTTCTGAGTTAAACGCATCTCTTTTAGATGTTACTTTGGTTTGAAAATACATTTCTAACAATGTGAAAGTCTCGTAAACAATCTAATCAATAGGATTGTTTATAATAACTAAGAAAACATTTTTTTAAAGTTTATCATAACATAATTTTTTGAAAGGAGTGGGGTTCATGTTTTGGAGCTGTTTCTTATCATTTGTGTAAACGGTAGAAAGTTACTTCCAAAATCTTCAAATGTGCAATAACTCTGTTATGATCTTACAGTATAATAATTAATAACCTAAAGGCTTATTCTTTCGGGAACATGCAATAAAACTCATTTAGTTTCGAAGTTGCCATCATCAGTGTTAATACAGAGCTCCAAATGTTTCTTGACATTTTCGGCTATTTAATGTAGTCCTGTTGGCCAGAGTTGACCTCTTGATCCACTGGCACAAATTCCGCCCCATACCATGACGAACGAAGATTTTTGGAGGTGTTCGATAGTTTCTGATGAGCTTTTAACCATTGTGTGTTTGTTCTACGGCGAACAACTTCTCGTCCGTGAATTCGTTTCTATCGGTGATTTTCGTTGTGTGTCTCGCGACATCTTTAAAATTGTACGCACTTGTTATCGTCCTTGTAAGGTTTGAGTGCTCGTTTTTAGTAATTTTTCGCACCGATCAATCACAAATACCAATCTCGCGAGAGACTTTTGTTATAGCGATCCTGGGATTTCGTTGTCCACGCCTGTTCCTGACAGTGTTTTTTCTTCCACGATCCACACGGTAGCCTTCATGGCTCTTTGAACGTTTAATCGCTTTGGACATCTGCTGAGGAAAAAGTCCTATTATGTTAATGTTTGGAAAGAAATTTTGAAATCAGTTTCTAGTTTGATGAACTACTATTTTAATATGTACCTACATCTTCAATGTTTGGTGTATATTATCATCCCAGGATTATTGAAGTCGAAGTTTATACCAAGCTTGTAAAATTCTGGTGACATAAAAATTATTGAAAAATGCATAAAAATGTAATGTAATGTTAATCACATAATAAAATGAGATATATTACTAAATAAATTAAAACATCGAGCACTTTAAGAAAGAGAGGGACAGAGTAGGTACATAAGGTAACAACTGCATTTGATAAGAACATCTGTTTATCGTACGACGGAAACTAAGTAAGTTCAAAACGAAATCCAGTTTTTAAACGTTAAAGTGGTAAAGTAACTCATTCACGACAAGGGTTATCATCGTAACTGAAAATGATAACATTAGAATTTTTACTCGTAAGTCAGTAGTTTATTCGCCGCGAAGTGTAACGGTAATGGTTCATATATTTCGAAAATTCGTTTTTAAAGACTTACGGTTTTGATAAGTGCTACATTGGCGTTCGTTGCTGATTGATGAATTTGCAAGGTACGTAGTGTCTCTTTTTTAATTCCATCCGAAGTTGATTAATTTGTGGTTACTCTTATTTTATTTATTTTAATACTTAATCGCAAGTATTGATGCATTTTGATATTACTGTCCTCGCAAAAAGTCGAGTGTAAAACAGAATAAAAAGATGAGCCGATTTTAAAGTAAATAACATCAAATTGAACAAGGAATGTGCATCAAAATTTAAATCATAATATACATCAAAGCACATCCACCTAAATTAAATCACATTTTAGTATCTGATAAAATGGCCCTTTATTAATATGTTAGGTACATTTTTTTCCAACTTTCGATTTGTAATTGTCACGATTCCGAGATTGACGCTATGGTTGCCTGGAAGCGTTGTGGCAAAACACTATTAAGTTAATAATTCTTTTAAAAAATTCAGCAGAATTATTATCGTTTTTCAAATTATTCTTATTGTATTGTTAATGGCCTATCAAAAATTACCGTTCGGCACACGTGCTACGCATTCTGCTACGGAGGATATTAGATCATGTATAACGTTTGGATCGGCAGTCGCTTAACTACCCTGCTGAAATATAAGGGTAACTTTGCATATGCACGATTTTCTTATCATTTTGAGAAAATAGTCTCATTTCTGACAATGATACTAAAATATAATTAATGTTCTCCAAAATTACCTTGTGGAACTCCATTTTAGGATTAATGATACTAAAAACATCATTAAATTGTAAAAAATATAAAAGTTTACTAAATATAGGTACATGATGTGTCATTTCTGTGTGATTTTCAACGCTTCAATTTGTATTTGCACTGCAATTGTGTTCGATGTGGCAATGCTGGAGGAACATACTCAATTTGTTTAATTATGATTTAGGTATTTTAATGGTTCAGGTAAGCGCAGAAGATACATAATTGAAATTATATTTATTTGAAAATTTTAAATGATGATGGGAATTGTGGTCCATTATCGGATCATTATACCACAGTATCGTGCAAACAATTCTTTCAATTTGTCAGTAACTCTGTTTCACTTCAAAAGTTTCACAAAATCTTCAGTAGGGTTACCGACAGGTAACAATTAGATACCAACAGAGTCAGTAGATTAACAGAGTACCGCAACCTCCGCCATGTTTAGTCCTTTCCGTGTTTCAGCCCCTATGAATACACGCTCAGTAAGGTAGACAATGTTTTGACTAAATTAGTCGGAATATCCGAATTTAATAAAACAAATTGATATAAGAAGTATTATTTTACGATGCTGTGGATTTACAAATTGAACTGAAGCTCGGAAAGGACTAAACATGGCGGAGGTTGCGGTACTCTGTTAATCTAGTGACTCTGGATACCAAGAGTTGCGCATTTGGACAAATGTACTGCAATCTGTTCCTAAGACCTTGTTACAACAAAATCTCTCTTATTACCAAAACTATAATTGTATCTCATTAACCTTATACGAAAACGTTGTAGGTGAGGTATCAATTAATCAAAGAGTTTACATGACAGTAAACCTTTATGATCAGTTTCCAATATAATTGGAATACCCGTAATAGTATAATCCTTAAATTTATTAGCATCCCACGTTAACGCCAACGCTTCTTATTCAATCTGGGCATAATGTCTATCACTTACTGATAAATAATAAACGAGAAATGTATGAAACTAACTTCAAATCAAATTAAGATAAAATGAGATCATTCCATTAACTTCGCTAACACAATAAAGTTGTAATGATAAATTTGTTTATTCAAATATGTTTTAGGGCGTCTCATACACATTCTGGAATTTGGGAAATAGGGGCTTAATGAGTTTTTTTGCCATTTTGGATCTCCTAATGTACACTTCCACGAGTCCTATCAAAATCATCTAAATTTAATATTAACTAAGTTATTGGCATGTCTATCATATTAATTTAACACGCAAAAACCTTGTTTTACAAATACTTTTTTTATTCTTACTGAAATACAAAAAATGTTTAGCGTAAATATTTCATGATGTTTGTTGAGGGTTTAGATTTCCAGATAAAATAAGAAACTATAGACAAAATTTAAATGCGATGTAGCAAGAAAATAATTTATGTTCAGTTTGACAGTTCAATGTAATTAAACTTTATAGCACAACTTTGAACAGTTAGAAAATAAAAGTGGAATATTTTTACCTTTAGGCTAAACATTCTTTGCATTTCTCGCTGAAAATTAACAATAAAAAAGGAATTTACGAAAAAAGAATATTTCTAAATTCGTATGGCCATTAATCGATTAATATTGTAGGTAGAAGATTAAATTTAGGTGACTTAGGCAGCTCTCCTAAATGTCTACAATTTTACTGTAGATAGGTTTGCTCTAAAGGATGAGAGCCAATATTTGCGAAAAGCTCATTTTACATGTTAAATCCATGTGGTCCGAATTCTAGAAGATCCTGAAATCTATATATTAATTTCCAACGGTTTTCACGCTCTATTGCCTCTTATGGGCTCTCAAAATTGGTGTTTTATTGTGTATAATAAAATAATGTATGAGATATAATTATTTATAAAGTATGCTTTGTCGTAGTTTACCGCCATACCATTATCTGGTTTGGAAGTAATCGGAGGATAAGATCTTAAATTTGAGAGATTTCATTACTTTGAAGTTCATATCTTTAATCAAGGGCGTACGCAAGGTGGGGCAAGGGGGGCCGTAGCCCCCCCCCCTGGCCGCAAAACGAATTGTACTAAATATTAAAATTTATTACTGGTCATATAATTTCAGGAGAAATTAAGCATTTCCTGGCCTTTCTTCTAAATAAATAGTATTTGTACCCAAGGGGAATTGTATGATGCTTAAATGTATTGAAGAGAATTGTGGGGTAACAACATAGGCAATAAATATTAAACACGTTTCCAAACAATTTTATTTTTTGCCCCCCCTAGCCAAAAAGCTGCGTACGCCCTTGTCTTTAATACATATAAGGTATGAGATGGAACTTAGGTTAACTGGCCGTCGCGGTTTCGTTACTGATTGTGAATATCGCGAAATACACCGTTATCACAATCATCGTAATTTAAAGTGGTAACAATTACATTCATTAGATTAATCTGTTAGTTATCCTCGTTTTGAAATTTATTAGCATAAGTACATCTAATATTTAACGTATTACTCGATAATATTCACTAACATAATACTCTTATGTGGATGTTACGCTAATAAACCACAAAAAGTTAATAGAATACAGAAAATATAACACGCGATATTCAACCAGACTTATGTAAGTTTGCTATTGAAAATTGGACATTCGCATACCTAGCGTCATGTTTATGTACTTTTTGCAGTCAGTCTCGCAAACAATTCAATTTTTGCACAACCTGTTCAGCGAATTCACGGCACAATACAGACTGTTCAACGAAAAGCGCCCAGGAGTACAGCGACTTCAGTGGTGTTATAACTCAAACAAACCATATATATTATTAAATTGGACGGTCTTTGCTACAATTTGATGAAAAAAAAAATCTTTTACACGCAGTCATTCGTTTGTTGTGACGTAATCGACCATTTTTTTAAATTGCACGATCTAATTTTTTTTGTCTATTTTTGTAGAGAATTTTACGTACTTTTCATCTATCTAAACATTTATTACGATTTTTTTATTCTTTTTTAAATTTCTTTTTTTTATTTTTTTTTATTTTTTTTTTTTAATTTGTCAGTTCAACCTTAGAAGTGTTATACATGACATTTTTGGTGTAAAATAATTAGTCTACATAATATTTACATCACTGTGTTGCCATTTTAAGAAATTTTTGAGAAAAATGTAATAAAATAATTCGATCTAGTACGCCGTTACATCAACACTTTTATAGAAACAAAATTATTACACACAATAGTTTCTTACATTTTTCTCAAAAATGTCTTAAAATGGCAACACACTAATGTAAATATTATGTAGCCTAATTATTTTACACCAAATATGTCATGTATAACACTTCTAAGGTTGAACTGACAAATTGAAAAAAAAAATAAAAAAAAATAAATTAAAAAAAAATAAAAAAATCGTAATAAATGTTTAGATAGATGAAAAGTACGTAAAATTCTCTACAAAAATAGGCAAAAAAAATTAGATCGTGCAATTTAAAAAAATGGTCGATTGCGTCACAACAAACGAATGGCTGCGTGTAAAAGATTTTTTTTTTATCAAATTGTAGCAAAGACCGTCCCATTTAATAATATATATGGTTTGTTAGAGTTATAACACCACCGAAGTCGCTATACTCCTGGGCGCTTTTCGTTGAACAGTCTGTATATAATATTATCGTTAAGCTTTAGCTTTTGGGTTAATAGTTATTTGTACAACTAGAGTAGGCAGTTATGCTTTTTTCAACTCGAGGTTCTATTTTCTTTTCGTGTTTTGCACTTTTCTTTTCTAAAACTGCATATATTTAAAAAAAATATTCATGAACATCCATATAACGAAAAGTTGTTTACTGAATTCTTTTGCTTTCCTGCAATCTATAAATGGTGTTGGCAATACTGCTTACTTTCATCTCTAGAGAGGAAAATGTAACTTTCTTCACTAATTTTATTAAGGAAATAGTGTATTATAATACAAGTGATGAAAGTGCCTGATTTTTCAACGAGCAATACATTGTATGTATACTCACGAGCGATAGCGAGTGAGGATAGTATTACAAGTTGAAAAATCGCACTTTCATCACGAATTGTGTATACTACTTTTTCAAACATTGCAAAAATGAATCTCAAAATTTTAGCTTGTTTTTGTTGGGTTTAGACGCCTCTCAATGTAAAAGGTTGTGATAAAATTTTAATCAACAGACCAGTAAGTAACGACGTAAACCTAGCCACTGTCAGGGAATGGTGCTGTGTTGCCATCTTTTATTCATCGATTCATCGATATTTTGAGGTTACGGATGACAATTTGTAATAGTAATTAATATTTATTTGTGGTTGAATAAGAAATATTTGCTGGGAAATTAAATATTTCCTGACGAATTTGATAATACTATAAATGTAAACTTCATCAAACGCTGATGACGTGCACGCATTGGCTTTTCCTATATAAAAACCAAATTGCCATATTAAATATCCTTGAAGCTTTGAGTAGCCCATTTCGTCTAGAACACTTTTTTCAAAAGCGATTTTGATACTCTTGAGACATAATTTTCCTCGATTTGGCTTTTTACACACCACAGGTGTAAATAAAAAGTTGTCGAAAATAAGAAAAAAATTGTCCAGCACGCTAACTTCGAAAAATTTGGAGATGTCTTCAGGCGGAACATGGTATTTTGTTACTTATCCCCTTTCTGAAAACACTTTTTTACGATACAGCAAATTTAAACGGTATAGAAAGGTATCTTCTGACGGGTATGGATTTTTAAAATGTGTACAACGCTCCGCTCCACCAAGTCATAGCATAGTCGCCTGAATGCATTTTACTAAGTGCAACTGAATAGAATAATGATTTTAGGTACAAGAAAGGCTCTCTATTAATGAATTTCATGAGTTATTTATCGTAAGCTCCACGTATGTGTAACTTTACTCCTTTAGATTCTAAAATTCTTGCTGCACTGCAAGCAAAGCCTGTAAAAAGGTTACGTTTAACGAAACATCATCAGTTGCATTTTCCCTACTACAAGTGCTCATGGTATATCGAGATTTTCTTCTATTGAAGTGCAACAATATTGCAAAACTACTATAATAGCACTGCCATAAGATTCTTGTATTTGATTATTGTCATACATTTTTCATTTCAAAGGGAATTACGTGGACAGACCCTGACTTATCAATGGGCAGACTGGGCAACTGCCCAGGGCGGCAATTGTGGGGGGGGGGGCACATTTTTGATACGGCACGCTATACGACAGTACACACTAGACAAAAAACGTCATGTTTTTGTACGCCATTATTTTTTTGTCCGCAAACCTTTTTCGGCCGCAAACCTTTTCCGTCCGTGCTGCAACAAGTGGTTCCTATGACATTAAGATATTTTTTTTCAATGTGTAATTAGCGGCAAGGTTGGCTTTGATTTGTCGCCTACAAATGTTTGACACGTTTGACATTTTAATATCAAAATGTCAGTCGACAGAAAAATTCATTTTATGGGGAAGTCGACGGAAAAATTTAATATAACCTCGTACAAAAACTGCTTCGGCCAGCAATTGCAGGCTCGTCCGTAAAGCGGGCCACAGACTTCGTGATTTTTCATCGGTTGTCGGTCATCGTGCCGACCGTTCGTGCCAGAAACCGTAGTGTGTGGGGTGAAAACTGTCACGATGAACCGTCACGACGAATTTCTGGCGGAGCTTGATTTTTGTCGGTTCGGTGTGTCGGTCATCGTTCTAAACCGATGTGTGTGGGGATTTCGTTCCATCTCGTCGGTTTTAAGATCAGTAACGTCCGTCGTTGTGATCAATAATTATACCAATTTCCTGATTCAAATCTCAGCTCATTTAATAAATTTATATGTGAAAAACTGCTTCTTTTCAACAGCCACTCTTTGCATCAAACCGATCTTCTTTTATTGTGTTAAATTTTATTGCCAACTGCAAGTGCCGCCGCTACTGCCAATAATTGTGGTCCTGTTTATTGTAATTTCTGGAACCGGACTGCTACTAGCCCAGGAAATAAAAGGAAAAATTTAACGAATGTCGGGAAAAATTAGTGACAAGCTGATTTTTTGCCAGCTGTTAGGACACCACTAGAGGTATATTTTCACAAAAGTCCCCACCCCTCCTCCCGGTGCTTTCCTCCGTACCCCCCTTCAATATCCAATTTGCAAGCTTTTGGATTATTGTTCATATCTCCGTTACCTTTTATCCTAACCTAAAAATCGTTTTATCAATTTTTTCCTTAGAAAATTATCTACTTAAATTATCTCATAACTATTTTCGACAGACTTAACAGTTTACTACGTAGGATTGAAACAAAGAGCGCGCTAGCCACTTGCTGACCTCGCCGCGCCCTCCTATTAACATGGCTTCGAGAACATAACCCTTTTACTAAGTTAACGGGAGAACTCGTCTCTTTATCATCTGGTTATGTGTCCGATGACTCTGTAAATTGTGATAAGGCTTATGAAATTGGCATCGCAGCGATGACAAAGATGGAAGGACAAAATTTTAGCGATTTAAAATTGCGGAGAAAGGACATGGTGCAAACACAAGCCAAACTAAAAAAGGTAAAAGTTCGATCGCAGGAAGTAATAGTAAATCCCCAACAGCTCTTCAACAGAATACTTTGTGTTTGTGACAGCCCAAGCACATTAAAAGAATACCTGACATATGAGCTAGCATCTAGGCCTCCATCTCTTTTTGATGATGTGTCACTTCGAAAAGGCATAAAATCTTCATTAATGAAGATATTTGAAAGTGGTTTGGACGAAGATATTGATATAACTGATGCTACATTTGTACTCGATGGAGGATTTTTAATTCATTATGTGAGCTGGCCGAACGATTCCACATATGGGGAAATAGTAAAAAATTACTGTGACTATATAATGCGTAACTATGGAGAAAATACAACCACCATTTTTGACGGATATCCGGATCATTCAACCATTAAATACGAAGAACAAAGTAGAAGAGCTGCAAAGAAAACTTCATTCATCATCAACTTTGAAGAAAGCACCAAATGTATGACTTCCAAAGAAAATTTTTTAGGCAATAGGAAAAACAAGAAAAGACTGATCGAGGCCGTATCATCAGAATTAAATAAAAGGGGTTTATCTACGTACACTGCAGAAGACGATGCCGATGTTGATATAGTGAAAGTTGCTATAGCAAAAGTAAAACAGTATTCCAAAGTTGTTGTTGTCGGTTCAGATACGGATTTGTTAGTCTTATTAGTGGCTCTTACAACCGAGAAAGAGAAAATGTATTTCTGTAAACCTAGAGGTGGCAAAGATCCAACGAAAGCATTCTACAACATTGAAATGTTGGTTCAGAAATATACTGACATCCGGCAAAATCTTTTATTTATACATGCAGTAACTGGCTGCGATACAACATCGTGCTTTTATGGTTTAGGGAAGATAAAAGCAGTAGAGTTGTTAAAATCTGCCTCTGAAGCTAAGAAACAAGCTTCGGTGTTTACTGAAAGTAATATAGCAAAAGACCAATTACTAACCAGTGGGGAAAGATTTGTGTTAGGACTATACGGAATGGACAGATATACAAACTTAAATAAAGCCCGATACTTCAAATTTGCTATGATGACAAAAAAGTCAAATTTAAGATCGAATTTTGATTTGGCTAAATTACCTCCAACGACAGAAGCATGTCAGCAACACATACTGAGGGTTTATTTGCAAGTTCAAACGTGGTTGGGGAATAAGTTGTCACCTATTGAATGGGGTTGGGAGTTGAAGCTTGTAAGAGAAGATGGAAGAGAGAGACAAGTACTTAAACCAGTGACCACTTTAAAGCCTTTTGCACCGGATGATTTGTTATATGTAGTGTCCTGTTCTTGCAAATCTGCTTGTGGGAATTACTGTGGATGTCGAAAATCAAGTTTGCATTGTTCAGGTATGTGCGAATATTGTAATGGTCTTTCATGTAAGAATGCACCATCCATAGTCGAAGATTAAGACGCACTGGATGATGATTAATATTTAAATGTAAATAACAATGACCAACTTATTTTACTATAAATTTCCCAAAAAAAAATATTTTATATTCAGCGAATATGTTTTAAAGTATTAATGCTAGCGAAAAAAATATGTCGATCAATCCCTTTTTTCCAGACAATAATTCAAGAAAAACGATCGTAAAAAGTGTTTTCGTGTAAGCTAAATGGTCACTGAGATATGAACGGTATTCCAAAAGCTTGCTCATTGGATTTTAAAGAAGGGGAAGGAAGGAAAGGACTGGGAGAAGGGGCGGTGACTTTTGGGAAAACATACCCCTAGTTAGGCTCTAACAACTGGCAGCAGATCAGTTTGTTACTAATTTTTCCAACACATGAAACCTTAGTTATACGACGTCACGGCTGTCAGTAAGTGGTGAGCGCGCTCTTTATTTCAATCCCCAGGTGTACATATGTTACTGTCAGGAGTTATTTGGAAAGATAAAGAATTGCTCTACCACTTTTACTTAAAGTGTTTTGTTAAATTATTACCAAAAAACTCGTTAAAATGCAAAAACCCATTTAAAAGATCCTTAGAAAAGTAAAATTTTCCGTAAAAAAACAAATTTCTAATAAACTGTTAAGTATATCGAAAATAGTTGAGATATAATTGAAGTAGATAATTTTCTAAGTAAAAAACTGATCAAAAAAATTTTAGGTTAGGATAAAAGATAACGGAGATATGAACGATAATCCAAAAGCTTGCAAATTGGATATTGAACGGGGGGTGCACAGGAAAGCACCGGGCGGAGGGGCGGGGACTTTTGGGAAAATATACCCCTAATTAGGCTCTAACAACTGGAAGAAGTTCAGCTTGTCACTAATTTTTCCCGACATAAAACCTTTATTGCCTGGGCTATACTTCGCACGTAGTCTGTGGGCTCATCAGGCGGCACGAACGGTTGGCACGATGACCGACAACCGATGAAAAATCACGAAGTCTGTGGCCCGCTTAAAAAGGCAATTTTTTGTCCTTGATACATAAATACCTATTTTAGTGTTGTGTAATTCAGCGGCCACAAGACTTCCAATTTTTCTATTTCATTTAGAACATCCAGGTTCCATTGAAATGTTGTTTACACACAAACAAATGCAATTTGATCATCGAAGCAGATGTCTTTTTTACTTTTTTCAACCCTTATACTTGTGTTCACAAACTTCTGCGAACTGCACCTTATAAAGTTGAACTAATTGAATCCTACCCACTTTATTACGTTTCCTGTATTTTATCACCTTTATCACACAGGAGAATCCTTAATTACATCAATTTTAAAGTTTCTTCTTCTACCCTTGTTTCCAACTAAAGCATGAATAAATGTAAATAAAATATATTTAAAGGGGAACATTTGTTGATTAATAATAACTGTCACATAATTAAAATATAATTTAAAATAACTGGCATCAGCCAGTTTTACATAAGATCATTATGATAATGTAAAGTGAAAATATCACATTTAATTTTAAGACAGTTTCATGTTGTTATTTAACGTTAAATGATGTAAGTACAAAAATAGTTAATTAATTTTTCGAAACTCATCTTGCGTGATTACACGATGATTCACTTGTCGCATTTTAAATTCCGCTGAACATTCAAAATCACTTGATTGAACCACGCAACTAACTCCATATTATCATTCTTTGATGAATTTGAGAGGGATTTACACTCACAGCAGAGTCAAAAAGCTTAGTACTGAACCCATTTCTACGCTGCGCTAGCGCAATTCTTTACCGACGCCCTTGCAAGCGATGATGACAGCTTTTGGTTGCAAATGTTTTAACTAATAAGCTAAGGAGTCAGATAAGTACTTCAACACCTCATTTGTTTGTTTTGTAACAATGGTACATTTGAATGCTCTACAAACCAAATACGGTTTCATTTGAAAGAATCTTGTGCTGCAAAAGAGAAAATACATTTAAATTAATGCAGGCGCTCTGAATGTAACCCATATACATATAATGCATTGTTTATACGTTTACCAAGTTTATCAATTAAAAGTTCCAAATATTCCAAAATATCCATGCACGCCTTCAACACTACGTTATTTGATACGTAAACACTATAGTTATATAGTTTTTTTAGAATTTCAGGAACATACTGAGCCAATTTCAAAAAAAGTAGTAGTAGTAAATTGCTCCATTGTATATTATCTACGTATCATCAACAGTGATCGGCGGAAGTAGAATTTTCAAAGGCCGTGCGCACAAACCCAAAATTAATATTTAACAGTGCGGGACATCAAATATAATGCTATCATCGCTTGGTTGCACCTAACCATATTATTTTTGGAAGTCTGTGATGCTCTATAAAACTTGTTATACGTTACACTTACGTAAATTTCTTAATTTTCCATTAATTGAAGAGAGCTTCACCTAATGTAAATGTTTTATTACCTGTTATCCTACTAATTATTAGTTGATGTAGATTTTTGTCTGCTTGTTCTCTCTGTGTAATTCATCTTCTAAATTTACAAGTAGGTATAAAACTAGATACTTTAATCTAATTAACTCATATAATCACTTAAAAACTAATTTAACACGGTTAGTAAGAAATGTAATTAAAGAAAAGATTTTAATTATAACATTTTTCTATCGCGCTTACTTTAATAACAGCACAAGATAACTGATTTGTCGTATAACTGCTACTTATGAGCTTTTTGTTTGAAAAACAATAAAATGGGACTCTTATTAGATTTAGGTACGTAATTGTTATATAAAGCTGAAATTTTTCTTGTCGGAGATGTTTCATAAATGACTCGCTATTTCCTCGGTTAATTAAATACTCATCCGAAATGTTTTCTGTGACGTGCGCTTTTAACGACCTGTTTATAAATTTCTATGTAGTGTGCAGCTCCGCCATCATTACTGACATTTACGGAGGTAAAGGAATTTAATTTTATTGTTTTCATTTAAATAGGACACACTGCTGTTAAAATTAACATAATATGCGATACGCCTTTGGTGTATAATCTCAGACAGGTCTACTGAAATTAATGTGTTTCTAGAATAAATAAATATTGTAATTGTGCTTACTAAGTGAGACATTGTACCCAATGATTCGTCTGCCAAATCTCAGTAGAGGAAGAATTCCGTTACTCGCGACTTTAAAATCCATAAGAAATAAGCCTTGGCTATTGCTCTTTCGATTGAGTGGGATTGAAAGTTTTTGATTATGCATGGTCTGTGTGCGTATCATATCGATTCAATGGTAACACTAAAGCTCATCATGGTCAACAGTTTATCATTATTGCCATGGACAGTACCTATATTTTCAACTCAGGGCCATTATACGAGTTCAGTGCAATTATTTCAAAACTCAAACTATCCCACACGTGAGATAAACCTGAGCATGCGAGAAGCGGCTCTAATCTTTACCATGTCTGGCCAGGAATGCCCCAACATGGATCGTCTTAATGCGGTGTAAATGCATGTATTGCGTGAAGAAATAGTGCCGAAAATGTAGGAATGAATAGGGGAATCTGCGACCTCGTCCTTTGTGCATTGCATCAACAGACAATAATATGGCATGCATGAAAGGTTTGATTGGAGAAAATTAGAGTGTGGGTTTTGTGCATAGTCGATTTCTTGTCTTTTGTCTGAAGATTAAAAATGCTTACGAAAGGATTATTTTCAACACCTCACGGAGTACAGCCAAGATGGTAATCATTTCCTTTTGTCAATAATCGCTGGCGACGAAATTTGATGTCATTTACCACACAGTAAATGAAAGGAAAACATTCACCACCAAAGAAACGTTAAAGCACGCAAGGTGATGTTGGCATCTATCCTACAGTCCCGATTTATCACCTTGTGATTTCCATATATTTTTGGACCAAAGATATGTTTCAATTGATCGCAGTAAAAATGCAAGGCCCCGGACTTTAGAAGCTTATATCTCAGTAATTAGCAATCATAATTTAACAAAATAAAATGCATTTAAAAGATTTCTACAAAAAGGTGTGCAGTTTTAGCAATACGTCGTTAATTTTCTGCAACAGTGTAATGTGGAAAAAAGCGCTAATTATGACTCAAATCGCACAAACGCTCGACTTTAAAAATTAATTACGGCTATATTATTGAAACTGAGTGGTAGATACTTATATATTTGAAACATGTAATTTGTCCGTGTGAGATGTTTTTGAGGCCAATTGGTTTATTAGCCTTAACTTAAAGCGATAATAAAAAAAACTACATCTTGTGTAACTGAGCACCTGATAGTTCGATATTAATAATATTGACAGTAACATAAAAAGTTAAACCAATTATGTTGTGGTCTAACACAATTCAAAAATAGTTCCATGTTTGCTAGTATTTGAAACGTTTTTGGACAAAAAGGTATGGATGGATTCGTGCGGTGAAGTGCAGTGTGGTTTGCCGCTCGCTGTGTACGATGTGGTGATTACCTCTCGCGACAATATGTGCGTCTTTCTCTCGCGGTAATCATAGCATTTACTTTGAATTACAAGAAAACAAATTTTGTTTTCAATAAATGAATAATGCAGCTTGATTTCCATATAAACAATTGAGCATCTAAAACAAGAATTTTTTCTTTAGTTTCCGTATTAATGAAATGTTCGGTTATAGCTCATAAAACCAGTTAATTGTATCAATAATCAACATTTATGGCCATTTGACTTTTGAGAAATATGTGCTACAACATTTTTAAATTTGGTAACAATTTATGAAGGAATAACAATTTTATGATAAGTTAAAATTGACCGTCAGCCAGGAAAATGCTAAATACAGTGTTTCTCTCATTTGATTTTTACACATGTTAATAGTTATATTTACATAAAAGTCAGGAAAATCTCACATTACTGAAGAGGAGCTAAATTGAAAGACCAGGCACTTTGTGCCGTGTATTTTAAAGCTCCGAGTCAAGCAAAAGATTTTACTGACGTGTTTTGTATTAAATTTTTCCAGAAATCGTAAGAAAAGACAAATTTTAGAAACATTTTTTGCAAATTCCACAAAAATCAAGTTTGTCAATTTTGAAATTATGATAAAAATTTGTTGGTAACTATCGTTACAAACGATATTTTGCGTCTTGTAAAGTCTTTACAGTACCTACTGATCCGGAAAATTCAATTTTTCTGCGCATAAATAAGTAGGAAAATGTTGTTTCCAAGACGATTTCCGGAAAACATATATAACTGACCAATGTACTGCTCAAAAATGAAAAAAAATTCACCCCCCAGTTTTTTCAGTATGACCACTGAAAGTCAGGGGCCTTGCATTTTTACTCCCATCATTTCCTTAAAATGTTAACACACAAATCAAAACAACCATTTTAAAGCACTAAAGTGTAAAATGATCCAAATTCATAATTTAATGCTTAAAAAACAACACAAGTGCATTTCACTTATCCTAATAGAGAAAACTTTGCCAATTTTTATTTGTTTCTGAGAAGCTTGGATTATGATAAAAAATATTAGCATTTAGGGTATGTTATCCTTTTGTTAATCGCCAATAATCCTCAAATTTTCAAAACACTACGTGTATCTTTGATCATTTTAAATCCGATATTCATTTTTTTTTAAATCGGCCAGAAAGTAGTACTTTCCGGTTTATTTTTAGGTCAGAAAATCTCATTTTGTCGGACCGAGCCAGAAAGTTATTGTGATAGTCCGGTAATAGCTATTTATGTATCAAGTACGCAAAATGATGTTTCAGCGGATGAGTCGTGTTTGTCGGACGAGGCGAAAACTTCGACGAATCCACTAGAGCATTTTGCGTACGTGATGCATACAATATTTTTTTGCAGGAATTCTCTAAACTATCAAATTAATTTCATAAAAATTTATTTTGACGCGTACAGAACAGTTGTAAACGTCATAATATTTAGGTTTGACATAGTTGCTATAGCAATAACACATAAATACGTTTTAGCGTAGTAGTACTCTAAAGATGTATTTTGCGGACTATTTAGAGTCCGCAAAACATTCATTTTAGAGAATGAATGAAAAAAAATGTTTTACCGGACTCATTTTTATTGTGATAGTCCGGTAAAAGGTTTTATTTCATACTGACTAGTAATCTGTGTTTTACCAGACTCATACGAGTCTGGTAAATGAAACTTTACCGTACTAGAAATTTTGTACCCGAATACAAAGGTTGCCATAGCAACATAAAGTGACATGACTTTGGAAACGTCAAATTTTATATAAAGTTAATAGAAAAACTCTTAAGAAATGAATCTATGGCCAGTATGAAATAATAGTAGTTTACGTAACAAGTCCCGAAAGTGATCTTTTACTGAATAAGTAGGCAAATTACAGGACGAGCCGCAGGCGAGTCCTGCAAGCCTGCGAGTCCAGTAAATGCACTTTTGGGACGTATTACGTACAATATTTTTTTTAAAATCGTCCAGAAACGGGAAGAACAATTGACCATTCTAGGCCGGAAAGTAAAAATGAGCCCGGTAAAGTAAAAATGAGTCCGGTAAAACTTTTACCGGACTATCACAATAACTTTCCGGCTCAGTCCGTCAAATGACATTTTCTGGCCTAAAAATAATCCTTGATTTACCGTACTCATATGTAAATAACTATTACCGGACTCATTTTTACTTTCCGGCCTAGAACGATCAATTGTTCTGCCCGTTTTAAAAAAAATATTGTACGTAATACGTCCCAAAAGTGCTTTTACTGGACTCGCAGGCTTGCAGGACTCGCCTGCGGCTCGCCCTGTAATTTGCCTACTTGTCTAGTAAAAGATCACTTTCGGGACTTACGTAAATTACTATTAACGCTCGTGATATTTTGATAGAAAGTAAGACGTTTGCATTTTCTGTAATAAAATTTTTAGGGCTGTTGTTTTTCGTAAGCCTCGTTTGCTTACGACGGTCGCAAGACATTAGCAACTTTAGTATCGTGTGGTTTAAAATTAATGGTTCGCGTTCATTTACATCTATCATTAAACATGCCCTCTTGTTTTATTCGCCTTTTTAAGGTTGGTTTCCTCTTAAAATTATGTAAAATTACATCTCATCAATATGATGTGTTATAATTAAATTATTTCGGCAAAGTTAATGGATTTAATATCTCTGCGCCACATTTGCTATTAATATAACGAAGGATAAATTAGGACCATTTCTATGTAAGTTATGCCAACAAGATATATTATATTCAATTTTGGCAAGTGGAAGAGCTTAGGGTTGTGCATGTTCAGCATTTAAGTAGCAAAATCCCCCAAAGGCTTGATTAATTTACAATTAGCTGCCTTCAGCGGTATAGCGATTAAATTTTACATTTTTGTACAGTTATAAATGTTGAGTTAAACCTAAACAAATGAATATAAAGGAAGAACTTGGGCTGATTAACTTCAGGATACTTTATAATGAAGGGGCTTTCTACGTACTCTGAATGTACAATGAGTTAAAGTGTAGTAACTAACGTATAGAAGGTAAAACACGTTAAATCACTGAAGAATGTTAATTGAATGGAACAAATTTGAATACACTTATTCCATATTTAATGGAGGTATAACCGTTAGTTGGATTTTAATTTAATTTTTATGTTTTTTAATATCACAGAGTTAAATGTGATGAAAAATGGAAGGGGTTAGTCGGACTATACTTATATATATATACGTATGGGATACTCGTAAGCTGATAGGTTTCACAAGGGTTAGTGAAAAACCGAATTTCTATTGTGATGAATGGGAATTGTTGAATAAGGCACATATGTCAGTGCCTTCGTGATTGCTGCGACATTGACGTATTGAAATGAGATGAGGGTAGAAAGGAACTAAAAATAACCCATTATATAATATATTTATACCTATTTTGAATATCAAAAAAGCATAAAATGTTTACAAACTCTTTCTTATTTGTATTTTTGTATAATTCAGATTAAAGTTTACAGTAAGTTATTTTGTAAAGAATTTCAACTTTTTTGTCGCTTTTTTATTAAAGCGAGTAGGTAATTGGATTTAACTTATTTAAGTAACCCTCGTCTTGCAGTGAAACGCTATGTTGGTATGTTGAACAAACATTCTTACCGAACCCTACAGTAATCTCTACACATTATATTATTCCGTTTTGGTGAATTCTTTGCTCGAAGTTTAACGTATTTCGTAAAATAAAGTTCACTATTTATTCATTGTTTTATTTCTCTTTCAACACGGGCCTTAAAAAAACTATAGTTTAACATCAATAGTTTAGCAGATGTTTTAGAGGCAGTGAGTTCATAAATTTATTATACGATGAGGATTTGTTCTGATCAAATTTGACAAAATTACACCGTAAACGGTTTGTCCATTCGACATTAATAATTGATGAGGTGATATTACTATATTCAGCTACACTTCAGTTTTCTTCATACGATCATACCACATTCTCTCTATCATTCGTTCTTTGCTTTGGTAACAGTTGTAAATTTTTTCTTCTTTAGTAGGGTAAGCAACAATTTCAATTATGCATAGCATTTTCATCTTTAATTAATTTATTCCACTACCTACAAGTATGTACCATAATGCACCCTTTTATCTCTTGTGTACGGAGATAAAACGAATGATTTTGTAGCCTTTTTTTTCGTAATATCATTGTATTTAAAATACAATGGTAATATACACAACAATTTCCGTGTTTTTCTTTAATTATGAAAAGTAAGTTTGTCTACATTCAAAATAAATTAAGATCTTTTTCGGGCGTTGTGAGTTCTGTCGGATTTGTGAGACTAGATCCCCTACATTTAATACATATACTGACTTCCATAAAAATCGCAACACTCGTAATTTGTTGAACGATTTTATTGAAATTGTGATATAACGCCCACCTTCATGAAACAAAGTGATGATTAAAATTTGAATAAGATCTAGCCAATAGTTTTTTCCTTTTTTTTCCTTTGCTAGTGTGTCATTAACTGTCAATTTTGCAAATTTTTGGTTCACAATTCCTTCTGAACTTGAACACAATGCCAAGAGTACATCAACATCAACATTTTTCCCAATTAACTGCTTTTGAATGTGGCCGTATTATTGGTACCTTCGCTAAGAGAAATTGCTCGTCGTGTAAACCGAAATGTTACAACGGTATTGAGATGTTGGACCAAATGGTCCGAGGAAGGAGTTCAACAACGTCGCCCTGGATCTGGACGTCCCCGGAGGACTACAGATCGCGAAGAACGTCGATTAAGACTTTTGGCCACAACAGACAGATTTTCAACTACTCGATCAATTGCAAATGATTGGCTGAGAGGTGTAGGACCCAGAATGTCCACATCATCTGTTTATCGCGGGGCGCGGGATAAGGTCTTATGGGCTGCATTCATATCGTCCATTTTTATGTCTTCCTTTTACACCAATTCACCGTCTACGCAAGCTGGAATGGAGCAACGAAAGAGCGAATTGCGCGCAAGAATGGCATCAAATTGTGTTTAGTAACGAGTCTCGATTTTGCTTATGGGCACACGATGGTAGTAGGAGGGTCAGACGGATGCGTGGAGAAGAATATCCCTTAATATATTTTCTATTTCTCTCGATCGTAATGCAGGAGCAAAAGCTCACCCATATAACATTCTGGTGCATTTAGACAACCCCTTATGTGGGTTATTTAGTGTTAACAATTGAGCATTTCAATTGAGTTAATCATAGTTTTGAAATCCCCACATGCTCTTATTCTATAATTACTTTTAGGAACTGGTACAACCGGGCCCAATCCGAGCGCTGAAATTTTACTAGCAGTTCTTGATCTGGCAAGAATTGGTTTCCTTTTCTACCCTGGATACCTAATATAGAAAATCGTACTTCCCTCACCCTACCAACAATTGGAATGACGTTTGGTTTTCATTGAATACTGTTTATCTTATCATTAAAATAGAATAATTATCTAACAAATCATGTAATTTGGTATTTACTCCTTCCGTCTTCTGCAATTGAATGTTAAGTTGCATTATCCATTCGCACACGGCCATGAAGTGCTAGGTCAGTCTTAACGCTAGTAACAATTCTTGGCAAGGTGACGAGTTGATCCACATCTGGAACACGTATTAACACTGTTCGGTTGCCCCTTATTACATACCTCCAGATGTTGATGTGGAAGCAGTAACTGTAGGTGTTTTATTGCTCCTTCTTAGTGCAGTTTTCACAGCGTTAACACCCCCGTTCTGTACATCTTGACTTAATTCCGCTAATTTCAAGATTTGTGCGATTTCTACTGCGCTTTCGAATTTTAACTTCTCCGTTTTTAAAAATGTTGATCATCACAGGTAAATCCCGTATGTATTGAATTAGTTTGGTAAATAGAACATTTTTATATATAATATGGTTAATACTAGAAAATTATAGTAACAAACCTGTATTTCGAAAGTATCCACCATGAGACCTTTTGTAGAGGTAAAGATGATCCAAGAAACAAGTATAACAGGGACATCACGAAGTTATTATAGTAATAAACGGGGGTACACGCGATTCTCGCGCTTTGCGTGCTTTGGGGGGAGGGGGTATCTGTGATTGTAGGTTGTAATAGCTTTTGTTTTAAAATATCACACCTTGTTGAGCTGGCTTAGTTGCTTGAAAAAAGAAAAAAAATTTACGTTTTTGTACCTTTTCAGATTTTTGACCCTGTAGGTATCTGTAATTTAGCAAGTTATTAAAGTAACTAAAATAAAGGATTACATTTACTTACATTTGACGTAAAAATCACAAAAATGGGTTGATATTTGGTAAAGATATACGAATTCGTTCCTACCTACAGTAAATTTTTACCAATTATTTAAAAAAATGTAAAATGCAAACTTTTTGGAATAGATTTGAAACCAAAAATACATAATGGCCCTTTCACAATGTTAATTAAGTCTTTGCCCAAAAATTAACGAAAATATAACAAATTCCGTGTGAACTTCATAAGGATAGTTTAGAATGAATTTTGAATGTAAAAGAACTCAATTTGGACAGTGGCAGCTTTTTGGGAATACGAATGGCCTTAGGGAGAACGTTTTAACATTCATCTTTAACTATAGTAAAACTAAAAATACCATAAAACATAAAATGTACAAATAGAAGCTGGTCTAACGTTGCATAACATCTGTTTTATAGAAAGACCTTCTCTACCTTAAACAGTTTCAAATTTTTGTTTATTTCACTAACTAAAGGCCACCATTTACACGTATATGTACAGCAGTAAATATGGATTTTACTTCCTCTTAATTACAATATAAGTTGTATATTTAGAAGTATAGTCAAAGTATAGGTATTCTCTTTGGTATAGTGTAACGTAACAATACACTTGCCACCTACTTTCATCAATAGATATTAAGTTAAATATGTAGACAAAAACATTTTTCTCGGTGAAAACATTCGACTATATATGTTACCTACGACATCGTTCATCGTTCAAAATCTCTAAATTCGAAATAAGCACAAAACATGTACATTTCGAAAGTTACCGAAAGAAGGTATCGGGACACATAAATTAGTCTACGATGAATGCTGTTATTACTTTTTACATCATTTTAACCATGATAATGTTAACGCGAGGCATAATAGAATCATTTTTCATCATTTAAATAACTTTTCAACTTAAAATAATTAAATTTCCATGTTATCGAGAAAAAGTTTCCGATACTTGTCATTTTGAAAATTTTCGCGAAAATACTTTCTGCTATTGTTTTAATGTTCGAAATGGGTTAAGGACCTCGGACAGACAAACTTTGCATGTTTACACAAAATTTTCACCCAAAAATAAGCACAAATAGCGAATTCTATTTTACACGTAATCTCCATAAGGAAACATTGAACGTATTTTCTAAGTAAAGAAAATATATTTAGACACAAATACCGCTTGAATAAGATGACGGACTTTTATACTAAAATGTTTAAAACTTACTTTGAAAAAAATTAGTGCAGATATTTACGTAGTTTGCGGGGTATCTATAATTGTAGCTTGTAGCATTAATTTGTAGGTTATAATAGCTTTGGTTTTAAAATATCACATCCGCATTCGTCGGGATTCGGCGTCTGTCTGAAAAGTGCACAGCAACACAAACATATACACACGTCTCGGTTATTATACCGGGAGTTCGGTCTCAAAGTCGAACATAGGGATTTAACATGGTATTGAACGTTTTTGCCAATTGTTGCTCGCCTATTTAACTTAGAGACGAGGTAATGACATCAACAGAAAGAGAAAATTATTGCGATTCAAATAATGCTACTGGCAAGACTAAAAGTGCGATTTATTCTTTTAAAATACCAACTTAAGGTATGACACTTTTGTATTGTAGTATTAAAATTAACGGCAAAGAAATGTCGAACTGTTCTGAAATTAGCGTCACCATGAAAGGTTTTCACCATAAAAACCCTTTCTTCGTTGGTATAGGTATTCATTATTAGATAAATAAACTTTAATACGTGGTTTAACGTTAAATTCGTATTGACAAACAAACAGTACAAAAAACAATTGTTGTAAAATTTTAAAATCAAGGGAATGCTATTTAAAAAGTTTCATACTTTAAGTTAGTATTTTAAAAGAATAAATCGCACTTTTAGTCTTGCCAGTAGCATTATTTGAATCGCAATAATTTTCTCTTTCTGTTGATGTCATTACCTTGTCTCTAAGTTAAATAGGCGAGCAACAATTGGCAAAAACGTTCAATACCATGTTAAATCCCTATGTTCGACTTTGAGAACGAACTCCCGGTATAGTGATTCAAGGGAAGCTCGTTATGCCCCCTGCTGTGTACGCTAAAATAATTTTGAATAAATACTCGAATCTAACTTTGCTTAACAGTAAATTACACAATACCTACTACAATGAGCGTTGTTGAATGGAAAAAGGTTATTTTCGAATTCGGCTTCCTGTTTACCTCACAAACAATGGTTATATCATTGCATACGTACAAATATAAGTGAAGCTAGAGAACTATAAAATTTTCATTACGATGGATAAGTGCGGTATTTTTACCAGTCTCGGAAAAAGGGTGTATTTCATACTCAACTGAAAAACTGATATTCACCATTATCGTGTGTACATTACTTATATTTGTTGTGCACGAAACATAAATGGAAGGTTTTTCGGCGGAATATTTATTTGTACGAGAGGGTATGAAGTTTTATTATATTACTTGATTTGTTTGTAATTAAATACGTTAAAATATTATTTGTTAGTTACCCTCATCAACAAAGTTTAAAGGTAAAGTTTGGTTTTCCCCTTTACAAAATAATTACATGTCCAGCGTTTTAATATTATGATAAAAATCTTTTTGTGTCATTTGCCACGATTGTTCAAAGTTCTGCACAGTTTATAAAGTTTCATGCTATGCTTTTATAGGTAATTACTAAGAAGCATACCACGTTTAGGTGAAACAATAACCCACACTGTGTTGTATTCATCATATATCGTAGCAAGACATAAATTCTCCAGTTGGTTTTTGTAATTAGTGCTCATGGCTCTGATGTTGCCACCAACGCTGGCAACAGTTGTGCAAGCTTGCATGTAGTCAGTTTCTGTGTCCAAACCATTGATTATATACCATTTATTAAATGGTTCAAGTACACAGCATGTAAAAGAGTCGGCTAAATAAAATTATTGGCGTTTGGGCGACAACCTAGCAAAAAAACGAGATAAATTTAAAATTATTATACCACTAAACAGCGTAATAATAGCAGCACTTACGGAAAATATACATCTGACCGGATATCAATTAACCATGTGGTTGCAAGTGAAAAAACACATCAAGAGATTCAAAGATTTTTGATTTGACAATCAGATACTTCATCCAGAGATTCACTAATTAGGAAATCCCTCAATTCGATATTTTCCCCAGAAAAAATTAAGGCTGTATCACCAATCGGTAAAAACGGTCATTAGATTATATTCGAAGCCAACAATACCCTTGAACTGTCATCTGCCTTTCGGAGTCATCAAAGCACCAGCAATGTATCGCACCATTTCCAGCTTCTCTTGCCGTTGAAAAAATTGAAGGAGGTATTGTTTAATACATGAGCTTCATCTCAATTAATTTGGCACGAAGTTTATCAGAATAGTTACTTACGATTAATTTAGCACGTAGAATTGGTTTAACCTTCTTATATAAACTATTACATCACATAATTGATTGCCCTTTTATCATAGGTAAGCTAAACTTTTACGTGCCCATGAGGAGCACCAGAAACAATTCTACTTTTTATACGCAGTTTGCTAAAACCAATATATTAAAAAAATCTCCAGTCTTGGCTACGTGCGGTTATTATAATGAAATTTGTAGTAATGTTGATATTTTCCATTGTAACCTTATATCGTTACTACAGACATGTAATGATCATTTTAGAGAATATGAGTAGTTAACAGTTACTTTTATTTTCAGTTAGTATATGGGTTATTTTTTTTTTTTAGTTAAATAGAGTTAGTTACTTTTCTGTTATTATGTATTTTTGTATTGAATTTTTTTTATGTTGTCCTGTAATTGGCTAATTGGCTGTTGGACAATAAATCCTATTATTATTATTATTATTATTATTATTATTATTTAACTTTTTAGCTCTCGTAGGCTTTACGATTTATGATTTGTAACCATGGAGTAACCTCCTGCCATTTGCTTCTACGTCGAAGGAATTTTTATTTTACTTTAAATAAAAAGCTACCATTAAGTAACCAATACTAAATTATCTACGTTGATGTGTGGCGTTGTTGCACACGTGGAATTGCTTGATCCTAAACAGTGATTATGTAGTTATTCACAAATCAAAAACTACAAGATGTATACTTACAGTGATCCAAAACTTACAAAAGCCTCGGAAAGTATGCAAACTAATTTTAATAACAAACATATCGTCAGAGCGGCGTCAGCCAATCACGTGCTTCTAAAATTATTTGGTACATTTTCTCCAAATAATATAATTTAACTTCAGCATTGAAGTATACATTTTCACAAACCTACCTATAAACTTTCCCATAACCGTTTAACTAAAGCTCCGAAAAAACACCCTGTATTGTATATAAAATAAAATAAAAGGGTAAGATGTATCCATTTTTCACAATATTCTTGTTTTACACATGTAAATTCATCTTCAATAGAATCTTTACTATCATTAATTCTTGCTTTAAACTTCCCAAACGTGCATGGTACATTTTAAAAATAAATTTGGGAGGTTTCGAATATCTCATTTTTTGTTGGTAAGAAAAGTAATCGTCCCAAGTGAAGAAAATAGTAATTTTATCTTTTAATAAAATGATTATAATTTTTTTAATGTATGTTTCTTACTTTCCCAGCTTCAAATATAGAGTTAAAAAAAATCGGTTCATCTACTCATCTTGCATGAAAGACGTAGTCCCGACAAGTGAACAACGAAACTGATCCTTTGGTATTGGAAAAGTTTAATTTTGGAAAGATGTGATGGAGTGACGCAAAATCCTACCAAAGTTTGGTTATAATAAAGACCCGATACCGATGGTTTTTAACAACACATCTTTGAGTCGGATATCACTAATTTGAGAACTCACAGTGGAGAATTTAATTTTGTGCAGCAACGAAATGAACGGAAAAATATAGTGAACACATAACGAATACATAATTACATTTAATATTGTTTTAGAAGGGTTTCCCTTAAATTAAAATGTTTGTTTTGAAAGCTCGCCTTATAATTATTACTCAAAAGGTTCAACTACGTTAAAGTCTTGCGAAATTTTGTGCTCTCATCTCTTCATAATACATTAATTTTTGAGTTACAATTACTCGTAGGAAAATCCAATGTTTTGCCGATTTTCTATTACTATCAACTTAAATGTTTCTTACTGTTGTTTTTAATAGCAAATCCCATTGTAGGACACTTTAATTACTAAAATCTCCGGGGACTGTTCACTACTACCGCATTGCCTGTAAATCAGTCCTCGACACTATGTAATGTAATTTAGCAAATCTCTAGATAGATGTGGCAGTGGCACGTTCATTTTTTTAAATGTGTGTCAAATCTAAAATGTATATAAGCGTTTCGCTTTCAATTTTAGACACAAAATTTTCCATCCCATAGTTTTACGATTATTCATATTTTTATAGTAACTAAAAACCTTAAATCTTTCTTCACCCCTTTCGTAATCTCTACATTTTACACACGAAATGGTAACGAGAATGCCCTTCTGCAAATGTAACTCCCACAATCTTAGTTGGAAAGTTATAATAATTTGTAATGCTACGTTGTTCGCAATGCCGGTCTGCTTCCTTTAAATATCCATTACGTCACTCGCTAAATTTCGCTTTTCCCAAAATTGTTATTAGTCTGAAGCTAATTGCGCTTATGAAGCGTCATCTGATGCAAATTGTCCTACACCAAACTAAAGATTTTCAGATTTTGTGTGCTATTAACTGGGATTTTATAAAATTTCTTATTATAATAAAGTTCAAATTTAAGTGCCTCATTAAAATTTTATTGTGAAAAACGTTTATGCCAACTCCCGATTTAATTTAATTTAATTTTTGTATATAGGTTTCACTTGCACTTTACCTACCTTAGTGTAACAGCGTTATCTTTTATTTGCGTTTCTTTTTGTTACACCACTTTTTTGTTTTCCTTTATGAAATATTATCCTCCAAACGAATTGAAATACACTCGTGATGACATGAATTTAGTGGTTTATGAAACCATTAGAAAATGTCATTTTGTCGGATTGAAAGAAGTACGTGGTGATCCTAAATTAATTCATTTGAAGAGAAATTTCAGACAAATTTTATTCTTTGTACTAAATCTGACTTCGTTTATTAACATGGGTGTCCCTTTTCATACTTTTTCATTTGTCATTAATGATAGAGATGTCAGTATAAATGAAATTTCGGCAATTACCAAGATCAGTATGGCAATTACATCCAAATTGAAATGTGATATAATTGGACCAAATCAAATAATTATGATATCTATATTTTTATATCTCAACAAGTATGGCTGCCCGATTCTAACGCATGCAATATGTAATTTTTGATGATTGTATCCTTAAGTTGCTTGATTAAAAAAAAATTTCTTTGCCAAGATTCGAACCCCTACTTTATGAGGAGTTTTCCGGACAAACACACAAACAAACCGGAAAGGGCGATTAAAATATTCAAATGTCTTTCCTGGTGAAATGTTTACTTGTATAAGATCATCGCCCAGTTCAACACTTTTGGATTTATTTACTTTCGTAACGGGTCTTAGGAGTATTTGGTAAAATTCATAACTGGCAATAGTATACATATTATCCTTGTTTATGTGTATACAGGGTTTTTCAACTAAGAGTAGCCACCCTTATAACTTCTAACAAAATCAAAATTTGAAAAATCGGCGATACCCGTCTACCGTATTGTAGTTTTTCTTTTGTAATTTCTTTTGACGTCTGTAAATGTTTTTTTTTGGCATGCTTAACAGGAATAAATATTATTATTATTATTATTATTATAATAATATTGAGGGGGACACTTTTTGACATAAGCTTGAGATTTCATACCTTAACCCCCTGGGTCCCACAAACATACCCTTAATTTTTTTAAATGCCAACATGGGTCATGTGATACGTCATTTGAAAGTTTATTTTATATCTTGCATTACTGCGGGATTACTAGGGATGGGTTATATGATTAATATTAAACCCGTGAGTATAACGTGTGAGTAATGAATTATTACTCACGGGTAAGTAATAGGTCTTAATATCTATTTAAAACTAGCGAATAATAAGCATATTATTAAACAGTCGTTGTAAAAGAATGTTATTCATTATTCAACGATTCCTTTGCTGATAAACAATTCTTGATGTAAAATATAAACATGAAAAAGAGCCCTTACTCGCTTTTGGGAACTGAATAGTGTACAACTTTCGGACGCTATAATCATGATACGCCTTTCACAGACAGCTATGTTATAAGTTTTATCTTGTAGGAAGTTGAAATTTTCAGGGTAATTTAGTTACTTATTATAGTAAACTTTGACAGAATTTTTATCCGTGTTTCTGTCTGAAGGGTTAATTATAACTACCCCCTTATTGTACCTCGGGAAGTATCTACTTACTACCAAGCTGAAATTAATTTACACTCATATTACCGTTATATCTCGAAAACACACATATTATAGTTAAAAAATATGAAAGAATTGCTCTCTAAAGGGTCCCTCTTATTATATCTCGAAAACGAAAACGGTACGTACTATCCTTGTTTTGTATATGTATAAACAAGGGTACTTTCAGGGTGACATTTTCAGATTAATTTACACATATATTATCTCTCGAAAACACACAATTAGTTTAAAAAAAACTATGTGTATAAAAATTTCAAACCCCGTGTTGTATCTTGTATAGTTTCACAGTTCTTATCTTTGCAGAATTTTTTGATATATGAAGCTTAATATTATCGCTGACTAAGATTTAAAAGAGCCCTTATGAGATCCAAGCTAAAATAAACCTTCGCAAATTATTAAAGTGGACCAAGGGCACCATTATAGACAGGATGGGAATTGAATGGAATCATTTATGGCGGGTGGCACATGATGTAGCTATTACAGCACAGTCTCATGCACATCTACTTTGCAACCATTTGAATTTTTCCGTGAAAAAAAAAGGTTTATGAAATCAAATACAAAGACCGGTCATATAAGATCCTTATGACGCAAAGTAAATCACTTGGACTCCCAAATGTACCAAAGATAACACTCTAAAAATGCCTCCGAGAGCATAGGTACAGATTTTTCGGACAGCAAAATCTGAAACTGAAAAGTGCTTCAAAGTTCATATGGATAAGCTCGCATAGAAATAGCTTGTCCTCTCGAATTTAATGAAGAGTAGTTTTCATAAGGATTGTGGTGTGGTGACTGAAGAAACTAGGAGAATTAACGAGATCCCTTAAATTTCTTTACTTCGGGCAGGGGCATACTGTGCTCGGCTGTAAGCGGCCTTGGCCTCTCGGTACATTAAAGTATGATAATATATTAAGATAGCTGAATGTAAATGTCCAACCGTCAATATATAACTGCACACACACATTTGGCGATAACAAAAGGTCGCGCAACTTGAACCATCTGCAAGTTACCGCGACACACCAACCGGATTTGAATTTCTGTAATTTATAGATAATTTGTAACACTTTTAGTTTAGTTTGCGATCAAATTTTGCGTGTAACGGTTTGACGCGTTGTAGTTCCTTCCATATTAGTGCCGAAGTGTTCAAAAATGGAAACTGTTCATAGCATGGAATTACAAGGTAGGGCAACAAAAATGATTTTTGAATTAGTTTTATGCCATTTAAATCTTCATTACCTATGTGGTAAAGTGTGAATTTTTATATTTACTTACCTGTTTTTTTGGTGTCTGATTCCATATAAAATATTTTCATTAAAAATAAGGTAATGATTGTGAATTAATAAGAATCGTAATTGTTATTATAAATCAAAAGATTAACCGTCGCCTGGTTCGTGGAAAATAATTAGGTCTTGGTACTTTATGATGAAAGTGTGTGCGAGACTTTCGCTTGGTAACACCTTCTCATTACTCCCTGTACGAAAATATTTCCTTTTTAATAAGCGATTAATTTAAAGTAGTGGAAGTTTGGGGTCTATAAGAGTTGGTAGGAGTGGTGGTTTGGGCGGCGTCAGAAATGGCCGAAGAAACTTGAAAAGGCGCGTGTTCCCCTAATGGGAAAATTAGCGGGAGGTTTTGTTCTTTTCCATTTTTGCCAACAATAACGAATAAAGATTTGAATTTCTACAATTTATAGATCATTTTTGTAAGATTTTTAATTTAGTTTTCGATATTTTTTTACAAGAACGAAGTATTATTCTACGCCTATGCGCCGCTATAAGATCCTTTTGAAAGAGAAAATTCGACTCCTGTCAAGTCTACCCAGACCTATGTGCATTAGAAAATAATAAATTGACCAATGTTCTTGTGAGAAACTTGTAAATGTTACGAGACACGTTTCGGCAGGGTAACGACCAATATTATTCTTCTCTAAAGCCCCTAAAATCCCGCACCAGACTAGAACTGTATGGGAAAATTCCGCCTTTGCGTTAAATTTTTCTTTATTTGGTCAGGTTTCAATATGAGAGGTGTAAAATCCATGTCTTACATTGCTGAATTCGGTAGCGTAAAATATTTGTTATCATAATCATGTGGTATCTCACAAAATTCCTAGACCTCCGAGCAAACAGTGTTCTACATACCATTTAACTGTGACATTCTTCTGCTGCTCTAGCTTTATAGCGCTCAATAGACCGGTACTTATGAAGAACACAGCGTACGTCATTACTTTCTTCCCTGCCTTCTGATTATTGTTGTTGTTGAAGTGTTTTATTTTTTATTTTATCATTACACTTGCGAAGCTTTTTTCTTTTCTTTCTTTTTAAAATACTATTGAAGATAAATTAGCAAATGAAGCGGCAAATGTCCAGTGAAGTGAACTGAGGCTACATTTTTTGTTTTTCATGGCCTACCTAATTTCTTCATTCTCAAATAATAATGGCTTGTCCCTCGTATAAAAATGGTAAACTACAATCTGCATATCCAGATGTAATAAATAAATCCGTGGACAATATTTATGTATTTGTGTTTCTGTATGAAAAGTATCTCCTCAAATAATAAGATACGCAAAATGTTCCATGGAGAATTGTAAGTACTTTAAAATACAAATTTTTGTGATGTCTAGAAAGTTGACGTTTTCAGCAATTCAATTAAATATTACCGTCCAAAAATATTTATTGGATATCTAAAGCGTTGAATTGAAAAGACATGTTATGGAAGAATTATTAAGGAAGAAACCCATAGTGTACAAAAAGGTAAACGATTTTGAAGAATTTTTGAGTTTTCCATCATAATACGAAACATTTGAAAGACATTAAATCAGATGTCTATCAGGAGAGTTCGACCAGAAAAATTAGTGTAGTTTGACAGAGACATAAATGATATTCTAAATTTAATTAAACTGCAATCTTACCTCCTATAGGAATTCTTTCGGAGAACTTCCTATTCCGTTCGAAGCAACTTACTACTTTTTTTTTATTTTTAAAATCTAAAATTGACGTGTTTCAGGATTTTTTATAAACATGCACAATGAATTTATTCGATTTGGCTGTTCCACATTAAAAATTGTTTTGAAGAAACACAATCTCCTATAAAAAAATATATTTTCTAAGGAAAATGGTACCTATAGGGAAAGCCAAACAAACTTGCGTGCACGTCATCAATGACGTATTTCCATGTCTTTTGTGGCAAAGTTTCTATCGCTAAGTGTATCATAAAATTTGTAAAAAAACAACTCTAAAAGCAATGCAATTAATATAAGACTTTTGAGATGAAAATGTATGTGCACAAGCTTGTTTTTGTTGGGTTTAGACGCCTCTCAATGTAAAATGTTGTGATAAAATTTTAATCAACAGACCAGTAAGTAACGACGTAAACCTAGCCACTGTCAGGGAATGGTGCTGTGTTGCCATCTTTTATTCATCGATATTTTGAGGTTACGGATGACAGTAGTATTCTGACCGGCATATTTAATTGATTTTTGTCGTCAACAATTTGCAATAGTAATTAATATTTATTTGTGGCTGAATAAGAAATATTTGCTGGCACATTAAATATTTCCTGATCACTTTGACAATACTGTAAATGTAAACGTCATCAAACGCTGATGACGTGCACGCAACTTAGTTTGGCTTTCCCTATACTTAAAATTTCATCAGTTTGTATTATGGTTTATAAATGTGCTAAAATGAGAAAGACCTAACATCTTCAAATTGAAGAATTCGGTAAAAACATTTAAGAAAAAAATATTCATTCGTAATGAATTAATCTTTAGTAAGGGTGTAATAAGGCCGAGTATGTCCTAAAGCTAAGAAGGTTTATTCGGTCCATGAAATATAAATATCTTTAAATTATAAAAACTTAAAGATACGATAGATCCACCGCGTCTGAAAACTTCAGTTATTTTGTTTCTAGCGTTTTTTCGAATAATATTCTTAATACCCGTCAGAATAATAATAATTCGTTGCCCAACAATTACGGACCAACTTAAATATCATTACAAAATTTGCTGCATACTGCTTTGAACATTTTTTACCTACACGAATAATATCAAAATGATCAGTTTTCTAGCACGTGACTTATCGAGTATGTTAAGCTTGACTTACATTTTTCCGTATAAACCCAAAACATTTGTAATCCTTTTTGCTTGCGATGGTCATGCGCTTGCCAGGGTTCGTCGAAGATAAGATCACCCTCCTTGAACTGCACAGAACAGCCTTTTTCCCATGTTTTCGATGTATGAATCGATCTTCTGCTAGACTAAACTGTATCTTTCTCATTTTTAGAACATGCTTATCCGAATTACTACCTCGATTATTCGCAACATTCAATATAAAATACGAACCAGTACCTTTACGTCCTTACGGTCCTTTTATGTTGACCGTGCGCATGATTTGATGAAAATACCTACAAACTGCAATGTTGTTCCGTTGTTCGAAACATCAGATTCAATACTCTTAAGTTTTATGTGTTGGTCTACAAGGAATAAACTGAGTTTAGTCTAAAAGTTGTGGAAACGCAGTTATTTTAATCGTTCGAGAGCCTCAAAGATTTGATATACTTGATTTATACGTACATATTACTTTACAGGGAATGAATTTTCAACTGAAACAATTCTATAATTACATTTCTTCGAAATAGATAGAATTGTTTTCCTTTTTCGAATCTACTACGTAATTATGTCGTGATTGTAATTTTAAGCGTGTTGTGTGCCACAGAAAAGGTTTTCATTCATATTTTTCTATTTAGTTTCTCGCAACTTTAAGGTTTCTCTATAACATTTTGTTTCAAAAGGTTTTTATAATGCCATTTAAAAATAAAATTCAATGTGGAATAGCACTATTGAATTTATCCTTTCTATAGAAAATGCACATTAAATTGTAATTATCATTTTTAAAAAGTACAATCTTTCCTGAAAAATAGGTGTCTACTTTTTATATACCTTTACGTCTAATTATGTGTTTAAATTAGAAGAGAATCCAGCAATTATATGATTTATTTCTAGTCTTCATAAAAGTAAGTTTATATTTACGTTTCGCTAAACTTTGTCAGCTTCTTCTTCCATCCTATTTAATCTCAATAAATTAAATGCCTAAAATTCTAGATGTTCCATAATGAACAAAACATCCTGTATAGTGTATACTGTTGTTACTTTATATATTTTACTACTCTACATTACGCCTGCGCCCTACAAACTTCCTGGACATGTTCGTTCTAATTATGTATTTCGTTCAAAAAATGTTCATCTGTATAATTAAATATTTACGGCTTCTATATTATAATTAATTCAACAATTACTACATATAAATGCTAAATAAATAAAAAAATTTGCAACTATAGATGCAATTTATCATCATTTTATTACAACTATTTGTAAGTTAATCTCAATTTTGCATACCATTTTAGTATTTATTTTAACTCACTTGAACCATAAAATAATGTAATCTAACAAAAACCATTTCCACAAACATAACTAACATAATTTTATTTTTAGTTACTACATCAAATTACAATAAACCAATGTATTTTTCTGGAAGCTGACAAAGTTCAGCGAAACATAAATATAAACTTACTCTTATGGAAGACTCTCTTAGAGAAATAAATCATATAATTGCTGAATTCTCTTCTAATTTATACACATAGTACGTTAAACCAGCTACTGTTTGTATCCAACTTTACGTCTAATATTCCAAAAGGGTTTTTATTATAATACAAATCTCTTATTGTTAAATTTATTGCGTTTACTTTTTTGTTTGAGCGTTCAATACTGTTACGTGTCTTTTAATCAAATTAATACAGAATATAACATAAGCTTCGAAGCGTAAAATTGAAATTTTTAATTAAAATTCGTTAAGATAATTACATTTTATAAAATTTAACATCAGCCTTTTTTTTGGGATGTGTTTAAATGAATATATTTTGCGATTTCTCATGTATTATAAAATAGGACAAGACATAAATGTGGAAAAATTTAATTTTCAAAGGCACAATTTATGATGAGTAAATCTAATCATATTCTGGTATATCCTCGGTTTTTTTCCTACGTTTTACAGAACTCATTCTGATTTTAATTTTACAAACCGCAGAATGTGTTATGCGTCCTTTTGATGTATAAATATTAATTTAAGTTGTGCTTTTATGGCACATACGTTTGAATTTTGAACTAATTTTTAGTACAGTGCGTCAATTTTTCCGCTTTGAAAAGTTCGTGGAAACAATCTTATTGCATTTTTGTGTTAAAGCTGCATTATTATTTTTACATCTTTACTGCTAAATGTAATGGTTGCAAGCAATATTTTTAGGCGTATGAGCTCTCAAAGTTTGCATGGCATTTTACCCAGTCTGCCTAGTTGTATTTTATTCAGAATGAAATAGCTTTTTTCGTTTAAATTAAAAAAGTCAACGGAGATAAGTAAGACAAAGAAAATTAAAAAATTCATTTATGTACTGTGTATGTACTACTTATATTTTTACTTCCCGAGGACGAAGTAAAAGGGAAGTATGTATTGTAATAGTGTTCAAAAAAAAAATTGATCTATGCAAATTTTTACATATCTTTGCGTTTCTGAATACGTAGATTCAAAATATGAAAAAAAATTCCGTCTGTCGCCTGTAGTCTGTAGTCTGTCCGTACACATTCCTTGGAACGCTCTAAACTCAGAAACTATTAAAGTTATCCAAATGCAGTTTTCGCCAAGCGATTGCATTCAGGCCAAGGGTGAAAATACTACTATTACCTTTGATGAGGTCACTTCCGGTATAAGCTAAAATGGCGACACTCATTTTTTTTATAAGATAAAATTGCAGTTTTTTTATGTAGTTTAAGAGTATTTTTTCTGAATTCAGCAACATATATATTGTGCTATATTTATTTTTTGAAAAAAGTGTTAATACGAGGGAAGTCTCGTGGCAACTTGCCAGAATTTTTTACTGATGAATTTACTTGTTTGACATTCTAAATGCATTAATTAATGTTACACGAGCCAAAATCGCACCATTATATGAACTCGAACGTGATAATTAAAGTTATTTATTATTTAAAATTCTGAAAAATGCTTAACATTTTAAATTATTATTAGATAAAATATGTTGAATAGTAAAAAACTCTTTGTTTAATAGATTCGTAGAAATGCATCTCCAAGCCATCTCTGCAAATAACTAGAGACTATTTTAGAAGAGAAAGGGATGTTTCATTCATTCATAATTGCCTCTGACAAATGAATTGGGAAACTCACTTTGAAATATTTTTTTTATTATTATCTGGTTGGATACACATTCAGAATAACTAATCACATTAACAATTAATGAGCAAGGAACAGTGTTTAATTATTAGCAGTTTTGAAAATGCCTAGAATTTTAAGTTTTTACCGAATCACTGGGCTTTGTTTCTACTTGTGTGGATCAAGTTGTACGCTATCAACCAAAAAATTTACTTTTGAACACTTACTGTTGTCTATATTCCTAAGCTGTGGATGAGCTTTTCTATCCACCTACCTGCATTAAGCATCAGCTTCGGAGTGAAGTATTCACGACGTCCGTCGAAGACAATGTTCGGTATACATTTTGCGGTCAGTTAATTACAAATCAAAATCAAAAAATTTGATCAGCACGCCTCAAAAATACCGATTAGGATTACTAATGCGCCCTTTAACAGAAGATACGTATTATGTTACCCTTCTTTCAGAAAAGTCAAAACGCCGTGGTTAGAACCTTATATTTTTGGGACTGGTACCCTTTTCCAAGCTGCTTTAAAAACGGTTGCATTAGAATAACATTTTCGTTGCCTTTCATTTCCTTTCTCGCTAAAAGTTCCTTGCGTATCAGTGAGAATTTCGTCTACAATGAATCGTGTGAGAATGTTTCCGGTAGTTCTTCGAAAAATTGTTTCATCGACTATGTTTGTATTATTTTGAACAAACCAATTCTAAGTGGTTGTGTGCTGCATTCTTTTTGTATATCTACTTGAATTTCATTGGAACTCATTTGTCTTATCCGCCCTTAAACAAATATTTGTAGCAGGTTCTGCTTCTTGCATCTTGTTTCATTCTTATTTCTAATTTAGGTTTTGGGAAAACCGCTCGCGAATTGAAAATGTCGTTACTTTGACAAACAATACTACGATCGGCTTAAAGCTCTCCAGCAGAATTCCCTCTTCTGTTGCTCGAATGCTCCTTTGTGTTTTCATTTCGTCGGTTTCCAATTTGCGAGTTTTTCATGTCTTTGCTCTTAGCTCTTCTGTGTATATTACAGTGAGTTTAATTACTGCTTTATAAAACCTAGCTTTTGTTTCGCGTTTTAGATATTTATGCCGCCAAATTGCACGTCATTGATCCTGCAAATTGTTAATTTTTTTTTCATTCCATCATCTTCCATATTTTCAAACTTCGTTATATTAACTCGTAAAAATTTGAAGTCAATTGTGACGAAAATTTGTCCTCCTTTTTCTACGAGTAAACTAAGCACAACTCGGCAAAAACCACACATAATATTTTAGTTCAGAATAGTGTAAGTCCCACGTAAGGTGGGGCGAAACTTTTACAACTTTGTCACTGTACTAACCCGGAAGTCGTTTTTATCTTACTGACTATGGCGGTCGTGGGAAGAATGCTGTGTAGAGTACCAATCAATACATAAAGACACGTGTCTAATATCTGTCAGTAGTAAATGAAAAGATTTTAGCGAAGGGAATCCTCTTCTCATCCTAAAGCACAGAATTTATTCCCGTTAGCTTAATATCGCTTGTTTGAGAATTAGATCTACATAAGTAAAACAGTGGCATTTTTAGTTGTCTGGTAATACTCTCTTATAGGGGAAAAGTTACAAAGGCTTGGTGCATGGTCCCGTATACTAAATAATTACCATTTTTTCATTGCCATCTCTTGATCCGACTACATTATAATTTAGTTAACAGAGTCAGTCATTATAATTTCGGATTTGTCTTGGTATCTATGTATCATTTTTCTTCTAATTCTTCTAACACGAGCCACTGTATTACAAAAGACCAAATTGACTAATAAAGTTAGAGTGCGTTTAGCGAGTGTAGTGTACTTGAGATTGTTTATCTCTCAATCTGAACTATTCAATATAGCGTTTATTTCAGCATGAATTTTCATCGCCATATTGTGATGTGTGGAGAGTTTTGCTAAAAATTTAATGATATCTATTCTATATTCGACCATCAAAACAACACTTTAGCATCACTGCCATTTAACGCTGACGGAAAATCCCCATACAGCATGCACTAAAATTTCTTGGTGGTTTACTTCCATATTATTCCTTCAATTACTTTTTAAAATGCGCATTTGTATCAAATTGGATTTTCCACAAGAAAAACTCTTTTCATATTTACTTCATCCATGGAAAATTTAGGATAAGGTTAGGTTAGCTTTCAATACAATCTTCGTGCTGTGCTTTGAACACACATCTGTCGTTGACGTTTGCAAAAATGATACCGCGTTTAAAAATACCTTAACTTCTGCATGAGTTACTTTTAAAAGTTGTCATCACAGAAATGCTTCTTAATACAGAAAGATATACGATAAATCCATAATTCGTAATTGATTTACATTATCAGCGAGAACCCAACATGATACAATTTTCTCCGTTTAACATTTGAATCGTAAAGGAAACTTTCTTTCATTATTCATTCTTACGTAAACAATTTTACTGAAATGTAGTAATTTGAGGAGGAATGGAAAAGGTCTTTTTCCACATATCTGAAGTAAAATTGACGTAAAAATGGTAACGCTAATCAATTTTAACCACAATTCTTTAAGGTGCTTCTTGATAAGGAGTAGGAATTCTCAAATCGTACGATGCAGTTGAAATCTATTGTGAACATCGGGTAACCAAACAAGTTCGTTGGGTTTTTGTATACAGTAGAGTGCCATAATTATTTTGTAAATTGATCGATAGCATCACTAACCACGAGGATCTTCAACAGGTTGTAGGGGCAAATTCCAGTACAACGTGTCTGGAGCTGGCGGAAAGGTTCAATGTGAATTATGAAACCATTCATTTACACTTTCATCAGCTAGGAAAGATGTGGAAGTTAACCAATGATTTAAATTATCGTATGAAAATGAAGTCTTCTTACCATTTGTTCGACAAACAATTCACGCAACGATAACGAACCATTTTTTAATCGGTTGTAAACTTGCGACGAAAAATGGATGTTGTACTCAAGCAAAATCTGTTGAATTTGGAAAAAGTTGGCGGAATTTGCCATTATTGCATCTCCCTTATAATCAAATTCACTGGTTGTCGCCTCCTGATGCGGTACCACACACTCCTAAGGCTTCCTTGCGTCCAAACAAGATTTTATTGTGTGTATAGTCCATTATGAATTTTTGGAAAGGAGTCACTGCCAACTGGGAAACGTTACTACACCATATTCTCCTGACATTTTGCCAAGTGATCACCATCTTCCCAAAGAAGCAAAGCCTCTTGACAGCTGTTTGGGGCATTACTCAGTTCGACTGGAGTTGATGTAATAAATGCAGAACGTCAATTTTTTTATTCAAAATTGATAGACTTCTACAAGAGCGGCGTACAAATTTGTATCACGTTGACAAAAGGTCATTGAGTGTAAAGGTAATTATAATTACATACTTCGATGAACAATAGTGTATTATTGTTTCTTAATAAATACATATTTGTATTTTACCACAAAAAACCACACGTACCTACTTATTTCGTTACCTGATATTACGTGATCGTTGATTAATTAGTACGGTTCTGCATACAATAGGGTATAATTTACATAAAACTCGGGGCCATATTTTCGGTTACGTTCAAATTTTCCTCAGGTAATTCAATCTTGTTGGTTAATTCCATGAGTGTAAATTAAGGCTATTCCTTCTCTTGTTTCGCGCACCTAATACTATTGAGCAAGCCCCATGTTTCCCTGGAGATGCAAGCACATCGGCTACTAAAATCTACATATAGCACACAGAAGATTGCACTTCTTCAAATCGTACTTGATGTTCAATTTTCATTTAACATTTTTCTAAAGAAGACATTGGAAGACGTTCAATAATATAATGTAATGGGCAAGATATTTAAAAGTTGCATATTCATAATCCAAAAATATGATGTGCTAGGTTTAAAGTAATTAATTTATACCATAAATGTTCACTGTTTTTTTTCTAATTAGACTCGACCTCAATATTACTAAGATTTCCTTTGCTAATTAATTGTTACTTAATAACTAGGTCACTAACCCCGTTAATCTAAGATTCCAAAAAGTTAATGACATTGGAATTGTAGAACTCTTTTCAGAACGTGTATATGTGTTTCTGTGATTTTCGCGTTACAATTTCATCTCAAAAGTTAATCAATTACTACTTACTATAATCACTCAACAAATCAACACAGTTTGATAAACAATTTCCCACTCCTTGATCTTGCAGGTTCAGTGTCAGTTTATTATTAACATTCTCAACTTCGTTATAATTATATAAATGGGCGATTCTTAAACAGACCAAAGAATATGTTAACACAGTAGTACGTTTAAAGCGAAAATAGCTAAATACAATTACTATGTCGACCTTCATAATTCTAAAATCTGATTTCACCACATATTATAAAACAAAGTTCCCTCGCCGCGTCTGCCTGTCTGCCTAAACGCGATAAACTCAAAAACTACCGAACGGATTTTCATACGGTTGTCACCAATGGACGGAGTGATTCACGATCACGAGGAAGGTTTAGGTAGGTGTATAATTTATATAGGTTTTGTGTAAATTGCCTGAAGTATCACCGACTGGGAGCTTTATTCGCGGAAAATCGCTAGAACATAAAAATTATTAAATTGTAAAAAGTTGTAGGAAAGGAGAAACCCAGCGAGCGTAGGTGCGAGTAAGAAGCTAGGATATGTACAATAAAAATTGGCAGGATTAATCCTTTATTGCTGATAAAGTAGAAGCTAGACGTAAACGAGTAAACGAGTTGGTGTAGCGTGAACTTTAAATTCAGGAATTTGGACAGTGTCAACTAATAATTAGTGTATTGTATTGCTGATTATGTCCTTCATCTAAAAAAAAATAATGAGAGGTGTAATCGACAAACTGTGCGAACATTCACGAAACTAATTGGTTAACAATCATTTCCACTTGTCAGAAAAAGTAGGCAGTTGACCTCTGTTTTACAATGAAAAAAACTTGGTATATCTCGAAGAGTAAGCGATAAACCACTATTTCCGCAAAAACTATGAACATAAAAGATTATAATGGAAATTGAAAGTTGACACCTTTTTTTATCCAAAATGTCGTACAAATGAGGAAAGAAAGTGCTTATTTCTACACAAGAGTAAACTTTTTGTCACCGCTCCTCAATTTGTTTTGCGAATCCCTTCTTTAAGGGTTGCGAATAAGCAACGAAAATGCGTGCACAAACGAAACACAAACAATGAAGAACAATTGAACTGGAAATTGAAAATTGTAATGTTGTTTCAATGCACATCATTTTAATTCCAGGATTTTACTTTAATAGTACCTTCAAAGGGCTTCTCTTTCGAACGTTACTTGAAACTTCCCATTACTTAAAATTTTGGCCATGGAATTCATAGATTATTATTATTAAATGGATGGGCCATTATCTACTTATTGTTTAGTTCTAAATCTTTTACTTAGCAATTTCTCAATACTGTCGTAACGCATACGAATTCATTCAAAATGTGGCGCAACTTGGGCTTGGGCTAAGGTGAAATGAACATAACTAAACAACCGCTGGTTTTTTAATCATAATCACATTTGCCACTAAGTAGGGGTTTTTGTATTGTACTGCACTGACACATTTTCCGTTTTAGTTCGTTTCTTCTGCGAAAACACAGTTGACACGACCAATTTTTGCGAAACACTCCATGTTTTTAGGACACATTCGTACAGTCGATTGTTATCATATTATGAATATATAAGTTGTACAGATAACACATAAATTTACCATTGTCAGTGTCCAATACAGTCTTAGGTTTCTATAAGGAAAGATGATATTAACATGCTTCACACAGTAGAGTGTGTTTACTTAATGAAACGCCGGTATTCATTCAAGCGTACACTAAACAATGTAATAATGGTCTATATTAAATGCTGTCGTGATTGTAGTCTTTATGTTTTAATAACTACGAATTTATTAATAAAAGGGTGAAAAGAACGTTACAATATTATTACATTACTAAATACAACTACTTCGTAAGGCATACTAATTATAACTGTATGAACATTCCATCTGGCACGTAGCTATGTAATATGATCTCTGCAGTCCTTACAATGTAGGCTTTTGTGTATTGACTACACTCGACCATCCTGACGTCGATTGTCCTCAATCGGATGAACCTGACTGCAGAAAAGAATTAGTCGAGACACAAGGGTGAAGTAGGTATATGTGAGTCAAATACGTCACACATCCATGCAAATATATAAATCAGATATTTATATCCTTATCATATCAGACATTGACATATCAAATCAGACATTTATATATCCACCTGGCCACCATGTAAATCGAACATTTACATTAAGTCTGTAAATCGGATATTTACATTAACTGTGTAAATCGGATATTTACATTAACTTTGTAAATCGGATATTTACGTTATCAATACTGAATCAAATATTCAAAATTGCAAGTGTAAGTCAGATACTTACTTAGTGACCGAAAAGGTCAATCTTACTTACTTTAATGTTTTTGAAACTCAAATAGTTTCATATGCTCGACCCCTACTACCGCTTCATAGGGTCGTCGACTTCTGGTAGAGTGAATGTCTTCCTTCACTCTGTATCGATCGTTTGGCAAGACTTCAACTATTTTGAAGGGCCCACGATATTTGGCGAGTAGTTTCTTGCTTTCATTGTTGTTGGCTGGGAAACTGGTGATCTTAGTTAGCACTAAATCTCCAACCAGATACGGCGTAGCTGACCTTCTTTTCTTGTTAAACTGCGCATTTTGGTAAACTCTGTTATCTTCCAGTTTCGCAGCAACATCCCTTCTTAAGGAAGTGACATCTATCAAAGTCAATTCGTCATCACTGATGTACTTCTCACCGTCCATTCTTAGTTTGTAGCCGAAAAATAATTCACTTGGTGTTGTTTGCGTAATACGGTGTTTCGTACTATTAATACCTTGTTGTATATTCTTCAATTGTGTGTCCCATAAGTCAGTATTCAAGTTAGCACCCATAGTTGCCAACGAATCTAATACAGTCTTGTTTACTCTTTCTACTTGTCCGTTTCCTCTTGCCATGCCAACTGCTGTCGTGAATACTTTAATTCCTTTTTCTGAGGTATATTCTTTAAATATCTTTGATACAAATGCTTTTCCGGCATCGGTAATTATTCGTTTGACATTGCCAAAAAGTTTAAATATGTCGTCAAGGGTACTGATTACATGTTTGCTAGAGGTGTCTGGTACAGCTGCTAAATACACAAATTTTGTAAAGGCATCGACGATAACCAGTAAGTACTTATTATGATTGGTAGTTGTCACAAATGGTCCCAAATGATCCATGTGAATCGTGTGATGCGGTCGTGCATATTTCGGAATAGAATGAAGAAAACCTGGTTTTTTACCGCCTGGATTCTTATGATAGAAACAGTGTAGACAAGCGTGTATGTATTTGGTAACAAAGCGGCGCATTTTGGGGAACCAGTATCTTTGTTTTATCCTATCTATCGTCTTATCAAGGGCGAAGTGGCCAATATCGTCGTGGTTCGTTTTCACTATCTGCCATCTACAGCTCTTTGGAACAAACCATCTATTGCCATACTCAGTCATTCGATAAATTTTGTTTCCTCGCAAATCGTAATTTTGAAATATATCCATGTTGGCTTTTTTGTTTCCTGTTAACAGTATTTCTTTAATGCGTGTGATTTCTTTATCTTTAAGTTGAGCTTCACGTAGATAATCATCCTCAAAAATTGCATTTACGTTGTGTACTTCAATGTTTGAATCTTGCCTAAGAATTTCATGAAAATTCCTACTGAGAGCGTCAACGTGTTGTAGCTGAGTACCAGCCTTATGTTTAATCTCAAAACAAAAGTCTTGTAAGTATAAAACCCATCGGGCAATTCGTGGAACGATGCTTTGTTTCGATAATGCATTTTTAACTGAATTGCAATCGGTAATTACGAGAAATTCTCTTCCTGCCAAATAGTATCTATATCTGTTCAACGTTTTAACAATGGCTAAAAGTTCTAGCTCAAACGAGTGGTATTTCTTTTCAGCGGATGATGTTTGTTGGCTAAAATAAGCGATTGGTCGTTCAGTATTATCAATCAGTTGGATAAGAATCCCTGCAAATCCTTCTCTGCTTGCGTCGGTATAAACTATTGTTTTCCGATCGGGGTTAAATATGCTTAATATGGGTTCAGATACTATTAAATCTTTCATTTCATCCATTATTGTTGTTTCTTCTTCTGACCATTTCCAGGGAGTGTCTTTCTTTAACAGGTTGGTTAGTTTAGCAGTCTTTCGTGCAAAATCCGGTATAAATTTTCGAAAAAATCCAATAAGACCCAGAAATTGGCGTAATTGATGCTGATTTTTTGGTTTGGGAAAATTCTGCACAGCTTGTGTTTTGTATCTGCTTGGCGAAATTTGATTACAAGATATTTCATAACCTAAATAAGTAACTTCTGTCATTAGAAATGTAGATTTTGACAGTTTAATTGTTAAACCATATTCATTTAATAGGTTTAAGACAGTATCTAACAATTGTAATCCTTCAGCAACGGTTTGTGAGGGAATTAAAATGTCATCAAGATAGGGTATAATCTTATATTTTCTTAGCGGTTGAAATATTTCGTTCATCATGTGCTGAAATATGGCGGGTGCGTTGCAGAGCCCGAAGGGGCAACGTACATATTCGAAGTGTCCTTCTGATGTTGTAAACGCCGTATATTGAATAGAATCATCTGCCATTCGCAGTTGATGATAGCCTGAAGCTAAATCTAATGTTGTAAAAAAATTGCAGTCTGACAAAGTGTCTACGATTTCTTCAATTATTGGCATTGACATAGGTATTTTCTCTGTAAGTTTGTTTATGCGCCGAAAGTCTATTACCATTCGTTTTTGACCACCTTTTTTATTAATTAAAAATGAAGGACTCGAATAGGGCGACGTACTTTTTCTAATTATTTGAGCTTCTAAGAGTTCATTAATAATATCTCTGAATATTGTTTTATCGGCCTCTGCTACGCGATATGGTTTATGTTTCACTATATGGGAGCTAGTTAGTTTAATATCCATTGTAACGGAGGTAGATATTTTTAAACGTTTCAATGATGTAAAGAAACAATCCTTATGTTTATTTAAGATGGACTGTAAATTAATTTTTTCAAGTTCAGTTAAGATACCAGTTGTAATATGCTTCGAAAAATCTTTTTTATATTCGAATGTTAATGAATCGTCAACTCTATAATACATAATATCTTGATTTTCGGTAAAATTTCTTCCTATTAATAAATCAGTACTCCAGGCCTCTTCTAAGACGTAAAGGATAATTTTCAAGGTAACGGTATCGATTTGAACATTTGCTTCGACATATTTGGTAACTGAGGAAGTATTTCCCAAAAATCCTGACAAATGTACCTCTTCATCTAAATTTTCAATTTTTAAAGCAAATTTTTGAACTAACTCTGGCGATATTAAAGAACAATCACTTCCAAAATCAATAAATGCTTGATATTGTTGATTATTTAGAGAAATAATTTTATTAAATTTATTTCCTAGATTTGTAAAATTTATTCGTTTAACAGATTTGAATTTATCGGCCTCTTTTCTTGAATAAGTCGTGCTAGGTTTAGAACTTAAAGTAGTGTTTTCGTTTCTCTTTTTAAAACAATTTTTTTCTATATGCCCTGAATATTTACAAAAGTTGCAAACTTTGTTCCTGTGTCTACATACATTTTTGGTGTGGCCCATAAGACCACAACATGTACATTTATTGTTATTTTTGAAGTGCCCTGTATTATGAATTTTTCCACTTTTTGCAACTGAAGAATCTGGTTTACAACTGGTCCAACGGGGTTCCCCTAAAGGTTCATTTGGTTGGTGATATTTGTTTTTTAAATAGGCAGCTAATAAATTGGGGTTCGTAATGCCTGAAGCTTCAACTGCTAAAGTGATATTTTGATCATTAATTGCTCCGATTATTAATGAAACTTTATCGGGATCCGAAAAATTCACACGCAATTTGTTTATTTTTGCCAAATGTTCAAAGTGAAATTCATAAAGAGAGTCGCCGGTTCCTGGCCTATGCATTGCAATATCCATAAAAATATTGTAGGTGTTTTTGGAACCTTGAAAGGTTTCTTGGAAAATAGTTTTCCATTTAGTCCACGAAAATGTTGACCACCCCGGTTCATTTGCTATAAAGCTTTTGTACCAAATTTGCGCTGTACCTCTTAATTTACTTATTGCTTGGTAAACAGTAAAAGTATCGCTCCATGCATATGTTGTCGAATTATGTTCTAATACTTCGATCCATTCGTTTACTTGATTAATTAAGGGATCAAATTCTGGGATGAAACTTACAGTTTCCATAATATTTTTTGGCATAAAAGAAGCATTGTCTAATAATACGGTACTCACCGACTGAGCAGGAGGTGTATAGCTACGTTTATCATCCCCTTTGGTTGATCTGTTACGGTAGTTCCGCTTTAATTTATGTTTCCAGGTCCGCTTGCGTAAGTCACGTGCAGACGAATCACTATTATTGTTATAGGAACTGGTCGATGAACTTGACGTAGTACTGCTTGTACTATAACGTCTTTTTGTCTTTGGCATTTTCACTTTTCACTTAAAAAACCGGTATTCGCAAAAAAAGATAAACCCGTCGACTGCGTCGCGTGAATGCGGTAACTAATAACAGCACGTTAAGTTCGCAACCACTTCTGATGTAGTCTTTATGTTTTAATAACTACGAATTTATTAATAAAAGGGTGAAAAGAACGTTACAATATTATTACATTACTAAATACAACTACTTCGTAAGGCATACTAATTATAACTGTATGAACATTCCATCTGGCACGTAGCTATGTAATATGATCTCTGCAGTCCTTACAATGTAGGCTTTTGTGTATTGACTACATGATGAACTTATTTTACTACCTTCTATACCATTTCTCGTTTCTATTAAGTTTGGATAGAAATTCTGGTTGCATGTGATTTAACACGAAACCCATAATTGCGTTTTTCGACCTAGTTATGTAAGAATGTGTAGTTATAGTAATTTAAAGAGTTTCAGGAACTAAGTATATTTTCATTATATAAACTGTACTTTCGACGCGACTTACCGAGTTTTAATTAATGAGGTAATTTCGCTTCACAATAATTAAGTGTTCACGATTTCGTTCAATGCGCCAGTTTGCGGCTTTAATTGAATTGATCGTTCATTTAATTTATAACTTAAATTTGTATCAGAATAGGTCCTGTAATTAATGAGTCATGTCTATCCTACCGAAATCTAATTTTGAAACACAAGTCGTCAAGTTCGTTCAAAATCGTATTTGTAATAAGTGGTAACTAGTTCTCGGGTTTACGTGTAAATGAAATGATCTAATTTTTGCTTACTTTTATGACAAAAGTGTATAAGAAATAATAGCTCAGAACAAAAAATTGAATCCAATGTACTTTAAAAGAATCCTGAAAAATTAAAATTTGTATATTATACTAAACAGTACAGGTTTATTAACTGTATCTAGGTATACAGAAGGTTGGTTTATGCACAACCTAAGAAACCATACTCTGAATAAATTTAGAGAAGTTTTTAATTGCAGTATGAATTTGAATAATTATGAAAATATCACCATTCAGACCGTTTAGACGAGTAAAAGTCATGGCGACCGTCAAAATAACATTTGGTAAAATGATCCCAAATCCCAATTCCAAATTTATATAACTTCATGAACCAGGTTTGCAACACTGAGTAAGCGTGATCACCTTTCCTAAGGAGCACATTTAAAAGATTTCAGCTAGAGTAACTTAACTTCAACCGATTCATAAAATTAACATTTAATAATTAATTAATTAATTAATTAAATAATACTTTTTTTACATTTCGTCAATACATTTTTTTGCACAAAACAATTAATCTGGAAAGCTCTTAGAAAAATACCACCTTTTGGTATTACCACAGATGAAAATAGTATATTTCCATCTGTGGTATTACTTACCTAAAATTTAATAATAAAACCTACAATTCTTCTCTATCATTGGCCATTCTACAAAGCAGTTACTAATTCTTTCCCCCTTCTGATGCTCAAACTGTGATACGTATGAAATTTAATTATACAGGGTGTTTAGAAAAGATGCGGCAATATTAAAGGAGGTGATTGCCCGATCTACAGCGTGTTGAAGTTTAATTAAAAAAAAAGAGTAAAAATTAGATTTTTCCAAAACGGCTTGAGATATCATAATGAAATTTTAGGCGTGTTAATAGCTGTGGGAGACACATACTTTGCAATACAACTCGATGTTTCAGTCGTACCAGTTGCGCGCGTATTGCCACGTCACAGGCTATTTTTCAAGAAAAAAATAGGACGCCGCTGATTTCTCTAAAAATAAAAATATGTTTTTATTCTTTGTTCAATTGTGAAGAAAAAAGCTCTCTTAACTTTTTATCGTACGACGCCGACGTACCGTTTTTTAGTAAAAAAAAACATTTTAGTGCATATCCATTTATCATGCGTACAAAAATATTTTTAAACAGTCCTGTTTTTTTCTTGAAAAATAGCCTGTTGTTGTATTGCAAAGTATGTGTCTCCCACAGCTATTAACACGCCTAAAATTTTATTATATCTCAAGCCGTTTTGGAAAAATCTAATTTTTACTCTTTTTTTTAATTAAACTTCAACACGCTGTAGATCGGTAACGACGGTAACGAAGCGTTTATAGGAACTTTTTTGTATAAAATGACCTGGGCAATCACCCCCTTTAATATTGCCGCATCTTTTCTAAACACCCTGTATAAATTGACCAAAGGTGGAAAAACAAAAAAAATAAATTTTCGTTAATCACCTATAAGGCAAGAATTACTGCGACAACCCCTACTTCTAGATTTCTTCTTAATCTATAAACATCAGTTCAAGTATAATCTACCTTACATAATAAACTTAAACAACCATAGGATTATTGAGACAAGGTGTACAGGTTATCTGATCACACATTTGAACAATATAGGTCTTTATCGAGGCCACTGCGATGTCTGTTTGTCGCGTGGTACAAATTGTTTGTTGCATAATTATTCGACTGTTGTGTTTGTTGTGTCAATTTTATTGTTAAGTAATAGTCAATGGATTTGAATTCCCACGCATACCATCCAATTTTGATGAAACCTGATGCTGTAGTTGCCTCGATAAAGACCTTTTGCTAGTCGAAACGTCGGCTAATGAAGTACTAATGTGTTTCATTGAATCAATCACCAGCTTCTGTAGAAGGCTCCATTATTCAAGGAGACACTCACTACTGTTTCAATACATAGGAGATCATTGTAACTAAGTAATTTATCTGTTGTGTACGTCAACTGCTTTAGAAAATCGGTTGCGGTTTCTAATAATGTTTCTGTAGAAAATTTGGCAGCGTAGACAGCTTTTTCATAACCAAATCAAGTTCTAACTACTTTTGTTTTCCCATCAGCGCAATTTTTCTTTCAAACTGTCTCCAAACGGTATACTAATTACTTTCTCTGGCAACGATTCTTCATCACCACCTTCAGATACTTATTGTTCCTCTCCCAAACATTTTTGCATCGCCTAAATTTGATTTAGATTTATGGTATGAACATATACGAATGTTGCACTAATATCGTAGAGAGCTTGGAAAAGAAAATCAAACAACATAGAAGATGTCTAGGATTACACTGAAACAGAGAGGTGCAAATGGGAAGAAGATGTAAATGATAAGAGGAGGAGTTCGGTGTATCTCCCATATCGCTTTCACTGTCTTGTCTGCCTGCATTCTAACTATGTGTTGAACTATCTCAGTTATGTTTTTATCTTTACTATTATAATTTGAACATTTAGTCTATTTCTGACTACATCACTTCTCATCTTGCCTAGTCTTGTTCCTCTTCCTCAGCATTTTCCCTTCACAAGCTTTTAATTTTTCCTTCGGTGCTTCGGTCAGCACCCATGGTTCACTTCTATATGTGAATATTGGGGGCAAGACCGAGTGGTATACTAACGTTTGTTTTTTTTAATCCCGTCCTTGCATACTTTTTCTCACTAATCTGTATCCTTTACTCTGGGAATGAATCTTCTTTCAAATTTCATGCACGCAGTACAGCTAAGACGATACTGTTGATGAGCCAGTGAATTGGGCGTAAAAAATAAGCTACTAGATACATATTGAAACTTATATGTGAATTCAAAAATACGTATCAAAATTCAAAATATAAATAGTATTTGTTAATACATATTACGATAAAATATTTTTCCATATTATTGAATACATGGATTAGCATTTCGTTTAGTTTGATCGTATAAAAACATTTTGCTGGATTCAAAAAAAGCGCAGATAACGCACGGCAAAGAAATGGTTACTAGCAATCCCGGAAAGGCATTGATGCTGATTTCGCTGAGCGAGTTCTCTTTCTTACGCATTTGTTCCGTTTCCTTCAAGTTGCCCATTTTATCAATTTATTATTGCATTTCCGTCTTAAACTGCGCGAGTTTGCCGAATTATTGCTGCAAATCGAAAGTTTTTTACTCTTAAAATTTGCTGTCTTATATACTTAATTTGTGGTAAGCACTTTTTTTAAGAAAAGAAATACCTTTCACTACATTTGCTTATCCTTTTCATACTTCCGTGGGTTGCGTAAAATTGATTAATTAAATTTAACTATAATATGTTACTGTCAGGAAGGAAATGTACGTAAGGGTTGAAATTACATACAAACTTTAGACGTTGAACATTTGTTAGTGAAACTATTTCCCTAGCTGCATTCAGCGTAATTTTGTGCAAAAACAAAGCAGCTATTGATTTAGTAGCAAATGAATTCACTTCGCTTCTTGCAGTTTACATTTGTATAATTGTTGCACCATTACCGATCTTCTTGAAATAATAAATGCTCTTATTGCAGAACTGTAATTGCCACTGATTGCTTAACAATCTTACATTATCCGATCCCAACTTAAAGTAATTGGTAGAATAAATTACTTTAAATTAATTAATAAAGATTAAAATATGAAGTTATTAAATAATTGAAGGAAACTAACATGTAAATTCGTTGGAGCATATATCCAACGAATTTACATGGAGTTTACTATCAGCAGTAGTAAGTTTTAAGTATTTTAATTACTTTATATTTTAATCTTTGTTAATTGTTTTAGTAATCCTGATGAAGGCTTTAAATAAGCCGAAATATGGATTATATTAAAAAGGAATTGACTTTCTCTAATGATTTAATCTAGCCCTTCATTAAGACCGACCCAAAAAATTCAATTCTAACTAGACGTTTTAATCTTAACTGTTACGGTCGTAATAAGCTTAACCACTTACATTATAACCATCGCTTCACATAGCTTTGTTGTTATATTCCTATTTCTCTAAATCCAATTTGTAAATTAATCTAATCGTAAATCCGGTTTCTTCAAAGAGTCTTTAGTTATCAAATCAAATCAAATCAAATCATATTTATTACATCTGCAAAAATAAAATATTAAATAAAATAATAGAAAACAAATTTTAGGTGGACGTAATAAACGTTTCCAACCACTTTTTTACATAATGCAATTTAACTTACTACCTATTATAGTTGTGATTGACTACAGGTTGCTAAAAGCTTATAGCTTGTGCAGCAAAAGGTTACATTTGAAACATTAATAGAAAAAGATATTTAATTGAAAAAAAAATTAATTATAATCATTGTCTACCTATCAAAACTTCGCTTAAAACGTAGGAAATGAATTGTTTGAATTTTACAGCGTAAAAGTAATTTATACCTCATTTCTACTTTAAAATCTTGTACCTCTGCTCTTATGTACTAACAGATGTCTGCAACCATATTGGTCCATTCTCATCGATCTATCAGGTTTTCTAAATGTCCACTTGAGTAAAATCGAAAGAAAACTATCCCTTTTAGTCGTAGCGGTACATCGAGAAAATCGCAAATGTCTGTCAAATTGTGCGGGAAGTGTGAAATTAGGTACGCTTATTAATTAGATCAAAATAAACGATTTGACCCGCAGCACCCTTAGTTTTCAAAAGTGCCCCGTATTTAGTTTTTTCTATCCCCTAACGATAACTCCTTTGTTTACAACTTTTAGAAAAAATTATATTAATAAAAGTTTTAGGAATTCTTATAAGGATAATTAACTTCATAGTATTGTAGACCAATGAGACATTAAGAACAGTGTCACATGCACCAATCACAAATTTCTTTAACTGAAAAGAATGTATGCTACTTTTCTTGCCGCTACCTCATTGTTTTAGTAGGTATTGATTAATATTTTAAAAAATCAAATGTCATTTTGACAAAAGTAAATTAACGCTTCATTCAGTTAATTCTCCAACCGAAGATCATTCGTTCTCAACTCTTGTCAGGCAAGATTTTTATTTTGTATTTGCATTGATTGCTAAAAGGTAATTAAACTCGATCAAATTCTTGGGAAAAGAACCCTCGCGCTCTGCGCTCGGGTCTTTTCGTCAATTTGATCTCGTTTAATTGCCAAGCAACCAGTGCTCATACAAAATAAAAATCTTGCCGACAAGAGTTGAGCACTTATGATCTTACCGTTGATAATTAACTTCATAGTGTTGTAGACCAATGAGACATTAAGAATAGTGTAACAATCACAAGTTTCTTTAACTGAAAAGAATGCATGCTACTTTTCTTGCCGCTACCTCATTGGTTTAGAATTATTTTAGCAACCTATTTAAAAAAATCAAATGTCATTTTGACAAAAGTAAAAAATTTGACGTATTTAACGCTTCATTCAGTTAATTCTCCAACCGAAGATCATTCGTTCTCAACTCTTGTCAGGCAAGATTTTTATTTTTTTTATTTGCATTGATTGCTAAAAGGTAATTAAACTCGATCAAATTCTTGGGAAAAGAACCCTCGCGCTTCGCGCTCGGGTCTTTTCGTCAATTTGATCTCGTTTAATTGCCAAGCAACCACTGCTCATACAAAATAAAAATCTTGCCAACAAGAGTTGAGCACTTATGATCTTACTGTTGAATATTTTATATAAGCATAAAATTTTCACAAATATCAACCCTTATCGAGATATGTGGAAAAAATTGATTTTTGCAGTTTTATTACAAAATCGGTCATAGTTTTCTTGTTTATCGTTTCTCAGAAAAAGTATTCAAGTAAAAGATGTAGATATTAATATGATCAATATTTTAGGTATATGTAATATTTTCACAGAAAGCAACCCTTAACAAGTTATTTGGATATTTCTGAAAGTAAGCAACCCTTAAGTATGAAATAGCTCGTATCTTTTTTATTTGTAACTTATGAGGAAAAACATGTGAATAAATATTATAGAAAATTATCTTCTGGGCATTTTATGTAGGTATGAAAATTTCTCAAAAGTCAACCCTTAACGAGATATATCGAAAAAACCAGAAACTGTCAATTTTCACATAAAATCGAGCATAACTTTTCTATAAGTATTTCACTACAGTGACATTATTGTTATATTATTCGGTAGGTATATGGATGTAGAAAATATAAGTAAGGGGTAATTTTTTTACAAAAACTCACCCTTAGCGAGATATTTTGACAAAAACAAACTTTCGGCCCTTTTTAGAAAAGTTTTCGTAACTTTTCCAATTACGATTGTTAATATTATTTCTTCGCGGTTAATAATAGCCAATTACAGTGTATTTCATGAAATCATAGTGATTTTGCACCATATCACACAGGTGCGGGAATTTTCAACGTACAGAGTGTAAGGTTTATTCGCGGTAATATAATTAAAAAGAAACAATCTAATTGTACCCAAAATGCAAACATAGGTCGATTTTTATATCAAGGAAGACATATTTTGATGTTATTTTCTTGGGGGTGGTTCTCACCTCCAGCGCTTCACAGGGGGTGATATTGAAATTTCAAACCGGAAGGCGGGTCATGTGATACATCATTGGAAAGCTAATTCCTTGGCCTTTTCATTTTTGCATTTTTTTCACTTTATTTCTACCAGTAGCTAAGTAAAATACTGAAATATTTATTTAAACACATTTGGCTTAAGTGTGCGAGCTCGTTACGTCGCGGGCGTCGCGGCGTATGGTTTCGCTCGGGTGTCGCATCTCCTTTAGACATTTTACATGCGAAAATAAAAGGTAAGCACTTCAACAGCAAGTTAGTATTATCTCACCGACTCGTATTTCAGTGAGAACAACCAAATAGAAGACTAAAAAGGAGATGCGACACCCAAGCGAAACCATACGCCGCGACGTAGTTTCAATGTCACCCCCTGTGAAGTGCTGGTGGTGAGAACCACCCCCAAGAAAATAACATCAAAATATGTCTTCCTTGATATAAAAATCGACCTATGTTTGAATTTTGGGTACAATTAGATTGTTTCTTTTTAATTATATTACCGCGAATAAACCTTACACTTTGTACGTTGAAAATTCCCGCACCAGTGTGATATGGTGAAAAATCACTATGATTTCATGAAATACACTGTAATTGGCTATTATTAACCGCGAAGAAATAATATTAACAATCGTAATTGGAAAAGTTACGAAAACTTTTCTAAAAAGGGCCGAAAGTTTGTTTTTGTCAAAATATCTCGCTTAGGGTGAGTTTTTGTAAAAAAATTACGCCTTACTTATATTTTCTACATCCATATACCTACCGATTTATATAGCGTGGAGTTTACGAAACGAGCGTAGCGAGTGAAGCAACCACGCGAATTTAATTTAAGAAAAATGTTATGGGCTTGACGTTTAAATATTAAAAAAAATGTTTTTTAAAGCACAGCTATCTGTGAATTTTTCGTCTGTGTCGAAAAGCGTATTAGCTCTTTTAGCAGCGATGCGTAAAATAAATCCCATAAGAATAGCATTGCACTTTACGCATCGGTATGTAAACTTGAACTTCATGCATTTTTATCGATGTGTAAAATTGCATTTTAGAAATGAGAGTATAAAAAAATATATAATTGGAGTTACAGTGTACAACTGACTCTGTTCTTGCGAATACCACTTTTAACATTTGTGTTAATGGTTAATAATACTCTTTGTTAATACCAATAAACTAAAATGACTTACACGCTTGGTTGAATTATACAATCAATGCTTACACGCAGTGCAGTTGAAACTAATAGTAGTAATTATTCAACGAGCATGTAATGATAGCTATTACTCACGAAGGCGAGTGTCGTAATTCATCAGAGTGAGTAATAGCTATTACATGCGAGTAGAATACTATACTTCTTCTACGACTTGATTTTTATAGAGCAACTGCAAAGGTCTTTATTGCAATGAAAACAATCGTCTCTGACAGGCAGGGCACACTTTTTTACAATATCTGCATTTGATCCACCTAGCAACCAATCGCGTGATAATTATTACTATTGATTAATGATGTTAGGGTTTCTTTTAATATTTAGGCACTTTACCGTTTTTGATCATAACTAGCTACATATGTATGTGAATAAACTAGTTAAGTTTAACGCTTATAATAATCTCACTAGGAATGGGTCATATATTAATTCAACCCTTGTGTAATAACCAGCGAATAATAAAATATTACTCACGGGTAAGTAATAGGTGTTATCTATTCAAGTCGTAAAAAAAATTAATTATTTCAACCATTGAAGTATGCCATTTCGTTGTTTCGTTGCTCTGTTGTTGTAATGTATAAGAAAACAACGAAAATTATTTCAATAACCTCCCAAAAAATATTATGCAAATTTTAATCACTAAAGTAATACACTAATTATTATCAACATTCTCCCATTGTTTCATACAATATTTAGTAGAGCTCTAATGAATGCAATATTTATTTAAATGCGAACATTCAAAATCAACAATATTAAATGATGTGTAGTAATTTTATTGGGACCGATTGGATAAAAATCGTTCGTTTAATTTCGAATATTTACATTTCCAACGCTTTTTTTTGTAAAGCACACACATATTATGCACTTAATAAATTCAATATTTCGGGGTAGCTACAATGTAATCCTTCGGATCCCTTCGGGTATGGGTGGTTTGTAAATATAAAACGAATATGTTTCCTCTGTAAATAAATTGATAAAGTTAGGAATTTGGCTGACGTCATAGCGATTCCTAGTTCAGAACCGTGTAAATAACATTACTCAAAGTATAGGTTGGGATAAGGGAATAAACTAAATGTATTCCTCTAATTCACCTGACTGAACTTTTACTGTTGGTAAGTATTTTCTTTTTTATTACCTATCTAACCTAAACACGGAATTATTAATATTCGTGTCTGTACGTCCGATCTTCCGCCACGCTTGGGAGCCAAAGAAAGTATGCTAAACATGCTTATAAAGTGATCCTCCTACACATTCTGTGAACATCTTAAACGGTTTAACTTTCATCTTAAATGTACTTCCAGACATACGGCCTTTCGTGAAGTGATATCAGGTTACAAAGAGATACATTTAGAAGATGTCTTGTAATTCACGGTGTAGATTGACCTTTAAGTCTAAAAGTGTGGTATGCACGGCGCGTCGGTGCAGAATTCAGCTTCATAAAGGTATTTGCATGTTATAACTGCTTTACAGTACTTGTATTCTGCTGGAAATTCAATTTTTCCGTATCACAAAAGTTCAATGTGTGTAATCGCTTTACATTTTATGGAATTTACGGAGTATTGGAGTGACTCAATTGTGATCTGTTGATGTAAAATTCAGGAAATGGACTAAGAAAATCTTTATTAGCTTTACTAAATGTGAGTTGGTTTACATTCAACAAACATTTTTAATTACATTACTCGTTCGAACAGTGCTAATTATCCTTTTATCCATGGTATCGTAATCGCATCCCATCGGCTTTTCACATTATACACATAAGTTTTAGAATACCTTGTTTGCATGCGCAGTTAAAAAACTTATTTCTTACGGAACCGAAAGCTGATCACTATTACCAGTACTAAATATAACTCTAGTGGCTCGCATAATAGTTTTACAATTCCCTTTTTATGGTCTACTATTCTCAGAGAAGTGCGAGAAATGTCCAATTCGTGAGAATGGTGACGAGGTGATGTTGATGGTTGTTCACGCACACTCTCAGCAATAGCAGCAACGTTTTCGGCCGAGCGCACTGAACGAGAACGGGAACGACTTGTTTGACGAACTCGCTTTATAAATTGATCCACAAACTGCCTTGAAAAGACTTCATTTTTGTAAATTTCCTACAGTTGGTTGAAGATTTGAAAATTTGCATAACGCCATAACTTTTCATTCTGAACAACTTTTCTTAGTGACACTTTGGCGTACTATGAACGGAAAAGGTACTTTACCTGAAAGCCTGAAACGAAATTGACAAATAAAGGATTTTTGCTCAACTGTAAAGGCATACTTTATTTTAACAAATCGAAAGTAAACGAAGAATAAGTTTCAGACCAATCCCAAAATATGAAATTCCAATTCGAACATTTTTGATCCATCTCACCTATTGTGAAGTCAATCCGGGGACACACTGTATTTCTGGTTAGTCGCTCTACTAATGTAAAATTTCATCATCACTAGAGATAATTAAGAAAGACTCAGGATATTTTAACTGATTTTCAGTATTTTTTAAGTAATAGTATACAGTTAGTATTTTTCACCATTACCGCAATCAAGCACTTTTGGACCTTTCCCAAATTAATTCAGTACCTAATTTTATTTGAATTAAATAATTGATTAAACAAGGGATGAGATCTCCCATCTGTTCCATGCTTTCGAACTAATAGGTTCCTTTCATTTATTAAAATGAGAACAATTTGGAATTGCGATACGGATTTAAGTTTAAGAAACTATTTATAGAAAATCGATGTTAAATTTTAAGAGCAATAATGGATCATTAAAGGTTTTAAATTATACCTACGGTCCAAGTTTTTTCATTTTGTACGATGTTTTTGATAATATTTTAAATCGTTTTAACATTAATTTCTCGAGTAATTACAAAAAAAAATTAATTAGGGTATAAAAACGAAAGAATAGATGTCACAATTTAATATCGAAAATTCAATATAATCCATTAACAACCTTTTGAATTAAACAAATCTCTTATTATTCAAGAACAAAATTAGCTCTTGACTAGTTGTTTGGTTTGATTAATGATTCTAAAGGAACAAAGGGATAAACCGAGCGAAATCTTATCGCGTAGACGTGTAAAAGATCAATGAAAGGGTTCGAACTCTTTCCTACTTAACAGATTAAATATCCTTATATGAAATCTCTTACTTATACATAACACAAGTTTACCTAAATAAAGTGTTCACAAGGAAAGGAAATCAATAACGTATGATAAATTTTCCCCGGTTCCCTTAGTATAATATAATAAAGAAAATGAAAGCTTATAATAACTCTACAAATAAAAAACCTTTTTTATTATTTGCTTTCTAAAGCGTAAAAAAGCTGTAGGATGTTGCTAATAGGATATGGAGTAAGTGTAATATGGCTAAAGTTGTGTTTTAGACATAAGAAGACTAATAACCGTATAAACTAAGAAAGATTGTCGTATTACGGTTAATTTAATAAATCGTTTGTTAGGGCGGTTTTCCAACGAAAGCATAAAAGTGATTCATGAAACACCATTAGTATGAGCTTTTTCAATTTTTATTTCAAGTGTATTTTATGTTTGTTTGCAATGTGATTCATTACCTAATAATTAATATGATAAGCACAGTTTTCTACATAATTTGGTAATTTTAATAGCCAACAAAGCAAGCCTTTTATTGTTCTAAATTCTGGTTGATTCTTTGAAACTTTATAACGTTCAAAATTTAGATCTAATGTTTATCATCCGCAGAACTTTAATACACTTCATTAGACGACAACTAAGTTCACTATACAAACGATTACATTACATATTATGCAAAATTTAAATATGTTGATACTGGATATCTACGAACACTTTTCGCTTCAGAAATTAATGTATTGTACCGCTATGCTATTATTAAATTTTTTCCCATTTTAATGTTTATGCAAATTTTTACACAAAACACAATAAGTTATATATGAATGGGAATAAAGCGAGATATTGATAAACTTTTAACTTTTAAAACGTAGTTTGTGCGATCGCCTGTTGGTTATATTATTAATAAAGATACCTCTACAATTACCATCATAACAAAGGACCGGAATATACTATGTTCGTATCATTGTAATTGTATAACGCTATAACCAGTACACCCCTGTCAATTATGTTTCACAATATAAATTATAAATAATAATAATACTAAACAAGTAAATAAAATAATAAAATTTAAATGGGAAATTGCATTAGAAGTTTCATTGTATTTACATTTACTGTGTTCAATATTCCGTCCGTCAGTCCGTGTGTCCGTCGCATCTCGCATGGTTCCCAGTAAGCAAAGGATTTTACGCTGATTTCAGATCTGCAATCAGCTTTTTGATATGTATAATATTTTTCGATATAATCGACTTCAAAGTGGAAATGTCGACATAAGCAAATTTTGACTTTATGAAGGCCTAAAACATGGATTGATTCTATTCGAAGTTCGTTGTGTAATCCCGCGTATTTCAACTGGTTTCTATTGAATACTAAACACGACGCTAGTTGTTCTTAACAGTGTGTAGGGGAAGAGTAATTTCTTTATCAATGGTGTGTTGTTCTTGCAACCTATAGTGTTTTCATACATAATAGGTATTACCATTCCCAACACAAACAATTTAGCCAATACAGATGCATAGAAACACCGCAAATACACTGCTGAGGAACTTAAAGCGCAATAGAGAACGTGAACTGTTCTTACAGTACCCATTGTTCTTAGTGCAACCGGCGTTATACCAAAAACAATTAGTCTTAGATAAAAACATATGCATACAATTACAAAAGGCAGTCATCAACACTTTTCACGTAGTTTCTAAACATAATAGACGAGATCGCACATCACTCAGGACCACATTACACACGTTAAAATAATGCCACTCAAACACAAAATGAAACACAACACTAAATTCTCCAACAAACTGAAACTATGTTGTATACACAACATAACATTATTTTAGATTTAATTTGATTTGATTACGGCATTTGCTTATTTTTAATTAAGGTAAAAGGGTGATTTCTTGCCAATTTCTTCATTTTATTATATCATTTACAATTTGTGTACACATCCTTTTACCTTAATTATTTTAGATGTACGACATTGTAGTCCATTACAAACAACACATACACCTAAACGCAAACACACAATACACTTACATCAAAACACACAAAACACAAACATAACATTATCCACTCGTGCAACCTACGATGCGCGATGTTATATTTTTACTTTCCCGTGCATATACACAAGTGTATATACACATAGGGAAAGTAATGTAATCGAACTCGAGGTTTTGATGAATCTCGACGTTTTGAGCCCCCCTGGGTCCAAAACCACGATCTTTGAAAAATGTTTGTCTGTGGGTGCGTACGTTATGGGTGTGGAGCCTAAACTACTTGACCGATTTTGATGAAATTTAAAACTAAGGCCTATAAAAAATTTCATCGGTAAAACAAGCTTCTCATCAAAATCAGCCCAAAGGGGCCCAAACTAGGGGCGTTATTTTGGGAGCAAACGTTCAAATTTTAACCCAAACTAATTTCACTTGATGAAAAGTTAGTAGACGTGGTAACAAGTAAAACGCCGTTTTTATTTGTTTCTAAATTCAAAATGGCGGCCAATATAACAATTCTCCAAGTTTTTACTTTTTAGGGTGTAGCTCAAGAATCATTTAACTTAGTTAAAATTTGAAAATTGGAAATTGTAGTGATAGGATGGCCACAACTTTTACTTATAAATGATAAAAAAAAATTTAACGAGGCCAAAATTGATCAAAAAATAAAAATCGATTTTTTCAATATCTGCTCCAATCTTTTCTTTTATTTTTTGAAATGTTATACATATAGTTCACGAAACACTATTGGCACTATATTTAGTTCTTTTTATTTCCTATGGGGGGGGGGGGGGGGGGTGAATGTTTGAAGTTGAAAATTTTATATCTTCATAACTTTTTGCTAGCAAAGATGAAGAAATAAAATTGTACAGTGAAGTAGAGGACATAGGACTCTTTTAATTGAGTATAATAAGTATACCAATCGACAATATTAAAAATATTTACGATATACCCTGTATATTATTTCAGGAGAAAATCAGAAATCGTTTTTTGATTACAACTATACTACACACTATACAGGGTGTTTCAGAATAAGATGCTGATCCTTAAGGGTGTGAATCCTTATGTGATTTTAGGAAGAAAAGTTCAAATAAACCTATGCCCTAAACCTCTTAACTTTTGAGCTACAAGGTGTTAAAGTTTTAAGAAAAAAATCGTTTTTTTATCGTATCTTTAATAATTTCCTAGATATTTTTATCAAATTTGGCACACGCCCTCTAAGCATCAACAGCCATTTTTTGATAAAAAAGATTTTTTAATTTTTTAACCAGTGGCGTCCGTACAGGATGTGAACTAGATATTTTTGGAAAAATATTATGCACGCCACTGCTTTTTCTTAAAATAAAAATTATTTTTAAAATTCCCATTCATTTTAGGGTAAATTTGATTTTTTGACTTTTTTTCGTCCGACGAACGGTTTCCGATAAAAAAAAATAAAAAGCATTTAATGCGCATGCCGCTATGTGCCTATGATTTCTGAAACGGCTAGATACTTTGTTGTCAAGGAAATAATTGCAATGACAAAATAATTAATACTTAGAGGGCGTGTGCCAAATTTGATAAAAATATCTAGGAAATTATTAAAGATACGATAAAAAAACGATTTTTTTCTTAAAACTTTAACACCTTGTAGCTCAAAAGTTAAGAGGTTTAGGACATAGGTTTATTTGAACTTTTCTTCCTAAAATCACATAAGGATTCACACCCTTAAGGATCAGCATCTTATTCTGAAACACCCTGTATATTTATTTTTTTATTTTTTTCAGTTATTACGCAAAAAATATTTTATTTTGCCTTATTATCCAAAAAACTATTTTATTTAATACGTCATTGTAGTAAACACGGGAAAGTTGTGTGCCATTTTACTAGTCATTTAATTTAAATCTTTCTTATAAAAATTGTTATGTTTGTATGGCAACTCGTTCATCTAAAATCTATGTATTTCTTCTTTCATTTCATAGTCTATGAGCTGAAATTGAAATGACACATTCCACCATACAGACACAGAGTAAAACACAAGGTGCTTTATTCTGTGATACAGATTTCGAATAATGCCTGCAAAGACGGCAGAAAACTTCCACTTAAGCGAAAGGCAAGTTATAGGTTACATATTTACCGTGTGGATCAATCCTGAAACCGAAAATATTTCAATACCGGAACAGAGCGATCAAAATACGCGACATTTTTAAAGACAAACATAAAAATAATAGGAAATACTAGAAAGCCCATCAAACGATTTCTAAATCATCCCTTTTTTATCGATACCCGTAAACTGAAATTGATGCGATCGGGTTATTTCTCTTTTTACTATCGGAAATCTAACGATTTACGAGAAATTTTTGTTTGTAATTTTCGTTTTCGTTCCTTTTCCGTTAGTTATGTCATTGAACTTTGTTAAAAGCCACAGTCCTTTTGAGTTTTACTAAAATGAAATACAGAAAATTATTTTTAAATCGGTACGAGGTGCTTTAGTTGATTTGTGTGCGTGAACATGTCGGTTGCACCTTATGCTATCAACAAATTTATGACACACAGTCGCCGTTTGAGTGGATTTCTACTTCTACTGTTGTTTGACGAAGGCGAATTTTTGGTTTTATTAAGTGGTTGTAGGCGTGTTTTGAGGTATAAAATAATGAAAGCACACAAGTATAAGAGTATAAACATTTTCCTTTACGGTTTACCTTTTTCGATAAATATTTCAACACAACCTTAAGCAGTTTATACGTTGCACGTGATGGTTCAATTTTTTAGGTCGGAATTACTACGCCAGTATTTATAGTACAACTACCCATCACTACCCCATAAAATGACATGGCAATTCCTCACGCTATGCTGTAATGCCATGAAGTATGAACACAATAGTAATCCGTGCCGACATGTCACAAAATAAAGCGTAGCTTCTACACTTGTTAAGCCAACCAGATCACAGCACATATTTAATATGTGCGCTGAATGTATTCATTGTAGCACACGAAGGTAATTTAGTTTCATTTAAGTTTTACAACAGATTTCTCTTGCATTTTCTTCGTAGCGTAGGCCAACTATGTACATAGGTACATCAAATTACTACAGCGTGCAGCTATTATGTTCTCGTCAGGTTTTTATTTTAGATTTTAATTCCGAAGAAAAACGGCAAAACAAAATTTATTCTACGTGCTTAATTGCATGTGCTGTGTTTTAATTAGCACTTCTAGAAATGTCTGAAAATTGATTTTCAAGTTATGTCTTTCGCATATGTACTTTATTAAGGATAAGGAGGATTATATGTGATGGTGTTAAATTAAATCTCTTATTTTCATTATTAGCTTATCTTCTCCCTTTGAGTTTATAGAGTCTAAGCTGAAATATCGATGTGTTATCATTACTTTTGGGGATTTTTGCATTATTAACGGAGATAATCTACAGAAGGTTTCAAAATGAATGAATCAATGGTGAAATTGCGGACATATACCTACTTTGTTTGGGGTGGAAAGGAAAATTGTTTAAAAATTTTACTTTTGCCGCACGATTTTCTGCGACGGTGATTTTGTCTCAGGTGATTCAAGATATGTTCCATTGTAAATAAGCGTTTTTTCGAGTTACTGTAAATCGATTATACATATAACAAAATCAATAATTTCTCGAAACGCCTTTGATTTATAAAAGTATAGAATTAATGAAATCGTTGACCATTTTTAAGACTTTTGTTGGATAATATGCAATCCAATAAAATATAATTTAAAAATTTCTGTAGGTGTTTGCAATACCTGTGTAGGTACTTTATATTGGTTACTGATATTTTGTTTTTGTTACAGTATGCGGCGGGCTGACTTAGTTAGTGGCAATACTGTAAAACCCGGTGTTAGTCTCGCCGATTTTCTTTCGGCGAGACCAACAGGATTAACTGAGGCGGAAACGTGGGCTATACTGTGCCAAGCAGTTCAGGCTTTACAAGATCTCTTCCTTTCCGGTAAGTTCTTTTGCTAGTTCTTTTTTTGTTATTTATTTTATCAGAAAGTGCTACTAAGCGCACTTCAAGGTTCAAAAGCATTTCCTGATCAGTTCTGTGAAGCAAATTTAAAATGTTGCAGTAAAAAATTAGATGCAATTACTACGGTAGTACGGGTTAATTAATGAGTAGGGCACGGATGTTGATGACTAGGGCACGGATGTTGATGACTCAAAAATCTTCAAAAATGACCTTAAATATACGCATTTATTAACTTTAAAAGATGCCTTAAACATAACAAAAATGCACTCAAAATGAAGAAAATGACTTCAAAATCGACTTATTTATTTGAATTTTATTTACATAAAAACAGTTCCATCTGTTGAAAATACACTTTCACCGAATTCGGAAACAAATTTTCGTAAATGGCATGCTAAGGATGGTTTAACTTTCGGCATTTTTAAAAAAGACCGACACAAACTCTTCTTTTCAAATTGTATGTTTTAACTAAAATTGTAACCAAACAAAACAATCCCTTCGATGAATTCTGTTAAGAAACAATAGCTCTGCTGACCTTGTAATGCACTTAATGGCTTGTCTAAGCACTAGCGTTCATCGGTAACTTAAAATTTGGGTACTTGCAATTTAGTAGTAGATAATATAGGTGTTATTTGTGCTTTTAATTAAGTATGCATTCACAAAATATGCAACTACAGAACATCACATAGATTATGTTAAGACAATATTTTTATCCCTGAAATTACGAGAATATTATCAATTATCAGAAAAAAGTAATAAAGTGTAAAATATGCGCTAAAAAACATGAAAATTACAAAATAATATTAAAAAATGCCCTTTAATGCCAAAAACTCAAAAAAATGCAAAAAAATGCAAAATAAAACTGGTGTTTTTGGAATCAGGATGTACTAAAACACATTTCTATGTACATGGGCATTGTTTTGGACGTTCAGAAAAAAAGATGACATATCATAAACATCCGCGCCCTATTAATGAGTAATAGGTTTTTTTTACATAAAGCGTATGAAAAACTAGTGATATGTCAAAGAATTGTGCCTATCGCAGTGCGTCAATAATAGAGTTTCGTATGGCGAGAAGTAGGCAATAAAATTCGAAAAATTTTCCACCTTTAAACTATGTAAATTTTGGTAACGTAAAAGTAAATATCTATTCCCTTATAATACCCGAAGGTGCAAGGGGTTATCAGTCATACCGAGCCACAGTGTGGGTTTTGTACACGGGATCTAATTTACATAAATCAACTTGGTAGTACATCGGTAAAGCGTTGCACGTATCCTATTTTATTTTGACGAAATGGGCAAATCATTATCGTGTAACATTGACAAAGCAAAGAGAACACGAAAAATCATATGAATTTATTGTACACAATTGCCTCTGTTGGTGTATGTAAATACTGTAGTGCATATTCACGGTACAAACAGCAACTCACGAACAGGTACATAAGTTTTGTCTCTCAAAAAAAACTGAATTATTTCATGATATGGATGTTTGAATTTTTCCTTTTTTTATACCAAACTTATTTATTTAGGTATTTTTATTTGTCACTGTAAAGAGTCAATCAAACATAATTACCACGAGCCGCCAATGTAGTATGTATTTTATTGTCCCTCTGTGAATACATTTTCTTCTAGGAAGTCACTTGTATTTATTATCGTGATTTAATTTTGTTTGAAAAAATAATTGAACAAATTTATTGAAACAGAAATTGCGCGAACGATTTAATTTCTTATCCTAAAGTACAATTTTAGCGAAAAAGCAATTTAACCAGAAAAGTCTTAAATGTAGATTAATTTTCAAACTGTATTATGTGTGGCACAAACGAATTACTCAAGGAGGAAAATATATTATGTACCTATGGTTTAAATTCTAAACGTGTCTTTGTTTGACATAGTATTGTAGATTAATTAAAATTCAGTTGTGCTTGGGAAATTTAATGTATTGTTAAAATTGTAGAGCAATAAAATTTCCTTTCGTTGTGTCAGAGAAAAGTAATTCCTAAATTTGTCTATATTACATTTTTTCTGTAATTAATATTTGTTTAGTTTAGAAATATTTCGGCACATTTTTTACGGGGAATATTTATACGTATTTACTTAAATTTATTTAAAAAGGGATGACATTGCAAAATAATTTCTTAAAATGTACCTGTGAAATGGGATAGATAATTTGCTAAAAGCCAAAAATTTATCGGGTAGTAACGCTTTTAACAAGAAAAAAAGCTACAGCTGTTCCATTATCGCCTCTTTTCAATGTTTTCTCGTTCCTTTACATAGAATACGCTTTTAAGTTAATTTACTAACACTACCTTGACATGATTTTTTATATCGTCTTGTAACGCGCAAGGAGAAGTGTCCAGAAATATGAAAATGCGCAAACATTTATCTTCCTTTTTTCAATTTTTGTCGTTTCACTTCTCGTTTCATACCTAATTGTTTCAGTCGCGTTAAAATCACTGAATTGGAGTCTGAGATTAAAGTGTAATTAGGCGACATTTTTTAAGAGAGAAGCTTTTTTGTTTACCATTAAGGAGTATTGTAGAGCAACGCCGATATATTTCATTCTGAATTGCTAAATGTACCGAAATTTGGAAATGACTACATTTTATAAAAAAAGAAAGTTCATATGAAGTTTTTTGCTATTTAAACAATTCTTTCTTCGAATCAGATGTCATTTATCGCCATTTTCATTCAATTTTAAATGAAGTGTATCGAAAGCGATTTATTTCCGAGAAAAGTTTTTTGCTCGAGCTTTTTTGCTGCTTTGTGTTTTAAATTGGAAGGGCGTGAGTTTAAAGTTATGCATTTTTTTGTAAAAATTCGTAGCATAACGTATATGCGATTTTAAATGTTTTTTTTAATACATTTACTTTATTGCTCGTATTTCACACTTATGGCTATTATCATTGTTCTTTACTTTCTCTCGAATGTAGCTTTTATTTTAGACTATTTATTCGTAAACACTTTATAACTTTGACGTTTAATTTTTTTGGTGTTTTTCTGCGATCCAGTCAATTTATTTATAAGCTCGGGAAATATATTTTCTTTTCAGCTTTGACATAAAGTAGTCTTTTTTCCATTAAAATGATAGTCTCTTTTTGATGTGTATAAACATCTTGTCTTTGTCTAAAAAAGGGTTTACTTTCTGAAACTGAACACCTGAAATGTATTGTCAGACGTTGAAGCCGTTTTGTAATACCTTGTAACAGATCGCATGATACTCACAGTTATTAGATCTACAAAGTAAATAACTACGATATACAATGCTCAATAAATTAATTATTGAATTTAATTAATTTGTTGTTATGAAACTCCATAAGTATTAATAAACATTCGATAAATTTAATAAAAGATCATTAGAGGTAGCTGGTAGATGACTCAAAGTAGGTAATTATTTCATAACTTTAAATTATCATCTATTTCTATTACTTTAAATTATTTCACCACGGTTTAAAGTTTCTCGTTCTCTTCTTTTCTTATGTTACAGTGTGTTGCACTCTACATCACTAACGTGTTCAGGTAATGTAGTTCACTTTATGATGGTAATTCCGTTAAAGGTCCTATTTTATATCTGAAAACTTTTATGCTGCGTATATACTTGGAATTATGATAATTGCGTGCATCTAACATTATATGGTTATTGGGCTGTTCCGTTTTTGTTTATTGTGCATCAAAAAAAGCATCTTCATTTTTTGATCATGTTCATATCTGTCATTTAGATACCATAATTCATTTGGTTGTACATAGTCTTTCAGCTTTGCTAGTCCATTAACATTCCTTATTCAAAAATAAAGATTAGTTTCTTCTATTTTGAAGAACGTTAAAAGCTGCAAACTGCATTATTACATTAATCACATATAATAACCGAGACGTGTGTATATGTTTGTGTTGCTGTACACTTTTCCGACAGTCGCCGAATCCTGACGAATGCGGATGTGATATTTTAAAACCAAAGCTATTATAAATTTATAACCTACAAATTACTGCTACAATTACTTAACCTAAGAATTACAGATGCCCCCCAACCTTTACCTAAATATTTTTTTCGAAGTGTTTGTCATCTTATTCAAGCGGTATTTGTGTCTAAATATATTTTCTTTGCTTAGAAAATACGTTCAAAGTTTCCTTATGGAGATTACGTGTAAATAGAATTCGCTATTTGTGCTTATTTTTCGGTAAAAATTTTGTGTAAACATGCAAAGTTTGTCTGTCCGAAGTCCTTAACCCATTTCGAACATTAAAACAATGCCAGAAAGTATTTTCGTGAAAATTTTCAAAATGACAAGTATCGGAAACTTTTTCTCGGTAACATGAAAATTTAATTATTTCAAGTTGAAAAGTTATCCAAATGATGAAAAATGATTCTATTAAAAAGTCCGTCATCTTATTCAAGCGGTATTTGTGTCTAAATATATTTTCTTTGCTTAGAAAATACGTTCAAAGTTTCCTTATGGAGATTACGTGTAAAATAGAATTCGCTATTTGTGCTTATTTTTCGGTAAAAATTTTGTGTAAACATGCAAAGTTTGTCTGTCCGAGGTCCTTAACCCATTTCGAACATTAAAACAATGCCAGAAAGTATTTTCGTGAAAATTTTCAAAATGACAAGTATCGGAAACTTTTTCTCGGTAACATAGAAATTTAATTATTTCAAGTTGAAAAGTTATCCAAATGATGAAAAATGATTCTATTAAGCCTCGCGTTTACATTTTCATCGTTAAAATGATGTAAAAAGCAGCAACAGCATTCATCGTAGACTAATTTATGTGTCCCGATACCTTCTTTCGGTAACTTTCGAAATGTACATGTTTGTGTGCTTATTTCGAATTTAGAGATTTTGAACGATGGACGATGTCGTCAGTAACATATATAGTCGAATGTTTTCACCGAGAAAAATGTTTTTGTCTACATATTTAACTTAATTAATATTGATGAAAGTAGGTGGCAAGTGTATGGTTACGTTACACTACACTTCTAAATATACAACTTATATTGTAATTAAGAGGAAGTAAAATCCATATTTAATGCTACACATATGCGTGTAAATGATGCCTTTAGTTAGTGAAAAAAACAAAAATTTGAAACTGTTTAAGGTAGAGAAGGTCTCTCAATAAAACAGATGTTATGCAACGTTAGACCAACTTCTATTTGTACATTTTATGTTTTATGATATTTTTAGTTTTACTATAGTTAAAGATGAATGTTAAAACGTTCTCCCTAAGGCCATTCGCATTCCCAAGAAGCTGCCAGTGTCCAAATTGAGTTCTTTTACATTCAAAATTCATTCTAAACTATCCTTATGAAGTTCACATGAATTTTGTCATATTTTCGTTAATATTTGGGCAAAAAGGACGTAATTAATATTGTGAAAGGCCCATTATGTATTTTTGGTATCAAATATCTATTCCAAAAAGTTTTCATGTTACATTTTTTTAATAATTTGTGAAAATTTACTATAGGTATCTACATAGATAGGTAGGTAGGTATAGAGTCGAGTGAATTCGTATATCTTCATCAAATATGAACCGATTTTTGTAATTTTTACGTCAAATGAAAATAAAAATCCTTTATCTTAGTTACGTTAATAACTTGCTAAATTACAGATATCTACCGAGTCAAAAATCTGAAAAGGTACAAAAATGTACATTTTTTTGCTTTTTCTCCCCTATCGAAGGCCTAAATATCATTTTTTTAAAGTAACGATGACATTGATAATCTACGGAAAAAAGTAATTGAATTTGATTTTAAAGAAAAAACAACGAGAAAATTTCTCCGGGAAGTGTTTTTTTTCTTTTTTTGTTTGTCAAATTTGAAGCCTTTTTTTTAACACCCTGTATAAGTATCCGTTGTGGAAATGGTACGTTTCGAAACCGACATTAGTTGTCTTTGTACTGCCATCAAATTTTCTCTATATCTCTCTTATGTTCAAAGATACGAATGATCACTATATAATAACCGAGACGTGTGTATATGTTTGTGTTGCTGTGCACTTTTCCGACCGTCGCCGAATCCCGACGAATGCGGATGTGATATTTTAAAACCAAAGCTATTATAAATTTATAACCTACAAATTAATGCTACAAGCTACAATTACTTATAGATACCCCGCAAACTACGTAAATATCTGCACTAATTTTTTTCAAAGTAAGTTTTAAACATTTTAGTAGATATAAAAGTCCGTCATCTTATTCAAGCGGTATTTGTGTCTAAATATATTTTCTTTACTTAGAAAATACGTTCAAAGTTTCCTTATGGAGATTACGTGTAAAATAGAATTCGCTATTTGTGCTTATTTTTGGGTGAAAATTTTGTGTAAACATGCAAAGTTTGTCTGTCGGAGGTCCTTAACCCATTTCGAACATTAAAACAAAGGCAGAAAGTATTTTCGCGAAAATTTTCAAAATGACAAGTATCGGAAACTTTTTCTCGGTAACATGGAAATTTAATTATTTCAAGTTGAAAAGTTATTCAAATGATGAAAAATGATTCTATTATACCTCGCGTTAACATTTTCATGGTTAAAATGATGTAAAAAGTAGTAACAGCATTCATCGTAGACTAATTTATGTGTCCCGATACCTTCTTTCGGTAACTTTCGAAATGTACATGTTTGTGTGCTTATTTCGAATTTAGAGATTTTGAACGATGGACGATGTCGTAGGTAACATATATAGTCGAATGTTTTCACCGAGAAAAATGTTTTTGTCTACATATTTAACTTAATATCTATTGATGAAAGTAGGTGGCAAGTGTATTGTTATGTTACACTATACCAAAGAGAATACCTATACTTGGACTATACTTCTAAATATACAACTTATATTGTAATTAAGAGGAAGTAAAATCCATATTTACTGCTGTACATATACGTGTAAATGGTGGCCTTTAGTTAGTGAAATAAACAAAAATTTGAAACTGTTTAAGGTAGAGAAGGTCTTTCTATAAAACAGATGTTATGCAACGTTAGACCAGCTTCTATTTGTACATTTTATGTTTTATGGTATTTTTAGTTTTACTATAGTTAAAGATGAATGTTAAAACGTTCTCCCTAAGGCCATTCGTATTCCCAAAAAGTTGCCAGTGTCCAAATTGAGTTCTTTTACATTCAAAATTCATTCTAAACTATCCTTATGAAGTTCACACGGAATTTGTTATATTTTCGTTAATTTTTGGGCAAAGACTATGTGCAAAGACGTAATTAACATTGTGAAAGGGCCATTATGTATTTTTGGTCTCAAATCTATTCCAAAAAGTTTGCATTTTACATTTTTTTTAATAATAATTGGTAAAAATTTACTTTAAGTAGGTAGGAACGAATTCGTATATCTTTACCAAATATCAACCCATTTTTGTGATTTTTACGTCAAATGTAAGTAAATGTAATCCTTTATTTTAGTTACTTTAATAACTAGCTAAATTACAGATACCTACAGGGTCAAAAATCTGAAAAGGTACAAAAACGTAAATTTTTTTTCTTTTTTCAAGCAACTAAGCCAGCTCAACAAGGTGTGATATTTTAAAACAAAAGCTATTACAACCTACAATCACAGATACCCCCTCCCCCCAAAGCACGCAAAACTCGAGAGTCGCGTGTACCCCCGTTTATAATTAATAACCACAATGATGTAAGTACTTCTTGAAAGGGAAGAACACTTATGTAACATTGGTAACTAGATTTTAAAAGTCGACTTTTCAATTTGATTTGTTAACAATGAATTTCAAATTTAATAACTTTAATCGAATATTACTTAAAAGGGGTGGCAATAAAATAATTTTTCCTAACTTTCTTCTTTTTTAACAATCTTTTAAACAATACCTTTTTCGACTTATGGTGCCATTTAAAATTTTGTAGTTCGAGACATTCTGGAGGAATGCTGACTTTTTCGAGAAATAATAATATCACCATTCAATTCTTTATTATGGCTTTTATAATCACTTTTTTTACCCTACCTCTCTACGACTCGCCGTTCTTTAAAGAAAATACTGATACGGGTGGTCTCATTCACCCGGTATATTACTTTTTTTATTTTTTTTTAATTATTACGCCATAACTATTTTATTTTGAGTTATTACGCAAAAACTATTTTATTTAATACGTCATAGGAGTAAACACGGGAAAGTTGTATGCCAGTTTAATTTTGTAATAGAAAGGCGCGGTTTGGGTATATCGAAAAATCTCCTCTTTAAGAATTTCGTATGGGTCTACAACTTTTTTACGTAGGGATTCTCTCGTAAAATAGAGTACTTCCGGTATCTGGGTATAAATTTTATTATATACCACAAACAATTTGTCTGAGCCAACACTGGGGTCACCCTCTTCACCATCACCGATTTGGGCGACTAAGTCGTCATCGTCAATGAAACCTTGCCATTAGGATTTGATGTAGAGAATTTTCCCTGGACGAGAACGAGACGACAATTGTTTCTTTTGCATTCTTTTGCTTATTCTTTTTCCTCTTTCGGCATTATTTCTTCCCTTATGTCTACTTTTGCTTTTTTGGCTCAACTATTGGAAATGTTATATCCTTAGATGAAGCTGAGGTCACGGTGTTCGATATGATTGCTACTATGGTACTTTGTGAAGAGTTTCTCTGAATTCTTTCTCTAATGACACTGCGCACGTCGAATAACCGTAACTTTTTACTTATCTTTCACAGTTACATCTCGATTTTTGTTTCATGCTGTTGTCATATTTACCTTATCGCTGTTCTCTTTTGGGACGAAAATGATGTTGATTCGTAACTTCTGTCAGGAGTTTAAAGAAATCTGCAACCAGTCCTTTCTGTTTGGTATCCTGTCACAATTGGAGTTTTGTGGAATTTTATTACGTTCAGCAATTCAAATGCATTATCCTTAAGGTCCTTCAGTATAAAAGCCTAAAGATCTCTTTCAGGCTTTCATGGCAAAAATCCGTGCAAATCTGCCAAGTCTCTTCTTGGCTGCTTGTCTGGGTGACACATTCGTTCTTGTTCTTCAACGTAAGTTGGCTGGAGAAATTCCAATTTAATTGACTGCATTTTGAATTTACAGTCTTTTCTAGATTGTGATTTAGACGTTACACTAAAGCTGATGACTAGTCATAATTCAGTATAATCAGTTAATAAATAAAGTTGTAACGAAGGTCGTGCTTTAAGAAAAAAACATAATAAACATTGCCAAAATTAAGCACATAAATCAACAGATGACATAAATCTCAGTTTGTAAAGGTTTGTAATATAAGTAAAGAGCACCCCTAAGTTTGAATCTAACAAGTTACTTAGTGCTTGCGAGAGAAGATGAAGTACCTTACCTTCGATTTATAAAAAATTCTTAGTACATCTACATTTAGGTACTGAAATTCACTGAAACTAACTATGAAAACTTTTCCCAACTTTCCCCTACTTCTACAACTAAGTTTGTTAACCTTTACCATTGCTGTTTGAATGCACTTATGTACCGTTTGCATAATTAAGTAAATCACAGTCATACCGTTTGATGGGTTGCTTATTAGATTATGGCCTTCTGGTGTCTGCTAACTAAAATTAACTACTTTCATTTGTCCATTTAAACGATAAACTTTTATACTTTATAATAAAAGCTCATTATTTACCAGAGTTTCGATCTGTTTTCACAACATAAATTCTGCAACAGAAAAGGCGGAAGTGTATTCGAAATACTCGTATATCTTTTAAAGTATATGTCCTTTAATTAACATAAAATGGCCAATTCTATGCTTTCACAATGGGAGCACATCATAAAGATTTGACGTAGAGCATTACTAAAAGTGACGAAAATGAGAACACTTTCAATGATGTTGAATCATCGTAACTGGAAGGGAAATACGTAAAAATGGTAGGAATTAACAATAGTGAAATTTAATTTCAGTTCAACACAATTAATTTATGGTAACATCTGTGGTAACAAAAAGAAATATGTCTTACTTTTGAGGGATGACTTTACGTCATTTTCGTCGCTTTTGTATCTGAAGTCTCATTCGTAACATATGCGTATATGTCAAAATTTCATTGATGTATTACACTGAATCCTCATTCAAAGTTTGCCTTCCGCATACACTCTAACGATATGGGAAAATGACATTAGCTAATGCAACCGATTGAAATTGTGTAAGAAAGAAATCGCTCACAATTACAGCTCGCATATTTTTAATCAATATTGGTGGTTTTCAAAAGATTTCAAGAGACTAAGTTACGAAAATTGAAAAGTTATAGTAAATATCACTGAAAAATCGTGGACTATTTGAAAATGATTTTTAATCGCGAGCTTTCTTAATTACAATACAGGGTGTCCACTTATATTTTTCCTATTGTAGCTGCCTATAACATCTAAAGGGTTCAGGATACAAATATGCGGTTTTCACTGAAATGTTTCGTTTTAATACAAGTTTCGTTTGAATGAATTAAATGTTTCTTATCGATTTCGATTACGCCACACAAAAAATGGCGGATTTTTCTCATTTTTTTTACTCTTTATTGTAGTTTGAAGGAACGGACCTAGCGATGCAACGTTTTTCAAAATCGATTCGAAAATGACTGAGTAATTTATTTTTAAATTGAGTGGTGCAACGTAGAAATAACATAACAGAACATCGATTTGCTTAGTTCTTTTAATCATGGTAGGTTTTAGAAATTTTATGTAAATGTTAAATTTATACTGGGCGTTCCATTAAAATAGTCGACAAAAAATTGTCAAAATTCCGTCATTGCTGTTGTGACGTAATCGAAATCAATAGAAAAAATTCGATACATTCAAACAAATCTTGTACGAAAATGAAAGATTTCAGTGAAAACCGCATCCCGAACCGTTTAGAGAAGTTATAGGCAGTTAAAATAGGGGAAAATATAAGTAGACACCCGGTATATACGAAGGATTATACAAATTGGTATGGATTTTGAAGCGATGCATAATTTAAAGCATTAAATTGGAAATTACTATTGACGGTCTGTGCTGCTCCCTAAAGGACAGTAAAGGTTCAGTTTGACAAAACGTCCTTAGAGACTCCATCTAATATAACTACTACTAATTCTTATAAATTACCTACCTATTCTTACGATTGTAGCATATCCATGCACGTAATCTAATTACAATTGCAAAAGTGTAAGATCTTTATCGATTTATTTCATAGCCGTTCTCAACATTGTATTGAACGTCTTCATATGTTTGCCATTAATTTTACGAAACACAAACAGTTCGTTCGTTATAAATTTGTTGTTGTAGTTGGAAAATAGTTAAATGGATTTAACAGGAATAGTTCGGATTCGTGAAACCGAAAACTAAGGGCACGCAGTTTGGTTACACCCGTGTAGTTTGATATCATTACGTTCCTGATTGAGATCCATTCGAGGGCTTTTCAACTAATTTAAATTTCGAAGTTCCTGTCGGAGGAAAGATAAACTATGGGATTCTAGAGTAGTTCGTTTTACGATATTCGATGGTGTAGACATTTTATAGATTACTTCTTTTAGGCATGTGCTTATAACTGTAGTGTAGGTAGCCATGAGACTGTAATGAGCGCAACTTAGAAGGATATTAACATTAACATTACTGCTCGACAAGCCGCAAGGTTTCATTATGGTTACAATAATCGCCTTGAAAATTATCTATAGATAGCTGCAGTATAATTTTCCCCTTCCATGTTTCAAATATAGGTCCCTAGAATCTCAATCTACGGTTTGCTAATTGACAATAATTATTTTAAATTGCACTAACTTCTACAAAACTCCTACAATTAAATTAACACCGGCACGGTTGTAATTATATAATTTGGTATGTGGTAAAGGGCAATTTTTTTGTAAAACTAATTAAAGCCTGGATTATTTCAGCCATTATATTAATTGAATTTTTCATAAAAATGCACTGCAGTTTATATTTCCCCAACATTATATCTGTAACAACATACATGTATGTGGGAGCACTGAGCAGTTAGCAGTTCTAATGAATCACATCGATTATGTAAATAATAAAATGATCAATATGAGTGTGTTTCAGCTACTTTCAAAACATTATGCAGATACTCCTTAACTTAAATTTTTAAATAAAAACAAGGGTTAATTTTTTCTTGTGCTAATCAATAAAACAAGTTTATGCAAATTCAACCTTAGTTTAATAAATGTTCGAAATGCCCTGCCCTCAGCTTCCATGCAATAATACGATTTTGATTCAATCGTTCCCGTACACTTTGCAGCGTTTCAGGGGTACAGTATCACCGCGTTCTCCTAATCTCACTCCATTAGATTTTTTTTATGGGGTCATGTAAAGAGTAAAGTTTATTCCACTGCGCCGGAATCTTTGGAGGAGTTACATGACCGTATAGTACATGAATGCCACCTGATCACTCCTGAAATGTTGCAAAATGTACGGGAACGATTTAATGAAAAGTTGTACTATTGCATGGAAGCTGAAGGCAGGCACTTCGAACATTTATTAAATTAAGGTTGAATTTTCATAAACTTGTTTTATTAATTAGCACAAGAAAAAATTAACCCTTGTTTTTATTTAAAAATTTAAGGGTTGTTTACCCTGTACCCAAGGGGTGAAACAATGTTTTCAAATAGCGGTAAAAGTACCTAGCTTCTCTAAGAAAAAAACAATTGAGCTGTCCGAGTTTTTTTGAGTTTTTAAATGCCTCAATCTCTTTCCTCATTTTCCATTTTGGAACTTCAATTTTTTTGGTTAAAAATAAAAAAAAATAAAAAAAACTCGTGCATTGAAATCAGAAAAGAAAGACCTTTCAAATGACGTATCACTTGCCCCATCATCCCTATTTAAATTTTAGGGGTTGTTCTCACAGCGCTAAGGGATGAAATCACTTCAAGTTGAAATTCATAGCAAAAATTGTCCCCCTTGATGTAAAAATTGACGTGTTTTTGCGTTTCTCAAAAAAAAAATTTCTCTAGCCAGAAACTCGTCTGTTACCTTTTCGTTGGCCCACCCTGTATAATTACTTATACACACTAACAATGTTCTAAACAGCTCAAATTTATTTAACAGAATTTTTTATACAGATTATAGTATCCAATGTATATTTTCCAGTTTTTAATTATTACAACTTTTACTAATACGAATCTATGCATAAGTATACTATCTACTTCCATCTAACAATACGATACCGGGTATGCCGTGTTATTCAAATTTTCAAAATTGAAACTTAAGGTACCTACACACAGAAAAATCTAAAATCTGACACTTCCTGCAGCAATGTATTTTATTTCACGTGAAACCAAATTAAGCTATAATGAATCTTTTTTTTTAAATAGAAATTATACACTTATAGGTTTCATTTTTACTTTTTTCTTTTATTAAAAAAATGTTTTAAAATATGAAAAATTATTTATTCTCTTGAGACGAGAAAAACTGTCAACCTAAAAATGCTCCATCGATTTAGAAGGAAGTCACTTTTATTTTTTAATATTTTTTCGCGAATTTCACCAAAAATTTTCATTCCAGTCATGTATCGTACTTATAATAAACTTAATTACTTTTTACCCGAAAAAATAAATATAATACATAAGTTGTGGAGCTAATTAATATTCACGTCTATATTTGTTTTTTAAATCTTTTGCATCAGTAGGATTCCTTCAAAATTCTGTACAAAATGTAATGTAAAGGGAGTTAAGTTCGGCGATCTTAATTTTAGGCGAAATCGTGAAATTGAGTGTTTTGGTGTACTCTGCGAATTTTTTTAATATAATGTTTGCAATATTTTTTTAGTTTTCTTACATCTGTCCTGCTTTCCGCCATATATGTTATACTTGGTTTTCTGACTATTTTGTAGATTCTTGACTTCAATCGAGAATCAATTGATTCTTGTTTTCAATTCGATCTTCACACATCGGCACTACCCATGCAAGAAAATTAATTCTCCATATTTCAGTCATTGAAATAGATGAAATCTGTAATTTCGGAACTTGCTCATCTGCTGCATACTATTGATTGACGATTAGGATATATTAGTTTCCCGTTTAATCTGTCGCATAGAAATATGTTAATTATAATTCTCAAAATAGCAATGGTGAGAGCAATTTGTATTCTGCAAACGGGTGCATTTTTAACTAAATATCACAGATAATAATTATAATACTATTTTTCGTATTTTTTAGGTATTTACATGCAAGATGTATTTACAGGTCACAAAATGTGAGTTGGGTTTCGATACCCAGCATCAACGATTATTTGTACTGCTGTGCGCTATCATCTCAATTATCCCAGATTACTACGTTTCGAATTAAAGCTTAGTATTCATTTTTGGTTACATCAATTGAGTACACAAACCAAAGAGGCTTTTGCCTTCGACATTGATATCCTCACACCATTTCGTAACATTAATGAGCGCTTTGGTAGCACAGGTGGCGTAGATACTATTGACGTAAATTACGAAGAGAGGCAGTCTAGGATGGGGCATGATTTTATTTAAGATAAATAACATTTATCTAGTGTCTCTCAGGATATCGCTCCTCATACACACGTAACGCAATTCAGCGGTTTTTAGGCATTCCCCGCAAATTAGATTCACATCTAACTTTCCTTCATCCGTAACCTCAATGTTGTTTATAGTATAAGTAACAATATTTTCGCATTAGAACAAAATTAACGATGTCTCTGCCTGTGCCTTAAGTTTCCGTTTCGAAAATGCTACGTTTTAGGGTTAAGTTAATTAGAACTGTCACTAGAAGTATATACACACTCCGATATCGTATGATACAATAAAAGTTATATTTAACTGAAAAACACTTTAAAGTATTATTGGAGAGTTAATTATTCAACCCTTCGTTAAAATTAATTTTTTTTTGCTGCATTTAACGGTGTAATTTCATTTTTAAAAGTTTCATAACTTGTTAATTATTTCATTTATAGCGAACATTTTTCATACACGAAACATTTTAATTTAACAGCTAGAAAATTATGGACAAATCAAAAAAAAATGTTAACAATTGTTACTAATGATAAGTATATAATTAATTACCTACACTTTTTACAAACAATACGAAAATAAATTATGTTGTGTCAACAAGGCTCTTAGGAGTTATTATTGACAACCAATTTCAATGGGCTGTTCAGATCGAATTAATTGTAAATAAATTACGTAAATTAAAACCAATCTCTAATTTTAAAACTTTATTGAATGTTTATTACGCTTATTTTGAATCCACATTTCGATATTGATTAATTTTTTCGGGGCGTACTCACTCCTTGCTGAATATTTTAAAAATTCAAAAAAGAACGATAAGAATTCTTTCTCAAATGATTCTAGACATCTCATCCGGGGGTCTTTTGGGTTGCTGATTCCAAATCACGCATCGGCAACCGTCTCCCGTGTACCTGGTGCCCGCACATCCTCTGGAGTTTCACTGAAGTTTCAAGCCTATAGGGAACCGAAAATTGTTTCCGGTGGTTTTTTGGGTCGCTCAGATCGAATCTGGCACCGGATACTTTCTAACGGATACCTGGTGCACCACACCGGGGCATCAACCTCTTTCCGCCGGAAAACAATTTTCGGTTCCCTATAGGCTTGAAACGTCAGAGGATGACGTTGTTTCCCGGAAACCAGACACGGGGGGGGGGGGGCTGATTTGGAATCGGCAACCCAAAAACCCCCGGATGTGATGTCTAGAATCATTTGAGAATGAACTTCAGAAAAAGCTTCGGAGATGACGTTGCTCAGCATGCTGAGCTCCAGGTGGGCGGTCGGTCAATTTGGACGTCATATTCGGGATCAGCAACCTCGAAAACACCTTTGAACCTGAATTGACTCGATTATAGAAATTTATAACGAAGTTATGAATTTTTTCTATGAAAATGCATTTTTCAGGATGCATTTTCCACTGCACAAATGCAATTTCGAAAAAAAACATGATGAAAAGTAGGTACAAAGTTTGCTATTGAATTTAGGAAGCGAATGCAAAAAACCCATCTCAATCCGTCTTACTACAAAAATTTGGTAGGTCAGTCTATATCAGACCATCGTATTACGTGATCCATGCAAGTTTGCGAGGTGCAGTTGTACACGTTTGTTCCTGAAAACTGCAATTAGCAATTGTAATCTAGTTTCTAATTTGAATAGCTGCTCATTCTTTATACCTTGAAGTATAACGTGCGACAGCGCATTACTGTAATACGCTAATTTTCAACACACCACTTAACGAAATAGATAGATAGACATACGTCAGATTTGTTCATGCTAGAAGAATAGATTCATTTATTGAATTTTGAAACATTCTTCTATACGTTAGAACCCGTTATTAAATTATTAAACACAGACGGAGATCTGACTGGCTCACTGAAAAATGTTATACGTTACAGTATAATACGTGAAGCAGATCACAAAGGACCGTATTTTATTGTAAGGCTTAGCGATTGCTGTTGAAAACAGAATGTACGTATTTATTTCAATTTTGTGCAAGTCGTGCGAGGCAATCGTTATAATGCGCGATCGTGCAAGAATATTTATTGATCTGTCTTCATATACGTATTTCAAGAAACCCTTTTATTCGATGTTAGTTTCATTCGTACCATCCAACTAATTCAATTTACTATAAAAAGTTCATAGAAAACGATTATTATTTAGATTAAAAATAGTTTAATTTTTGTCGAGAGGCATTTTGTTTTGTAATAGGAAAGTATTTGCTAATTTTAGGAACTTGTGGTGTATTTCTACTTCGCCTGTTAGATTAATCATGGTAATTTTCACATTCTTCTTTCGTGTACCTGCTCCTCATTGGGGATTGACAATATTTATCTTACATTTCGTTCTGTCCTGAACTAATCTGATTAACGTTAAAGCATCTCTTATGTGGAGTTTTCTGTTATTCGATTTTGTCGAAAGCTATTTTAATTAAACTTGATTGTGTGCTACTCGTTTATATTTGATTCTTTTCAAGACGTATATTATGCTTGTAAATCGAAAGAAGATGAAACACTCTCCTTGAAGATCTTAAAGAATACTATCGATTCGATTTATTATGTACCAACACAGGCTGGTAGACATCATTCCGTTGTTTCGTAAAGGTGCATGCATCTCTTTCAAGGAAACCCAAGGTGGGAGGTACAAAATCTTTTCAACTCGATTTTGTTACGCCGCTCTTGTCGTTAATTAGTCACGTAATTAATTTCTACAACTGTTTATGAATGGACATTTTCAATCACATTGCTTGATAATTGGATCCGTGAATCCTGAAACATGTTGCAATAATTAAACACATTCTGTTGTTAATAAATATATTTCCAAGGGGAGGTTGAGAGTTCGTATTTTCCTAATCTGTTTAACCCCTTTGTGAGTGATGGACCACACCACCGTGAAATATACCTACTTAATGTTATCTAAACTTACGTTGTGGAACTCCATGAAGTATATTGTAATAATAACACTCAAATATTTATTTGAAATATAACCCAAGGCCTTTCAACACTATGGGTTATTATCATTGGTATGGTAATAGATTGTGACAGATTTTAAGAAGTGCTCTTCAATGTGACACAACATGAATTCCGAATTATATATTCTAACATTAAGACTATTAAGCGTTCCAAATGCCACGCGAGAAATGATCGACAGCCTGAAATTCGTCCTTGTATTTGTGAAGGATCACTTCACTGCTGAACATTGGAAAATATCCTAAATACATTTACAATCTAATAGATATGAACACTATTTTCATACTACCGTAGCATTAAATGCAGTTATTAAAATAAAGGTCTACAAACATGTTGTTCATTGTTCAAATTATGTATTGTGTTTCCCTTTAGCCATTTTTTATCACAATGAAGATGTAATCTCAATCTACCTTTTGACGTAACATTTTAACTAGAAGAATTGAATTTTTTATAAGCAGTTAACGACTAATTAGTTTAGAATTCAAGCACAGTTTACGAACTTAATACGTAATGGAGTTATTTACTGACGAAGTTAATAACATGGGATTAGTGTAGATAAGCTTAATTATACATTTGAAACTCGTAACACGATTACATAGGCTGTTACAGAAATTGACATTTATTCTCATTTGGTACTAAACCATATATAATATTAAAGGCTACTAAAGGATTTAGGTACGTTGTGTTAAATGCTTTCCTGTACCCATTACAACTATTGCCGGTAAAAGAAGTTCAGTGTTAGTTAAAGCCCTTGTTATCTACAAACGTGGATTTTTTTTCTTTTATTATACGTAATTAACGTTGGTTTCCAAAAATTGAATAGCTTTTATTTAATATAAACGGGGGTACACGCGATTCTCGCGTTTTGCGTGCTTTGGGGGGAGGGGGTATCTGTGATTGTAGGTTGTAATAGCTTTTGTTTTAAAATATCACACCTTGTTGAGCTGGCTTAGTTGCTTGAAAAAAGAAAAAAAATTTACGTTTTTGTACCTTTTCAGATTTTTGACCCTGTAGGTATCTGTAATTTAGCAAGTTATTAAAGTAACTAAAATAAAGGATTACATTTACTTACATTTGACGTAAAAATCACAAAAATGGGTTGATATTTGGTAAAGATATACGAATTCGTTCCTACCTACTTAAAGTAAATTTTTACCAATTATTATTAAAAAAAATGTAAAATGCAAACTTTATGGAATAGATTTGAGACCAAAAATACATAATGGCCCTTTCACAATGTTAATTACGTCTTTGCACATAGTCTGCCCAAAAATTAACGAAAATATAACAAATTCCGTGTGAACTTCATAAGGATAGTTTAGAATGAATTTTGAATGTAAAAGAACTCAATTTGGACACTGGCAACTTTTTGGGAATACGAATGGCCTTAGGGAGAACGTTTTAACATTCATCTTTAACTATAGTAAAACTAAAAATACCATAAAACATAAAATGTACAAATAGAAGCTGGTCTAACGTTGCATAACATCTGTTTTATAGAAAGACCTTCTCTACCTTAAACAGTTTCAAATTTTTGTTTATTTCACTAACTAAAGGCCACCATTTACACGTATATGTACAGCAGTAAATATGGATTTTACTTCCTCTTAATTACAATATAAGTTGTATATTTAGAAGTACATATAGTCAAAGTATAGGTATTCTCTTTGGTATAGTGTAACGTAACAATACACTTGCCACCTACTTTCATCAATAGATATTAAGTTAAATATGTAGACAAAAACATTTTTCTCGGTGAAAACATTCGACTATATATGTTACCTACGACATCGTCCATCGTTCAAAATCTCTAAATTCGAAATAAGCACAAAAACATGTACATTTCGAAAGTTACCGAAAGAAGGTATCGGGACACATAAATTAGTCTACGATGAATGCTGTTACTACTTTTTACATCATTTTAACCATGAAAATGTTAACGCGAGGTATAATAGAATCATTTTTCATCATTTGAATAACTTTTCAACTTGAAATAATTAAATTTCCATGTTACCGAGAAAAACTTTCCGATACTTGTCATTTTGAAAATTTTCGCGAAAATACTTTCTGCCTTTGTTTTAATGTTCGAAATGGGTTAAGGACCTCGGACAGACAAACTTTGCATGTTTACACAAAATTTTCACCCAAAAATAAGCACAAATAGCGAATTCTATTTTACACGTAATCTCCATAAGGAAACTTTGAACGTATTTTCTAAGTAAAGAAAATATATTTAGACACAAATACCGCTTGAATAAGATGACGGACTTTTATACTAAAATGTTTAAAACTTACTTTGAAAAAAATTAGTGCAGATATTTACGTAGTTTGCGGGGTATCTATAAGTAATTGTAGCTTGTAGCATTAATTTGTAGGTTATAAATTTATAATAGCTTTGGTTTTAAAATATCACATCCGCATTCGTCGGGATTCGGCGACGGTCGGAAAAGTGCACAGCAACACAAACATATACACACGTCTCGGTTATTATATAGTGATCATTCGTATCTTTGAACATAAGAGAGATATAGAGAAAATTTGATGGCAGTACAAAGACAACTAATGTCGGTTTCGAAACGTACCATTTCCACAACGGATACTTATACAGGGTGTTAAAAAAAGGCTTCAAATTTGACGAACAAAAAAAGAAAAAAAACACTTCCCGGAGAAATTTTCTCGTTGTTTTTTCTTTAAAATCAAATTCAATTACTTTATTCCGTAGATTATCAATGTCATCGTTACTTTAAAAAAATGATATTTAGGCCTTCGATAGGGGAGAAAAAGCAAAACAATGTACATTTTTGTACCTTTTCAGATTTTTGACTCGGTAGATATCTGTAATTTAGCAAGTTATTAACGTAACTAAGATAAAGGATTTTTATTTTCATTTGACGTAAAAATTACAAAAATCGGTTCATATTTGATGAAGATATACGAATTCGCTCGACTCTATACCTACCTACCTATCTATGTACCTATAGTAAATTTTCACAAATTATTAAAAAAATGTAACATGAAAACTTTTTGGAATAGATTTGATACCAAAAATACATAATGGGCCTTTCGCAATATTAATTACGTCCTTTTTGCCCAAATATTAACGAAAATATGACAAAATTCATGTGAACTTCATAAGGATAGTTTAGAATGAATTTTGAATGTAAAAGAACTCAATTTGGACACTGGCAGCTTCTTGGGAATGCGAATGGCCTTAGGGAGAACGTTTTAACATTCATCTTTAACTATAGTAAAACTAAAAATACCATAAAACATAAAATGTACAAATAGAAGTTGGTCTAACGTTGCATAATATCTGTTTTATTGAGAGACCTTCTCTACCTTAAACAGTTTCAAATTTTTGTTTTTTTCACTAACTAAAGGCATCATTTACACGCATATGTGCAGCATTAAATATGGATTTTACTTCCTCTTAATTACAATATAAGTTGTATATTTAGAAGTGTAGTGTAACGTAACCATACACTTGCCACCTACTTTCATCAATACCTATTAATTAAGTTAAATATGTAGACAAAAACATTTTTCTCGGTGAAAACATTCGACTATATATGTTACTGACGACATCGTCCATCGTTCAAAATCTCTAAATTCGAAATAAGCACACAAACATGTACATTTCGAAAGTTACCGAAAGAAGGTATCGGGACACATAAATTAGTCTACGATGAATGCTGTTGCTGCTTTTTACATCATTTTAACGATGAAAATGTAAACGCGAGGCATAATAGAATCATTTTTCATCATTTGGATAACTTTTCAACTTGAAATAATTAAATTTCTATGTTACCGAGAAAAAGTTTCCGATACTTGTCATTTTGAAAATTTTCACGAAAATACTTTCTGGCATTGTTTTAATGTTCGAAATGGGTTAAGGACCTCGGACAGACAAACTTTGCATGTTTACACAAAATTTTTACCGAAAAATAAGCACAAATAGCGAATTCTATTTTACACGTAATCTCCATAAGGAAACTTTGAACGTATTTTCTAAGTAAAGAAAATATATTTAGACACAAATACCGCTTGAATAAGATGACAGACTTTTATACTAAATGTTTAAAACTTACTTCGAAAAAAATATTTAGGTAAAGGTTTGGGGGGCATCTGTAATTCTTAGGTTAAGTAATTGTAGCATTAATTTGTAGGTTATAAATTTATAATAGCTTTGGTTTTAAAATATCACATCCGCATTCGTCAGGATTCGGCGACTGTCGGAAAAGTGTACAGCAACACAAACATATACACACGTCTCGGTTATTATATGTGATCTATACTGTTTAACACAGTAAATGTTATTATTTTCTATACTGCCTTGTGCAAAATGAGTGTTATTAAAACGATTTTATTCATGTTACGTCGTTAGAGATGATTATCATATTTTATGAATTAAGCATTATCCGTTCACATCATGTAACGTTCAAGATAATTGAATGAGACGTATTTAATAAATCATCCCAAAAACCTTTCTATTTACAATTGTTCTAAAACCCACATAGTGTGGTGATATGTTTTTAAGAAAGTTTTTGTGGAATTACAAGCTTTCGCCTCAACTTAATATTTGTTATACGGCAATATAATGAAATTTGCTTCGTATGTTTGAGTTTAAGATGGTATTTTTGTGTTGTCGCTACGTTAAGCTGCTTGTCACTTCAAGTACGTAAAGTATTTGATAATGGTATTTCTCCGACGACTTTTTGCTGTGTAAAGTGCACATTCTAGAGCGATATTACTACTTCTACCATGTTTATAGTGGCACATATTGCGCGAAAGTGTTGTTTTAATGTAAAATTGTTCTCTCGTAGTTTATATTTGAATTCAAATAAAGTGTAGTATGTAAAACACCCCCAAATACAATAAACATGCGCTGATTAATAGGATCTATTGATTTTCGATTCAATATCTAAATAAGGTGAATGGTGGATCGAGGACATTTTAATTAACATACCAAACTACTACTATATTTATTTATTATAAACATTTAAATATTGCGACTAGTTTCGACTTTTACGTCATCTTCACGCTTAATGATGATTAAAAATTACGGTACAATCCAGTTAACAAATTAAAAGAATCAGTATGTTGGACGAGGTAAAAATAAAATGCGAATTAACGAATGTTATAATTTAATTACACGATTCTTTAGTTAAAAGTGGTAGTTCATTGTAATACATAATTTAAATTAATTTTTTTTACTATCGATAGTAAATAACCTTAATTTGATTGTCGAACATTTCTTATTTACGTACATAAAAGAAAATAAACTTTATTATCCAAACAGTTCCTTGAAATTTTCTAAATACCTATCATTCTCGAAGAAATTGTAAACAATAAAATCTGCGTAGATAGAAAATTCTAAACTGAAAATGCCTTCAAGATATACACTATACAGTTCGAAAGATGGATTATATTTAGGTATATAAGCTGATACAGAATAAAATAAGTTGACAGACAGCGAAACGGTCACATTAGGTTTTACCTCTTTCTCGCTTAATTCCCAAAATGCTTCTAATGCATTGAACGTAAATAAACAAGGACGATATTGATTGCTGTTCAAAATCGACACACAATATACAGTTGATGAGAGGTCATTTGGGAATAGCCAAAAGTGTAGATTTAAAAATGACACTTAACGAACACAAAAATTACTTGCGTTGTCATTATTTCCCTATTAAAAACTTTTTTTATGACAAAAATTTGAATGAGCTGTAGTTTAGTAAGCGGTACTCGTTATGTCTTAATAATTTTTTTAATCAGCACCTTAATTGCAAGTATTTTCAGGAATTTTCAATTTTCTAACTCTAATTAATGCCGTAACGAAATTGTACAACGCTTGCGTTGTGTGTAAATTTTTTTAAATGTCAGAATGTGTAGTGTATAGTAAACGAGCGCATATTTTGTACGTACTTTACCTGTTATAAAGGGATTCAGTTTGAGGGGTACATAATGGGGTAAATTAAAAATTGGAAAAGTAACGAAGGGTGGCTGCTGGTTGCTCCGTTTCACTCTTTTACAAGGTTTTGTTATTTCTTATATAATGAAGTTATCAGATATAATTTACGCCCTCGCTTTCGTTAATGATGTTTTTTGTATGAGTCTGTCTATTTGTGATTGGCTACACAATTTCCATTAAAATACCTCTCGTTTCTCTTCTTGCTATCTCCTTTCTGACTTTATAAGGGATATAGAATTAATAGAAAGCGCACGTACTTTTTACCCTTCACTTTTACCCACTGTCATAATCGCAACTGAAATTATGGCAAATTACGCGTTTGATTTTTATACATAAGTAATGTTTCTATGTTCATTCTTGAGGAGTTAAAGATTAAACATGGACGAACGAAAGTATGTACTTGTTAATTTGTGATTTAACTACGTGACGCGTTATAGTGAGTAGGGAAAATCAGTTTTCAACGTTAACTTATTTCAACAATTTATTGTTTTATATGGAGAAGGTTTTGTTCTGATATTAAGCTTGAGGCAAGTATCGTACTTGTGTAATTTTCTACAAGAATTACTTTCAGTTCTTTCAATTGAGTTGGTTTAATTTGGAAATTTCCTATTTCCATTTAGATGGAAAATAAGAATTTTTTTACACAATTTTAAAGAAAATGTCCTTTCTTTTACATTTACAGCTGCAATTAATAATGGTAATAATAACTAATCAAAAAAAGGGGAGAAAAACTGAAACACGCCTACTTCTCGGATATGAAGTAAAATCGTAGGTCAGGTGTCCATGCGATGTTCGGCACGATGAAGATATCCGATTGAGGGTGGAATTCCCTCTTATCAGGCACAATTCTAGTAAGGGTAGTGCTAATATAATAACTAAAGCAGTTGATGCGGGTAGAGATGCTTGGTAATCATATCTCGACCCACAACATAAAACATAGTACTAATCAAAAAACAACTAACGATATCATAACCTTTTTTTGTTTAATTACAAAAAAATTCGAACGAAAGCGTTTACAACTACAAGCTGGTATGATTTCCTATAGTATTGATAACCAATTGATAATAATATTTTCAAATGTTTATATGGGATGAAAACCATAATTAATGCTTAATCCAGTTTACGAGCCTTAATAAACAAGGGTTACGCTGTTTGAATCCTTGTGACATTGTTTCTGAAATTCTGAAAACTTTCAGTTCCCTGTTCCCCCAAAATGATTGAAAATGTCATTAGAGAACTGAAAAGTTCAAAATATAATGTCAGAGCTTTCGTATTTGCTACAGTAGAATAATTTTGGATCCTATAAACTATTAACGAATTAATTTAACCATTTTTCAGTAATTTATATAAATACATAGCTTTTTTTTATACGCAATCCTTTTGAAACGCAAGCAAGAGGTAATATTATAGCATTTATTTCTAAGGTTGGATTAAGTTTTGGTTAAGTAACAGTTAAACTTTCGGAAATGCCTAATTTATGTTCACTAAAGGCGTTCCTGTTCCCTGACCGTTTTTTCGTACTTTTGAAACCCCTTGTAGGATTGCCTATCTATGGTTGCAACACTTCCATTTACAGGTACCAATATACACAACCATACTGCAGTATCTGGATACGTTCACAACCACCTTTCTGCAAAGACTTAAAAATCCATGTATTTAATTGCAACGCAATTATTTCCTGCTCACGAAACAATTTCAAAGTTTTTAACTGTAAACAAAGCAGAGCCTTCCTTTATTATTAGAGTGAAGAGCGTTAATAGAACGCTATAATCATTTTTTTGGAAAACGCCAGAGTCGTTTTTGTACTGTCGAAAAACCGCATTTATCGTGTACCGTCTAACACTAACTTATTTTTATCACATATTTTTGCCAGAATATAGAGAAATTCACATCTTTTTTATGTTGAAACCAAGAACGTAAGTAGAATAGGGGCACATTCTCCCCTCCACTTTTTTCTGACGTCATGGTGTCAGAAGAGAAAGTGAAAGGAAGAATGTGCCCTGAGGGTGTGAAGGGGTGTGAAAGTAAGGTCAGTGTCCCTCGCCTGAGGGTATTGTCTCCTCGTGGCGGTGTCCCTCGCCTGAGGGTGTTGTCTCCTCGTGGTTTCACCGTCTAGGTCTCTCTCTCTCTCTCTCTCTCTCTCTCTCTCTCTCTCTCTCTCTCTCTCTCTCTCTCTCTCTCTCTCTCTCTCTCTCTCTTATCGGTTCTCTACGCCTGCGGCTGTGAAGAGTTGTTACGTGTGTACTAATGTTAGTTACATGACAATTAATGACAAAATAAAAAAATGTTGTGTATGCTAAAAAGTAAAAGTGATTGGAAAATAATAATGCGTCTGTAATTAGGTTTTGGAAAAATAAAAATGTTATGTACCTATGATGTTTTGGGAAAGTAAAAAGGGTAATTTGGTTATGGAAAATGTTTTGTCACGATATGTTACGCGAGCAAACTTGAAAAGTAAAAGGTTATAGAATCTAGAATGACAATAATAATAATAATAATAAAATGCTTAGAGGAATGTGTACTATCTATTTTGAAAAATTAAGTTGAAATAAAAAATGATAATGTAATTTGATAAGAAAATAGATGTATGATATTAAAGTAAATTTTTACAAACCTAATTATAAAAAATGAGTTAAAGCGTAAAATTAAAATTGATTTAATTAAATTAACGTACGATTTTTGAAAAAGTAACAAGACTACTGAAAAATAAAAAGTTAATGGTTGTACATTAAGAATGATAATATAACTTGATTAGAAAAATCTTTTTCTTTTTGATTTTGGCAAAACTTATTATAAAGCATCGTAAAAAAAAAAAAAATTGCGATCATCTGTTGTAATAAACTGATTAAAAATATCTCTCTCTCTCAGTCTCTGATACAGTACTACTTAATTTTAAAAATTTAGAAAATCTTTTTGATTTGAATACGATATATATATCTGTTACTGTTTTACGCCTGCGGCTGTGAAGAGTTGTTACGTGTGTACTAATGTTAGTTACATGACAATTAATGACAAAATAAAAATAAAATGTTGTGCATGCGATAGAATGACAATAATAATAATAATAATTAATCAGGCTCAGTCTGAGTATTGATAAGAACCATTGAAATGGGTAAAAAAATAAAAGCTAGTAGATTTTTATAAAACTAATAGCGAGAATTTAAACAATAATAAAACTTACCCTCTGATTAAACTTAAAAACTGACACGTATTCCTATACACCTCTGATTTCGACAATAGTTAAACTAAGACTGACTGGTCCCCTTCTAATATCATTTTTGGTGAATGTATTATAGAAGGTAAAGGATATTATTATTATCGAAGCCTACTGAGTATTTTATTGAAAAAAACACGTCACAGAATGGTAAAAGGTTTAAAATGCTTAGAGGAATGTGTACTATCTATTTTGAAAAATTAAGTTGAATAAAAAATGATAATGTAATTTGATAAGAAAATAGATGTATGATATTAAAGTAAATTTTTACAAACCTAATTATAAAAAATGAGTTAAAGCGTAAAATTAAAATTGATTTAATTAAATTAACGTACGATTTTTGAAAAAGTAACAAGACTACTGAAAAAATAAAAAGTTAATGGTTGTACATTAAGAATGATAATATAACTTGATTAGAAAAATCTTTTTCTTTTTGATTTTGGCAAAACTTATTATAAAGCATCGTAAAATAAAAAAAATTGCGATCATCTGTTGTAATAAACTGATTAAAAATATCTCTCTCTCAGTCTCTGATACAGTACTACTTAATTTTAAAAATTTAGAAAATCTTTTTGATTTGAATACGATATATATCTGTTACTACAACACACACACACACACAATGAGCGATAGTCGCATAAAAAGAAAATTAAACGACAAGTACTTACCTGAACATTTTTTATATCCGATCGTAATAGTTAACTTACACTCGCAAAACACATTATTATTATTATTATTATTTAATTATTATTATTATTTAATTAAGGGTTCGTTTAAAACTAAAAATTTTTGCACCCCTTCACTGATCCGCTTTGAACGTTGTGGAGCGTTCTTACACTATCGACATTCGAATGCGAAATGCCTAATTTTCCCTTCACCACACTTAATTGGAGGGAAATTAATTAGTTTGGAAAAATACTTGTTACATAAATGCTGACGACAATGCGGTTACCTTTCACTAAAATAATTGTTAAGTTTTCCATAATGATTTTGTTGTTGCTGAGATAATGAGTGAAGGTAAATTTTTTTGATTTTTTAGTTTAAATAGCTATTCCGAATCTATTTTTTGCCAAGTGTTGTACAGTCTTCAAGTAACACCGTCGAATTGATTCCTTCAAATCGTTAGTGTAAGTAAATGATTTTCTTCTTTTATATATATATATATGTAATAAATCTTATCACTGTTATAGAAAGATGGCAGAATGCAGCTTTTTTGATCTCCATATACTAAACGCAGCAACGTATTGCAAACCATACACGACCGCACGGAGTCTAGTTGTAGAGAAGAATCATCTCGTCGATGTAAGTGAAATTAAGATGTTTATTGTTACATGTATTAACTGATTTCATTTCGTTACAGCATCAGCTGAGGTCCGATACATATGCAATTATCGATATTCAGGGATTTTATGGAGATCAGAAACAGTTCATACCTAAGGAGGTAGCCGTTTCAACGAGTGACTGTATTTTAACAGGTTTTCTAATCAAACCACCTATACCGTATTCAGCATTGTCATCGGCTGCAAAACATACTACAAATTATATCGAAAGGGCTCTCCACGGATTACGGTGGAGTTCAGGGTATCTACCTTATAAAGAGTACGAAGCCAAAATCGTACATATTTTACAGCCATATAGTACAATTTACGTAAAGGGAAGTCAAAAATATGACATACTAAAAAAGTTTTTGAATAAAGCTGTTGTGGTGGATCTTGAAACAGTTGGGTGTCCCTCGCTTAAAAAGCTGAGAAAAGAAACAAAGACATTTCATTGTGCCAATCATCACATTGAAAATCCTATTTGTGCATTAGAGAATGTACTCCTATTGCAGAACTGGTTGAACGAGGAGGAGGAGGAGGAGGAGGAGGAGGAAAAAGCAGAACGTTTGAAGACAAAGGCTGTATTTAGGGGGTTACGCGACGATACAACTAATTTAAGCTTTTCATTTCGCTGTAAAATGTGCAAAATAAAAGATTATATGTAAAATTTCATTCAGATCAGATCATTAAACATAAAAATTCTGTATTTTTCTTTTCAACACTGGTGAAAGCACTTCTTCGATAATCTGAATTCTTCTTTTGAACCGTGTGGAGTCTCGTGCGTATTGATGCCATATACCTTTTCGAGCTTGACGGTAGGCATAAGACCACAATACCATGTAATGCGTGGTATTTTGCTTCTCGTTAAATGAAACTCTTTTAACTGCTGAACTCGACGACGACATTGTGTCAATGTATCCGTTTCAAAATAACCAAAACAACTAATATTCTTTCAGCAAGACAGATAGAATTAAAATGTATTTTCTTAGGTGGTGCTTATGTATTTATAGGAATAATTATGATTCAAAAATACCGAGGCTAATTATCCTTCTGTTAAAGTGATTATTATATGATTAGTTTAGGAATGTATGCATTGAAAGGAAAATATGTAATATGATAACGATAAAGTTTACAATAGCATTAATTATGTCCAAATAATATTTCAGATCTTAAAGTGTTTGTAAAAGATTTAAGATATTTTGCTATTTTGCATTAATTTTGTGTTACTTACATATCTTTTTACGGCAATGCGACAGTGTAAGTTTTGGCTTACTTAGATTAATAAATAGTTGGAAATTATTTTAAAAATAGGGTTGTTCTTTTAAAGTTAAAATGTCAAATATTTTAAAAGTTACACATATAAAAGAAAGCTGTAAAATGCAGTTATTATGATAAGTTTACATCCTCATTAAATACAAGTTAATATTTTTAAATAATATAAGTAATCTGTTATTTAAATCTTTAAAGTAAAACAAAGGTTTAAGATAAAACGCGAGGTACATTGCGCAGTTATGTTTAAATCAGTATTATCTGCATTTTTCTATTTTTACTATTATAGAGATTAGTCTTAAATGAAGTAAAAAAATGTTTAAATTGCTTATCTAACATTTCTTCTCGTTACGTTTTATTAAAAATATTTTCATAATTTATTGAAAATTGGACGATTCCCTAATTACCTTATTTATAGGTAAAAGTTAAACTAATTAGAGAATGTTATTAGCGTCTACTGTAATTAACTGTCACATTTATATATGATAACAGGGTCTTTCAAAAGTTTATAAATATTCGTACTGATTTCATTATCGACATTTTACTGTTAACTAGTTAACTCTTCGTATAAAAGCGCATTACTCATATCAAAAATGCAGCACTTAAACGCAAGTGATATTAATACCGGCCGTACTTTGTAAGTATAAATATTTTTTTTTATCAGTTTTATTTTTTAAACTGGCATGTTTTTCGCAGAGCAACGCCGTCCGATGAATCTGAGATGGTCTTACCATCGACAAGTCGTCAAAAGTAAGTTTTATCTACGACATAGCTAATCATTGAATTGTTAATCTTTTAGTACTGAAATGATCGAAACAACAGGAACTGCGACTGTTTTACCGGGACGTATTCAGTCAACACCGCCTCCGCAGACACAGCCACCACAACATTTTAGGAATATAAACGTTATACAAGAGTTGAACGAGAGACGTATTAAAAAGTTCAACACCACCTGTAGGAGCGTCCGTTTCAGCTTTAAGCATCCTACAGCTGTGGTTAATCCCTTATCTTACATGCAGGTATTATAAGCATATTTTTAAAAGGTGTCGACTCTAAAAGTTGTTCTAATTTACAGGATGCCTTTCAAGAACTTCTCACGTATATCATTAAAGATGCAGTACCGTCGGACCGTGTAGGGTTTACTCTTCGTAACCCACGTTTTCCTGAGAAGCCTATTGGACTTTCGTTTAGAAGGGTCGATCAATTATCTATTAGTGTTATAATGTCTGTACTGGAGAAAGTATTGCAGAGCAATGCAAGCTTTTTCGCTAGTGATGTTATGACACTGCAGATAGATAGGATTGTAGTGCCAACCGGTTATGGCAGGAAAAATTAACAGGTTTAAAGTTTGAAGATTTTTGTAAGGCAAAATTTCGAGGTTTCATCGTTGTTCCGGACATGCAAGATAACAACTGCCTAGCATATGCTTTAATTCTGACTATAACATATCGGCTCAACTCAATGATCCTATGTTAACCTTCATGAAAAATAAGAGGAGCCCTTTGTTACGACAACGAGCCATGCATCTTTGTCAGGTGAGCGGAGTTGATTTAAGTCAAGGTGATAGTTACGAGCACATACAGGCATTTCAAAATTACTTGCATAAATACACGATAGTTGTTTACAATTAGCGTATAGGGAACAGCATTTATTTTGAGGGCCCCCCAAAAATCAGGAGCGAATCGTTTAAATTTAATGCTGGAAAATGAACATTATAACGTCATTACCAGCTTGACGTCTGCATTTACTTGTGGATACTTCTGCGTACCGTGTTGGTACCGCTATAACGATAAAAAACGTCACGCAAACTGCATGTATCAGTGTCCATGTTGTCATCAAAAACCGCCATGTTCTGTTCTAAACGCAAAAATTGTTTGTAACATTTGCCACAGGGATTTTCACGGTGAGACATGTCTTAGAAATCACCAGGAAAGCGGACTGTGTAAACAGCTGCGTAGATGTATGGAATGTTTGGGAAGCTTTTGGTTACTAGATACAGTAGATCATAAATGCTGACATGTTTATTGTAAGGTATGTAAAAAATATGCCCTCTTGGCCACTTTTGTTACATGCCTATAAATAAAGCTAAAGAATTAACAGCTGCAACTATGCCGTCACTGTTCATTTTTTACGATTTAGAGTGTATGCAAGAGAAGGCATATCAATCCAAGATAGCCCTTCAATGGCTACGCTGGATTGAGCATTCGCAACAGATTTCCATTCAGAACGCCGGAAAGGCTCGAGATTAGTTTAGATTATAGACTTAGTTAGCTATTTAGTCCGTTAGTTAGCTAGTTGGTTAGAAAAACACATGTACATTTGGAAAATCTCATTATAAGTTATCAAGCAATTAATTTATTCAAAAACAATTAGATAATGAAGTGTTTATTTATTTATTATTATACATATTATTATAATCAGTAATATAATACATTTTTTCAATTTATTATATTTTATAATCAAATATATATTTTCCTAACTAACTAACTAACTATCCTATATCTTTACATCTAAGGGCTTCTTCTTCTTCTTCTTCTTCTTCTTCTTCTTCTTCTTCTTCTTCTTCTTCTTTCTTCTCTTCCTTCCTCTGTGACTCATCATTATCTACAGTTTTCTGATTTTTTTTATGAGATTCATTCTCATTCTCAATCTTCTCCACTACCTCGTCTTGAACGATTATATTGTAATAGTTTATCAACAAGTCATTAAAATCTCTAATGTCCTCTGGTGTTGGTTCGTAAACAGGCGAATGCATTATAATAATAATACCTACTCACTCACTCTATTGAAGAAGAAGAAGAAGAAGATAACACAAACAAACAATTTATTTATTTTACTACACCTAGTACTACTATTATTACAGATATCAAGCTACTTTATAATTTTTAAATTTGTTGTTCGGCCAGAAGCCCCCTGACTACATAGAAACACAGCGCATGTCTTTAATTCATCATTGAATTTTTGCATATGGCCCGGTTGAATAAAAAAATTATAGAAACGCTCGGGTAATACGATTTTGAAATCCTCCGTTTCAGCCATCACCCTGTCGCCATATTTGGTTTTTATAATACTTATTTCGATGAGTCGATGCTTTCTTCCTACTACTAAGTCCTTAGTATTATTGTACGGCTTGAAATACGTAGTTGCATTTAAAGCATCGAAATCAAAAAAGTCGGATTCTGCCATCTTTCTATAACAGTGAATAGAAGTATTATTACATATATATATAAAAGAAGAAAAAACATTTACTTACACTAACGATTTGAAGGAATCAATTCGACGGTGTTACTTGAAGACTGTACAGCACTTGGCAAAAAATAGATTCGGAATAGCTATTTAAACTAAAAAATTAAAAAATTTACCTTCACTCATTATCTCAGCAACAACAAAATCATTATGGAAAACTTAACAATTAATTTAGTGAAAGGTAACCGCATTGTCGTCAGCATTTATGTAACAAATATTTTTCCAAACTAATTAAGCTCCTTCCAATTAAGTGTGGTGAAGGGAAAATTAGGCATTCCGCATTCGAATATCGATAGTGTAAGAACGCTCCACAACGTTCAAAGCGGATCAGTGAAGGGGTGCAAAATTTTAGTTTTAAACGAACCCTTAATTAAATAATAACTATAATTAAATAATAATAATAATAATAATGTGTTTTGCGAGTGTAAGTTAACTATTACGATCGGATATAAAAAATGTTCAGGTATGTACTTGTTTAATTTTCTTTTTATGCGACTATCGCTCATTATTTTGTGTGTGTGTTGTAGTAACAGATATATATCGTATTTCAAATCAAAAAGATTTTCTAAATTTTTAAAATTAAGTAGTACTGTATCAGAGACTGAGAGATATTTTTAATCAGTTTATTACAACAGATGATCGCAATTTTTTAATTTTACGATGCTTTATAATAAGTTTTGCAAAAATCAAAAGAAAAAGATTTTTCTAATCAAGTTATATTATCATTCTTAATGTACAACCATTAACTTTTTATTTTTCAGTAGTCTTATTACTTTTTCAAAAATCGTACGTTAATTTAATTAAATCAATTTTTAATTTTACGCTTTAACTCATTTTTTATAATTAGGTTTGTAAAAATTTACTTTAATACCATACATCTATTTTTCTTATCAAATTACATTATCATTTTTCAAGATAGATAGTACACATTCCTCTAAACATTTTTCTTATTATTATTATTGTCATTCTAGATTCTATAACCTTAATATTTTTTAAATAAATAAAATATTGCAGATTCTTTTAATCATTTTACGATTTAAAAGGAAAATACCCATAATTAGACTAAAACAACCTTTTACATTTACCCCATTATCTTTTTAAAACAAACTACAAACTCATTATGGAAAAATTTAACGATTGAACGATACGTCACAAAACATTTTACGCACTAGAATATTTTTTTCAAAAACCTTTCACAAATTTGTTTACATAGAATGTTTTAATAATAATTACATAAAAACTTTTAACACTTAACTAACTAATAATAATAACCTTTTACCATTCTGTGACGTGTTTTTTTTTCAATAAAATACTCAGTAGGCTTCGATAATAATAATATCCTTTACCTTCTATAATACATTCACCAAAAATGATATTAGAAGGGGACCAGTCAGTCTTAGTTTAACTATTGTCGAAATCAGAGGTGTATAGGAATACGTGTCAGTTTTTAAGTTTAATCAGAGGGTAAGTTTTATTATTGTTTAAATTCTCGCTATTAGTTTTATAAAAATCTACTAGCTTTTATTTTTTTACCCATTTCAATAATCTTTTGTAGTTTTCAAAAACTGATTTTATTATTTTACTTTGTTTTCCATTCTTCACATGCACATGCCAATTTTGGAATCTGAATCTGAATGTACAACCATTTAATTTTTTACTTTTTGCAAAAATCGTACGTTAATTTAATTAATTAAATCAACCAATTTTAATTTTACGCTTTAACTCATTTTTATAAATCGTTTTGTAAAAAATTTACTTTAATACCAGACATCTATTTTTTCTAATCAAATTACATCATCCTTTTAAAATAGATAGTACAGCCTCGTCTAAGCATTTTTATTATTATTATTGTACTTTGGTTCTTATCAATACTCAGACTGAGCCTGATTAATTATTATTATTATTATTGTCATTCTATCGCATGCACAACATTTTATTTTTATTTTGTCATTAATTGTCATGTAACTAACATTAGTACACACGTAACAACTCTTCACAGCCGCAGGCGTAAAACAGTAACAGATATATATATCGTATTCAAATCAAAAAGATTTTCTAAATTTTTAAAATTAAGTAGTACTGTATCAGAGACTGAGAGAGAGAGATATTTTTAATCAGTTTATTACAACAGATGATCGCAATTTTTTTTTTTTTTTACGATGCTTTATAATAAGTTTTGCCAAAATCAAAAAGAAAAAGATTTTTCTAATCAAGTTATATTATCATTCTTAATGTACAACCATTAACTTTTTATTTTTCAGTAGTCTTGTTACTTTTTCAAAAATCGTACGTTAATTTAATTAAATCAATTTTAATTTTACGCTTTAACTCATTTTTTATAATTAGGTTTGTAAAAATTTACTTTAATATCATACATCTATTTTCTTATCAAATTACATTATCATTTTTTATTTCAACTTAATTTTTCAAAATAGATAGTACACATTCCTCTAAGCATTTTATTATTATTATTATTGTCATTCTAGATTCTATAACCTTTTACTTTTCAAGTTTGCTCGCGTAACATATCGTGACAAAACATTTTCCATAACCAAATTACCCTTTTTACTTTCCCAAAACATCATAGGTACATAACATTTTTATTTTTCCAAAACCTAATTACAGACGCATTATTATTTTCCAATCACTTTTACTTTTTAGCATACACAACATTTTTTTATTTTGTCATTAATTGTCATGTAACTAACATTAGTACACACGTAACAACTCTTCACAGCCGCAGGCGTAGAGAACCGATAAGAGAGAGAGAGAGAGAGAGAGAGAGAGAGAGAGAGAGAGAGAGAGAGAGAGAGAGAGAGAGAGACCTAGACGGTGAAACCACGAGGAGACAACACCCTCAGGCGAGGGACACCGCCACGAGGAGACAATACCCTCAGGCGAGGGACACTGACCTTACTTTCACACCCCTTCACACCCTCAGGGCACATTCTTCCTTTCACTTTCTCTTCTGACACCATGACGTCAGAAAAAAGTGGAGGGGAGAATGTGCCCCTATTCTACTAACGTATTTTCGGGTCATCGCAGGCGTAAAAATTAAAACTTCGAAGACGTTTCAACGTTTCAACGTCCATCAGGATGAGTCCAAACGTTAAATTTTCGAAATTTAAAGGGTGTACTTTTATTTCTATTCCTACATATCCTACGAAATTTTTTTGACAAGTTCGCATATTTATTTTTTGACCGGTTTAATGTTCCTTTATGTTCCTTTCAAAAAGAAAAACCTAATTATCTCTGAAACAAATGAAAATCGGATTTGAATATATGAGCTTATTTTGCTTAGTTTAGCTTCCTGAACATGTCTTTAAAATATTTCTATTTCCTCCGGAATCACGCTGTAGATTATATTGTTGTAAATGTAGGTATAATATGTAAAATTAACTTTTCGGACATGAAAAATGCGAATTCTATTATTTTATGACTAGTAAAACCTCTTAACATGAGTATTATTGGAGGATGTGATTGCGACACGAGCCTTAGGTGAGTACCATACCTCATCCGAATGAATAATAGCCATTACATACGAGAAGAATACTATGTATTCTGAGTTCAGGCCTTTTGTGCTACTTCCCTGATTAAAGTCGTCCGACTCCACAACGTCACTCAAACCATCCCACACGTGAGATAAATATGAGCATGCTGGAAGGGGAGCGACTCTAATCTTAACCATGCCCAGCCAGGATTCCCCCAACATGGATCGTGTTAAGTCCACAAGTACGGGACACTCAACAAAGTATCTGGTTCGTCGTCTTTGTAGCACTCTCTACAGGATGGTGATTCGACCAAGCTCATGCGGTGCTTGTGTACTATGTATACTTTTTAATGAAAATAATAGCGTACATCTTTTTTTTTATTTGAGCCTCTTCCATTACGGTTGGTATTGATAGTAAACAGTGCGGAAAGAATTATTGCGAGTTGGTAATAACAAAAACTGTTGGTAATACAGTGACATTTCTTAATTTTTTTTCAATCCAGCTTTTAAATGTAGTTGTCAATTATTTTAATAACCTTTATTAATCATCTTTGATTAACCTGTCTTCATACTGTCCTTCACGGTAGTATGCTGTACAATCGTGTTTGTGTTAAATTAAAGAGGACTGCAAGTGTTTCTATGAGATGTACAGTGTGCAATGATACAGTCCAATACTTCGCTTTGGATCCACTTGTGCAATGTTATTTCTTCAGTTTTATGCGTTGACCGTGATCATGGAATCATTTTATACACCGTCACTCTTATTTTTAGAATTCCTTTTATTATCTAACAGACTCTTATTCTTCACTAACGTATATGCAATGGTTTGATTTTTCCCCAGCCGAAAATTCACATCACCAATGAATAACAGAATAACAAATGTTATATCACGTATTAATTTGTGAGCATTGTTAGTTATATGGTAATAAATAGGTACCTACTATTGTTCAGAAAATCTGACGTCGATTGGTTATCTTCATGATTCGTTTTCTCCAAAAGTTTCATGTGGCGTAGGAAGCTGCGTATGCTGATTTCGAAAATAAATACCTAATTAAAATACAACATTCATTTCTATATTCTTTAGTGATTCACTTGCTTCAATTACTTGCGTTTACGTAATATTTTTATAATGTTATTATCTAATACAAAATAATTATAATTTAATAATATTCTTACAACAATAAACCGAAAATTCCACCTGAATATTTATTTATTGTAAATGCAACCCAACTTGTTGATTTTTAATTATATTTGTGTATTATGTATGTATTTACTTATTTATATATGTACTTATAACTAAGTTTATGGAGTTTTACAAAGTAAGTTTAGCTAAAATTAATTAAACTTACACTTCCTTGTTGAATTGAGAAATTATTAATTATAAGTCTCTTATAAGTTTATCCGACACACGCCAAAGTAGGACCGGTTGGGCTTGAAAGCTTAAAAAGGATGGGTTTACAAAGGGTGCCACGACATTCTCGAACAGTAAGTTAGTATCACTCACCGCCACATTATATTACATTAGCCAATGGTCTCAGCAGCCGACGTTACAAACAGTAATAAAAAAATGTTACCGAAACTGTTTTTTAGAGTACCTACATTCACGTCTAATAACCAAAATTAGCAATAGCCGTGTATTTGGTTTAACCTCGTCGCTTAGTGGCTCGATTTGTTGTTCCGATCTTTGAGCGAAATTGGAATATTTTTGCCAAGATCTATACATTTTTTTGTGATTTGAATTTAGTATCCTTCGGTAATTTCGAAAATTCTCTTAATTGTCGAATTACGCCCGCCCTTTAATGTAATTGCACAATGATTATAACGTGTGAAAACGAAAAAACTGTTCGATAGTCAACTTTTTAGTCAATTTTAGCCTTCGATGTAATCCCATTGTCCTTTGGCGCATTCCAATTTAACAGTTCCCTGTTTTATATTATTACTGTTGGTGTGTACTAAGACTGACAGTACTGACCTCATTAATGTGTCTTTACGAAGACAAACAAACCGAGTTAACCTTCCGGTCAATGTCTTAAACAAATTCCAAGTGAACATAAGGAACGAATATCCTAGTGAAAGTTGAATTTTAACCGGTATACGGTATACGATACCAACGCCTCTGACACGTAGCATATTCTAGAAAAACAAAACGAAGGATTAATAAAAATTAGTAAAACGTGCAAAATTTCAAATGCTTAGATAAGTTGTTTTTGGAGAGTATTAGTCGTAGAATGTGCTTCCAATTCCGTATTTAAATACGAATACTGTAACTTGTTTCTCCAGCAATATACAATGTAAACGTTGTTATTGATCCAAATTTCAATGCTATAAATGACAAAATTCTAAATTCCTAAAATTTCTGAAACGGATTGATATCCAGAAATGTCGAATTGCCAGATACCTTTGGGTTTAAGATATCAATACTAAAGATTGTTTTGTTTTCCTAGTTAGGTAAATGGTGTTGGCAGTACTGTTTACTTTCACCTCTAGAGCAAAAAGTGTAACTTTCTTGACTAATTTTACTAAAAAAAAAATATTTTTTTCCAAGACAGTTTTAGAAAAAAATTATTTTTGACGCGACGCGACGTTCAGAAATACAAATTACAGTACATAATTCACGCAAAGTGTTCTATCTGAAATAACACTTTTGATAGAAAAACCTATCAATATAAAAATTCCTTTCGGAAAAAATTCACTCTCGCATTTTCACTATAATTGAAGTATCAAATAGGAGTTTATCTTCTTTTATTATTAAGTGATTCGTGTAATATAAATGGACATCTAAGTATCGGCTTTCGGATAATAAATAATAATGCTGTATGCGAGTAAGACTATGGATTTAGCTGGACCATTATTTATGTACATTCTCTCAACTGTATAAGTTCATCCCCCATCAGTTCGATTAATGATTAATTGCCTGGCGCGAATTAGTGTTACTGCAATTCAAGTTATAGCATATTATTTTTTAATTGGTTATAAATCAAATTGAATTATCGACACAAATAAATAATTAACGATTGTGTTTTTGTGTTTATAAACCGAAATATAGCAAAATCGTCATCTGCACTAATGCGCACATTATCTCCTATAATCCAGTCGATATTTAATGCCGTTAATTATATTAAAAGATAATTTAATTACCTATATGACGATTGATCGTATATCATTATAACAACCTAAATAGCGGTAAAGCGATGTAAAAGTCAAAAAATGAACTAGGGGTGGGATTTTTACGCATTTTCCATACACGTGTAAACGATACTTGTACACGCGTGTAGCCGTGTACACGCGCCTTAAAATATATACAACTTATTTTCTTCATTTCAACATTTGGTGCATACATTTGGGTACTTTAAGTAAGCATTAACATTTATTTTTAATCAAAAATAACAAAATGTCTACATTTTTTGGACTTAATTGGGTTCTTAAAAATTATGAGTCAGAGATTCACCTAACTTTTTATGTAACGTGTATTAGTTTTTATACACGTATCTTAAAAAATATACGTGTACACGTGTACGCGTGTACACGTTCTCACCCCTAAAATGAACCCAGTCCCTTGCACAACTGGATAAGTATTATATGACTTCTTGTGCTTGATCGTATAACGGAGAGTGTATCGCGTCTTGTTCCAACAAATACGTTTCTTTTTTTCTTAAATGCTAACAATTTTCTGAACATCTTTTTATTAATGCATACAGGACAGGCATTGTATACTCCGTTTATATACAACGAAGTAATGTGCCCAAACACGAGTTCGTATACGTAACGTCATTCCCGCTATCGATTCCATTACGAAAAAAGGGTTATAAATTCTTTTCCAACAATTTTCCTGAAGTAATAATCCTAAATCTAAAAACTTTATGCTTTAACTCAAGAGGAGCTTAATGTAAACCCCGTTTATATCATCAACTTAATTGGAAGTAAAAATATTTAATAAATGAATCAATACATTCTTCATTAAACATAAAGTAATCAAAGATTTTCTCTTTAATTACATACGAAAGTGTTGTCAAAGATTGACTAATTATTCGAATCCATCCTTTAAAATTAAAAAATTGAGGATGAGTATTTAACTTGCTGAAAACGAAGAGGGCGAAAAAAGGCAATCTAAAATCGAATTCCTATACAAAACAATGCTGTACATTTTTACAAACGATCACAAATGAAACGTATTTCCGATTCAAAATTAATGTTCACGATTTAATTGAATTTCTTTTTAATTTACATCCATCAAATTTGTAGTTCTGAAACTACAAATTATTGTTACGAAAATTTCGTACTCATACTTGCTACACCCCGTAAATACTCTTCGTGACTTAATAAAAAGTCCCGAATTTATTTCAAAAACAAAGTAATTATTTAACGATATAGTAAATTCTTTTAAGAGTGTCGATTTCAAATTCTCTTAATGTGCAGCCCAGTATAGGCTCGCACCAAGCGCCCTGTGAGGCAGAGACGGTTTTATGAAGTATACGTGTATTCCCTTAATTACCTACCTTCAATAGTAGCTAATAGACTCTATATTATTGTTCATGATTCATAATATTGTACGTATACGTATGCATAATAATAGTTTTAAAAGGTTAAGTTATTACTACCGTAATAGTTAGGATAAAACAAATTTTTTGGTGTTAATGTTGCGGGTATAATCGGCAGTTAAGAGGGGCTGATTAAATTAGAAGATTCCTTTTTTATATAATCAATATATTTCGGTCGTTGGTTTCGACCTTCATCAGGATTACTAAAAATTGGTATCCGGTCATTTCCCCGCCGAAAAAATCCCGCCGATCAATTGCCCGCCGGTAAATTGTTCGCCTGGTAAAAACCCCGCGCGGTGAAATGTTCGCCGGTAAAATGCCCGCCATGACAAAATCCCGTCGGTCATTTGCCCGCCGCTGTAGGCAAAATGATTCCCCTGATATTCCCCTATTTTTGTGATAAAGATCCACTTACATATGTACCTACGTTATGTGCAGCCAGTGGCGGATTATGCGCTCAGGAGGCGTAAGATGAATTTGAGGCCGCTGTTTACTGTAAATTAAAATATGCTAAATTCAAAAAAGAAGACTGTATTAATAAACCAGACATTGCCATGTTTAACAAAAGATTAAGAACCGTTATATATAAATTTATAAAATACTTTCGACGCCCATTTTAAGCACTTCCCGATGGCATTTTGACATCCTTTACAGACCTACGGCACTATACATGAATACTCGCCTGCTACTATCTCTTGTTTGCTCGTTCTTAACACGTAAATGTTGTACCATTTTCTACGCTTATTCCCCCACTAAAGCGCCTAGGTTACTTGCAGGTTTAGTATATTTTTTTCAATTGATACTAAAATAGTGGTATGACACACAGGTTTACAAAACTGAAGTTATTTAAAAAAGAACTTTCTTAATTGCTTATTTTTTCAAAAATTACGGCGGGAAATTGACCGACGGGATTTTGTCATGGCGGGCATTTTACCGGCGAACATTTCACCGCGCGAGGTTTTTACCAGGCGAACAATTTACCGGCGGGCAATTGACCGGCGGGATTTTTTCGGCGGGGAAATGACCGTGAACCCTAAAAATTTAACAGTTAACAGAATAATGAAGTAATTACCAATAACTTACTATAGGTGAAATATTTAACAATAATTAACTGTTACAGAAGAAATTATTACAATTTTTGTTTAAAATGAAGTACATGTGTATGCGAGTGGTTAACAGGTTAAAATGATAGAATTCAAACACTTGTCAGTTATCTTATCTTAAGTATGGAGGTTAACATAACCTGACCAACGACAGTGTTGCCAAATAAAGGCGCTAAATTTAAATTTTAAGTTTATGTCAATATAAATTATAATCAGCAAACAAAAACACAATTAATAAAAAATTAACAAATAAATTAAGAAACGACTAAATATTAAAGAATCTTAAACTGGGGGGTGAAAGTTAATTTGTTGAATGAATAGGGAACAGGGATGGGTAAGGGGTGGTCAAGTTCTCTTTAGGAGCTACCGTAATCGATCAAGAAGGAGTAGATGTCGCTTAGGCCTTCTACGTCGGTTCTAAAGTTCATGGTGTCTTGTGTTCCCCTTATGTGGCACATCTCTAGGAAGCTTCTTAATTTCAGATTATTGCTGGTATCCATGATGGTGGTGTTGGTGAAATCGATGATGTGGTCGTTTTCTTTGAAATGTGTGCTTAAGGCTGTGGCTGTTGGTTTGTTCCTGCAATCGTTTTTGTGTTGTGCCAACCGTTTAGATAGCTTTTGGTCTGTTTGCCCTATGTACACCAATAGTTTTAAAGCAACAATTTTTAAGCCCCTTAAAAAACGTCCCCACCAGCTCTCACTTTGCAGATATAAGGATAAGCACGTGCTGGGTTACACATAAAATAAACGGGGTTGAAATCGGCACCATACTGACTATGTCATATTTGATTCACACAAAAAATCAAGATTCATGTCTCGGTGAATTAACATGCAAAAATTTGTCCTCTTGCTCCTCTTAATAGATTTATGGCACAAGTATATACAGGGTGGGCCAACGAATAGGTAACAGACGAGTTTCTGGCTAGAAAAAATTTTTTTTGAGAAACGCAAAAACACGTCAATTTTTATATAGGGGGACAACTTTTGCTATGAATTTCAACTTGAAGTGATTTCATCCCTTAGCGCTGTGAGAACAACCCCTAAAATTTAAATAGGGATGATGGGGCAAGTGATACGTCATTTGAAAGGTCTTTCTTTTCCGAATTCAGTGCACTAGTTTTTTTTAATATTTTTTTTATTTTTAACCAAAAAAATTGAAGTTCCAAAATGGAAAATGAGTTAAATACTCAAAAAAGCTCGGACAGGTCAATTGTTTTTTTCTTAGAGAAGCTAGGTACTGTTACTGCTATTTGACAACAAATGTACAATTGTACAATTGTGGAGACATTTCAGATCTAGATGCAGATTTTCATTCCTCATATTTAGGTGGATTAACATGCAAAAATTTGTCCTCTTCCTCCCCTTCATAGATTTATGGCACCAGTATACCGGGTGAATGAGACCACCCGTATCAGTATATTTTAAAGAACGGTGAGTCGTAGAGAGGTAGAGTAAAAAAATGATTATAAAAGCCATAATAAAGAATCGAATGGTGATATTATTATTTCTCGGAAAAGTCAGCATTCCTCCAGAAGGTCTCGAACTCCAAAATTTTAAATGGCACCATAAGTCGAAGATGGTATTGTTTAAAAGATTGTTAAAAAAGAAGAAAGTTTTACAGGAAAAATTATTTTATTACTGCCACCCCTTTTAAGTAATATTCAAGTAAAGTTATTAAATTCGAAATTCATTGTTAACAAACAAAATTGAAAAGTCGACTTTTAAAATCTAGTTACCAATAATTCTTAAAATAATTTCCAAATTTTTTTTTCGGTTAATGTATTAAATGATAGTTCAGGAAGTCAACACTAGTACACTTTTCCGCTTTTCATAATAGGTATTTGAAAACGGTCATCCATTTACTGACTGACGCACATATTGCAATGTCGCAAGTAGCGTAAATAATTAACTGCGCAAGACTTGATTGATTGTTGTTCAAATTTACGTTTTTCCCCGTTTAAGAGGAAGTGCGTAATGTAAATTCCCCCAACAAATGAGAAAAACTGAACTAAATTGTAAATCTAAGTGGTAGGGTAAAATGAATTCGTATCCAACGCCAGATCTTTCAATTGTTGCTTTTAATTTTGAGTTAATGAGTTTTTTTGTGCCTATAGAAGAGTGGGTGATGAAAACGAGATAAATGCTATGGTAACGAGTGAGCAAGAAAACAATTCTTTTAGCTACATTCCACTGAAAATACTTTAAAAATACAATTAGGCAGAAATACTTTGTCTAGGTAATTTCTCTGTGAGACATCTGTTTGCAGATAATTTAATTAAATACTAATATTTGTGTGACTGTCTTCAACGTATAAATACATTTTCTCTTTCAAATAATATTAAATTAATTATCTTCGCTACAAAAGGGAAAAGCTGAGATATCAGTGTTGTTCGCCGAATATAATGTCATTGTAAGCAAAACGCTCATCTTATGATTTTCCATTGCTCAACTCAACAATAAATAAATGTATACATTCAACTATATTACTCATTTTTTCTAGAAATTCTTTCCTTTCGTAATGTGGATTTTAGCAAATGAGGGTGAGTTATTATCCTGAATAACTCCCGCCTATTGATGTCTTGACATTTAAATTTGAGAAAAAAATTAAGTAGTTCTCTTTTCCCTTTTGAATCGGTTTTCGCGTTTCTAAAGATTTTGTAATGAAATAACTTTGGATAACTTTATACACATCAATAAAACGTCGTTTCGTTCAACTGACAGAGGGTGTGTGTTTTTACAGACGATTAGAATTTTTTAATATTGAAAAACTTAATAGATATGCTTTTATATTACGTTGTAAAATTCTTCTATTAATTTAATTTCGTTTGAATTTCCTTTACATTTCCTTTAGAAACATTATTAGTATGATGTCTAGAACACTCTAAAAGATTATGAAAGTCAACATTGAAAGTTAATGTAGCACAAAATGTCAAAATATGTTTAGGAACTTAATTTTAGATCAGTTTTTAGCATGAAAACTTATTACAGAAGAAAAGATGCAACCCTATTTATAACTTTTGAATGACTTTTTAAAACAGATTGTCGTCCTATTCCAAATTTTGCACGGTCTTTTCATATTTTTAGAAAAATCGGCACCGTTTTCTTACCATCATCGATCGTTTTACTGTCCTTGACAATTTTTTTGTCTGGGAATACCCAAAGCTTCGACTGATGCGAAAGTTACGGGTCGTACTGACTGATCCAAGTCTTCCCACGTAACCATATCAAAATCTTTTCGCTCTGCTCCATTTTCAAATTTAGGAAGCATTTGTTTTTGTACCATGACACAAAGTGAGAAAATGGGAGTAGTAAAAAGTAGCCAATTCTAATTCATTTCATGATCATTCACTCCCTTGTGCTGACTTTGAGAACTAAACAGTCAAATCTACCAGAACAGACCTGTTTATTATACTAAACAGGTAAACGGCTAAACAAATTGCTCTAAACGACTAAGCAGTAAATAAGTCTGTTCCTGTAAATAGATTCGTCTATCTATTTAATCGGGTAAACAGGTGTGTTCCTGTAGGAGCTATTTGACCTTAAAAGACCTTGAAGTTAATTAGTATGGGCCAACTTGTTCAAACAAACTTCAAATTACAGTTTGAAAAATTCAATAAGTAATCACTAACAGTAACTCAGAAAATGTTATGACCTCAAAGTCCAAAAAACAATTTCTACAAATTACAATTAATCCAGTAATTTCCAAAGCTACTAAGACGTCAAATTAGACGATATTTTTAATCAAAGAATATCCTCAGTAGCAAACAATATGGCTTCACAAGACAAATTATGGATAACTTGAGCAAGATGATCAGATATTTAACTAATAGTTATTTATTATAAGCATTACTTTCAAATAGCTCTCAAATAAACATCTAAGTATTTGATTTTAAGGTTCTTGTTTTTTTGTGAATTAGAATAAAAAACTTGTTTTAGAAAGGTATGATAATAAACACTTGACTTCTAACAATGGAACCCTTTGAAGTACACCAGTGAACCATAAAATTAACGTCAAAATTTTTCGAGAATATCATTTCCCATTTCGTCACATAAAAGTTAAATGAATTAGTACCGTACATAATTATTAATCAATACATTATTACACAGTAAGAAACGCTTTTTGTGTTTAATTAAAATTAATGCAATCATTATTTTCCTTAAAGGACCTTTACAGAAGAGAAATCACAAATTAAGTTTTAGGACGTAAGTTCAATTTATTATTGATTAAACGTACTTAATAAAATTAATTACACGTTGCTCCACAGAAATAAAATTCGTTTTAATTAAAGCTATCTATCATATAAATTGAAATTATTGTAAGGATTCCTTGCTATGGATCTTTCAGAAAATTGATACTTTATTTTATGAATTAATGTAAAGAATTCATATTAAATTTTCGATATACTTAATTTAGGAAACATTTTATTGCGTACGCGAAGTAGAAGTACTACGTCTTCTCAAGCCTTTATATGTATTTGTTTACCCAGTTCTGTTTCGATGTTCCATACATTTCAATTTAAAGGTTCAATCGATCTGTATTCTGTTTTATTCCAAAAGCTCTCACACGAGTATTGTTGTTTCTACATTCACATCTGTTTGCAGTTGGAAGAACTGAAACCCTTGTGGCCGTTGAACACAACACTCTCAACCCCAAAAACCATAATAATACTTTATTATGTCGCACGCGTTATACACCAATGATGACAGCTTGGTTAAACTATTAAATGCAGGACCTTCTGAACTTATCGGATCGTGATACTCCAAATTCACAGATCCGCCTTTTTACACGAAATCTTTCTAATCTGTACACATACGAATTAACCGTGTGGCCTAGGAAAGATCAGAAATAGATTCTTTTTGTAACGTTTCAGGCTCGTTTTAAGTTGTGCTCTTATAAGCTAATTGCAAACATTTTTAGAACTTTTTCCTGTATTATCTCTCATTTGTAATCGCAACCCTATATTATCCGAAGCGCAGAGTGGTCATAACTACAGAGCCCGCCAGAAAAATGTATACACACTTTAACAGATTATATCTGTAAATTTGTAAAGGGGTTGCATTTGGGGGTGAATCCAAAAGTGCAATAAAAAATAGGTGTTTTTTTCTTTATGAAATTGAATGTGTCGTTCTCGAGATATTATAGGGTGTATATTTTGACTTTAATGGCATAAGATGACACCGCTTCCAACCTTTTAACATCGACCAACGCACAGGCACACAGATATCCGGACTAATTTAATAACCAACTTCATGAAGTTGGTTGATAATGCTGACGCTAAAATTTATCGAAACCATAACCAAGGCTTCTTTGTGGAACCTTCTGACACTGGTCACATTTACCTTAACATGCTGCCTAAAAGTTTATTACTCCAGTTGAGGGAACAGCTACCAAATTACATTTTACAGTGAGACAGTCCCTCAAATACACGAGTATGGTATTCTTTTTGTGTCATTTATTTAGAATTGTCTTGTATGTTGATATTTTGGCGCACTAAATTATTAATGCAGAGAACAATTTTGAATATATTGGATTTACCTTTTCGTCGAAGAACGACCAAACACTGGACTAAAATAATCAAAATAAAAGAAACATTATCTTTTATGAGGATGCAATTATTAACATTTTTTTAGAGTTCCAATACAAAGCGAAACGGCTGGGCTTTTTATTGGTTTCCTCAGAATACTTTTCAATCATGCCAATATGATCTGCTTTCTTCCATTACTAGTTATTTGAAATTATATTTGGCCACCAAGTTCGTAATAAGTGTCGTAGGAATGTTGACAAATATTTGTAGCTTCCTTCTAATCGTTTTTATTAATAACCAGGTTTCAGAACCTTACAACGACACACCTCTCATGTTGAGAGCCCCTTATTCCAGCACATACACATCTGGCTTTGTTTATTCTCATCAATCTCATCATTTAAATATCTATGATGTTCCTCTGCCGCTGCTTTATTTCACGAAACACTTTCGTCATTTCGTCTTTTGTGGGAGAGTCAGAATTAATCGGGATTTCGTGTGCGTCAATGTCGAATACTTCTTGAAATATCCCCGCCATCTTTCTAGTTGTTCAACTGCTAAAGAACGAAATTGATAGGATCCATATTCTGGTTGTTAGGTGATTTTCCTCCAAATGAGGTGAACTGATAATAACTCAATGATCACGAAACCTCCCCCATGTACAACATTTATTGTGCTTAAACCTAGTGTTACAAATTTAAGCACAATAAATGTTATTCATGGGGGAGGTTTCGTGATCATTGAGTTATTATTGCTAAAGAACGTTTATTTCATATTTATCTTTCAATGGAAAATCATTGTCATTGTTCTAAAATTGTTTCTTCGAATTTTTTTGTCCACGGGCGGTTGTGCACCTCTTGCTCTTTTTCAGTATTCTTCTCTTTGTCCTTCTCTTTTTTAACTATTTTAGTGAAATCTCTATATTTCTTATGCCTATCTATCCGTTGAATCCTTTTTTACAGCTTCCTCAATGTTGTAGTTAATATTTTTTGCTTCATCTCTTAATTCATAGTTTCTCGTTGATTCTACCTTTGATGTCCTGATGTCGGTGGTTGCCTTGTCTCACGTGTTATGTTTGCATTTCTCTTTTCGATTTTTATTTTCGCTACCAAGCGGTCGTGTCTGATAACACGACGGCTGATCTTCGGTTTTCACAATTTATTAGGGTTCTCGTCCACTTCTGACTTATGCAGAAGTGATGAACTTGACTTACCATTTTGCCATTTGGTAGTTTTGTGCCAGTCTTATACTTAATAGCTCACCGTTTCCATTTAGCTTTCCTACATCTGAGGCAGCCACTGTGAGTTGATATCATTTGGGAAGTTACCATTAATATTATTTATTGTGTTATACTTGTATACAAACAGTACCTACCTAGTGAGTATATCGTTAAAGGCTTCTTTTTCATTTCGTTCCGCTACCTCTCCACGAGTCTAGCACTGGACTATTGTAACCACGTGTTCACTTATTTTTATTCTTATAGTAATTATTCTTTCGCTGATTGAGTTTTTTGCCCACTCTTCTTACGTCTGATGTGATATTTTCATCCACTTTGATATTCAAAGCTTCTACTACTGCTACTTGTTTGATTGTTTGATCATTGTTACTGTTTCTGATTCCTCTTCCTTAATACCGTAACTTATCATGTTTATTTTTACAATTCCTCGCTCCTTGGCCATGTCATTGCCGTTAACACGTAATCAGTTCACTTAGCTTGGTGAACCCGACAAAATCTCATAAGTAATAACATCATGGTCGCTTCAACTGTCAAATTAATAATTGGTGTCTACCCCCACCCCCCAATTGAAGATGGTGCAAGCATTGCAAAAATGGTTCCTAACGAGGTGGCATTTATTGGGAAGGCTCTCCGGAAAAGAAGACTTCTAAAATCTACGACAATTTAGGAAATGATTACGAAGGTTTTCTTTCTTTCTAACGACCTCAAACTGTTATTAATTAATTAATGTTTTAAGGAGTTACTGAAATAACTTCTTGAAGAGATCCTCTCATTATGATTACATTATGAGGAAGTTTATAAACATTCAGAACGCGAAATAAATGTTATTATACTTTTAATGATTTATCAAAAATTAGTTTCAGTGCCTTGAATAAAATTTGAATGCAATAACAAATATTGTAACTTCAATCGAAGTATGTATTAGTATCGGCACATAAGCGGGGCTATTGTTAAAAGCTCTATAAATAACTATTTGCAACTAAAACATGTACGTGAACTGAATGCTGTTTTCATAATATACTTACGTATCTGAAAGGGTAGCTATATTACAAATTAGATACCTACATATAAAGCTTAAGTAAATTCACTAATGCGAACGTTTCGTGGACGTTAAGCTGAACTTCTATTTATTTATGCAAAAATATTTAAATTAGCTAAACGTTGAATTTACGAAACATTTATTAAATATTATCGGACATATACTGTTTCCAAATGTAAAAGTATTTGCATAACAATTTTAAGCCGTAATAGATCCATGGGCAGAAGGTTTCCAAATCAATTTCCATAAAATTGGAGGTTTTCCTCCACGTAGTATTTTTCAATTCAAACTCACGTTAAGTTAATATGTAATTACTTTAGGGAAAATAAATCTTCATGTTTTTTCATATCAAGAATATAATTCAAAATTCAATTTCTAAAATCCTTAAAGATAATAACGTATTATTTTTGTTACTTTTGAAATTACTTTTTTATTATGTCAATATTTTCTTTTTCTAAACATAATGACTTGCTTTGAATAAGAAATTTGTCTAATGTTTTAGATATTCACCCCTGGTCCATGTTCCTAAAACAAATTACACTTTACTTTATTTCTTCTTGTTTAAAGTCAAGTTGATTCTATTAATTTTAATCGTAATTTACATGCAGATTTCTAAATTAAAATTAAAACCGATATATGCCATCGATTTTAAACAAAAAAAATGTCAAGCTATTTTCTATTAAAATCCGTTCAATTGCTACACAAAATTTAAACTCGTTTTTAAATGACGCATTAAATTCTTCTTTTTTTACAAATGGATTCGTTTCTGAAACCAGACTTCAGAAATTAGATTATGACTGTACGTGAATTCTTCATCAATTCCTGTCAGGACAATGAATAGAATTTGAATAACAAATCTAATAGAATAGAAACACGTAGGTGATAAACATATTTATGTAGTAAGGTGCTGAAATATTCAAAAAACACATCTAAAAGGTTTATCTTCAGCAGCGTGAAAGCCTGCACCGTTGATGGAATTAAATGCTATTATGCAAGTATTAGTATATCGATTGCTTGCGTATAATTCTAATTCATGGTCATTGTTGGCAATAATTAAACACTATATCACTGCAGATGATTACATTAAGTGTTGCAGTTCCTTAAAGGATTCAATGATAGAACTATCGAAGCACCTGTAGCACGTATTTGTTATAAAAACATTTCATTATTTCTTCTACAGGGTATTAGAAAAAGGGGAAAAGGATTAACACAAATTCGTTGTTTTTAATAAAAAGCTCACACAATAACGCCCTTTCAAATTTGTTCAGGTTGTATTGCTTTATTTAGACGATTTATGTGCTACACAACGCAGACTTACACGGTTCTTTTTTATAACGTTTCTTCATAACGTTGTTGTTAAAAAGGAAGAAAGTTCTTCAGCGAATATTTTGACTTTCACCAAAAAGTGAACTATAGTTATTCACCACAAACCCTAAAATACTGAGGCAGGGACTAACTAAAGAATAAAATTTAGATAACATGGCAACAGCGTATTTTGTAACATGTGAGAGGCGATTCGACTTTATTTAAGATCTTGTGTGATGTTATTAAAACTTAATAAAAATTATTGCATGTTTTTGCTTTATCCCTTCCCTCCACCTCCGCCACAATTAAAAATATCTACGCCCTTGAAAGTGGAACATATTTTTGGTAAATCCAAAGCTATCACAATAGTGCAATAACAGTTTTAAAAGTATGGTCTATTTTTGAGGAAAGAATTTGAATTGACAGTAGTGACAGTAGGAAACTATTCGGTGTTGTTTTTTGGAACCCACAGATATGGTTCTCTTCCAAAAATTTAATTTGCACTAGGGATTTCATTTTTATTAATGATTTATCCTATACATATACCATACGATATCATATCATAATAACGCAATCACGCTAGTTCTCAGTCACCATGGTTTGTTGTGGTTCAAAGTCGATTCGTTCCATTCACTCTCAAAGATTTGAATCACCGTGTATATTTTCAAGGTACTTTTCTTCTCCTCCGACTTTTGCTGTTTTCTCTTCTCCCCTCTCATGTTTGCCAATATCAAACTGTATTCGCTTCTTTGTTTGTCATATCATTATCAATAAACTTTGTACATTTGAGTTTTGTGTTATTCTCGATTACTTTTTTCTTTTGGGGCGAATCTACTATTTTTGCTACTACAATTATTTTTTTGATCTCACTTGCTTCTGTAATTTCTATCCTAGACTTTCTCCTGCATGAATCTTTCCACTTTCTGTTTAATATTTTCCCTGCTTATACCTGTTTCTTTCAATACAATATTCTTTTTTCATCTTGTCCTTGTTCTTCTTTTCGAACCTTTCTTCTAATTCTGTTATCTTTCTAGGTGTAGTTTTTCTGCTTGCCATTCCTTTTCTTTGCTCGTAAAGTCTAGTTTCATTTGTTGCAGTTCCTTATTTGTTTTCTCTAGTTTTATCTTCAGCGTCTCATTCTGTGTCTTGCTTGCTTCAAATCCTTCTTTCATCTCTCCTTTCATCTGGTTAATGGCTTGTACAATTTTTTCCAAGTCTTTCGCGTCAGATGATCTTACTATTAAATTGTACTTTTTGTGCAAATAAATACAATACGTTTGTATTGATATTGACCTGACCTACTTTTAATCTAACCGTAACTTTTAATCGGAAATACATCTACCAAATTGTAACAATCGAGTTCACTTAAAGCCTTCGTAAATACTTATGAACAAAAATGCAATTGTTGTTACGCTTTTCACTAACAAAATAATTATTTGTAATTTTACTGAAATTTACATAGCTTTTCTGCTATAACTAATTACAACGTAGATTACTCAATGTCCTCGTTATACAATATTATGTTGTTCACTAAAGTATGCGAAAAGGATTGCACTTATAACCCCAATCATCTAAAGCGTGGATCATCAATCTTCACTAAAGCTTCTGAATAGTTCAACTTAGATCATTACTGCGTTTGTGGTGGAATTTGTTATTTATACTAACATCTAGACGAAACTTTACGGTTCATTCGCTACATTAAAATAACAACTATAACAATAAATAATGTTCGCTTGTGTTTTTCTGTAGAGCGTGAAGTTCTCCAAGTACAATAAGCCATACAAAGTAACGACATCCCCTTGTTATCGATTGTAAGTAAGGTTTGCTTGTATTCAAAATTAATGGAACTAAACCAATGACTACAATTTATTTTTCACGCTAAAAGTCTTCAATTGCTTTAAGTGGACCGATACTCGTGAGTTACCCCAATTCAGAAACAAAGAAATTTTGATTGCTACGCTTAGCAAGGCGAGGTTTTTCATTCAAAATTCAAGATTAACGCCCATGAGATTCGAGACAAGACGAGAAGATATAGTGTCGTGCTCAGAATAGTAGATCGTGGATTCGAATTTTTTTCATAATTTCTGGAAGAACTGGAACCCTTTTGGTGGTTGAACACAACACTGTAAACACCAAGGGTAACAGTTTACAATCCGGGGTCATCCCAATTTCGGGTAAAAGAATGATAGGGAAGGGGTCCCTTATAGGAACATGAATAACATTTATCTAGGAAAACAAATTTTTTTTTTTTGTTAAGCACTTAATTGTAGTGTTCAATAGGTGGCATTATTGATATGAATTTGTAATTAAAAAATAAATATGCAACAAATTACTCAACACATAATGGAGAAGTGGAAAAATTGTAGAACAATCAAAAGAGAATGGATATCTAATGTATGCGAGTAATAAATGAATTTTATTTTAGCTAAGTAGATCCTCTTCTCAACCTAAGACACAGATCAATGTGTAGAGTTTATTATAGTTAGCGTAATATCGCTCTCTACATAAGTAAAACAGTGCAGCATTTAAATGGCCTTATATACTAGTCGATAACCTGTAAGAGACGCTGGTAACTCAAGAAATTGTAGAATAATCAAAAGGGACTGGATAACCTATAAAAGAGAAATAAAATTGCTTTGAAAAAGGAGAATACAAATGTAAAAATAAATATCGGTCCTTTTTTATGATAGCGCCGCCTATGGGAAAATCCGCCAAGTTTTGTCATTTTGCTATTATTTTTTTATTGAATTTATAAACAATTTAGCGATTTGCGCTCATTATTGGTGTTATAGCTTTTCTTAGTTGTCTGGTAATAGAGGGAAAAATTGAAAGGGCTTGATACGTGGGCACGAATTCTAAATAATTATTAAAATTACCTATACAAATTCTCAAAAGCAAGTCCAAAGTGAAGGTTGCAATTTTAAAGGTAAAAAAATATACTTTAATAATATCTCGAAACTTAATAATGCCACTGTAAACAAAATCTAATTTATGAAAACAAGTCGTCGTCAGCAGCTCGTAATAACGATGAAAACTTTCTCATTTTAAATTCGTGTCTGATGTTCGGTAAGGGTAAAGAATATATTAAAGGGATATACAAGAGCTTAAAGTAATTATGAAATCCTTTATAATTAGAAAAGGGTAAATTTCCTGTCCAGGAATCACATCAACTAGTATATTCAAGCCCTTTATGTTTAAGCATAATTATCGATTTGTGTGTAGAGCGAAAATTACATTACCATTTTCTTTCATAATTTAGTGGATTTTCATTTCTCAAAGAATTAATGGGATCGTAATTAATACACAAATATAAATTGTTTTACCAATAAACATCCTTACATACACAAAAGTGTCTAGAATACCTATATACCGTGTATAATAACGTATACAATTAATAATTTAGTTACTCGAACTACTCTTTAAACTATCCCTTCTAAGATATTATAGTTAGGAAACAGCAATTCAACCGTACTAAACCTAATTACTAATAGAAGAGCAATAATCAGCTTAGGTAATTACAAAGTCCGAACCCTTTTAGTGGTTAAATTAGTTTGTGACCTTCGGTTCAAGTTAATTTCACTTACTTGTCATTACGGATACTGTGTATAGCTAATAAGTAAAAATAAACACTTGGTTAGTGGTCTTATTGCCACGGCACATCTAGCCTGGGCAACTCCGTGTTTAGTACCCGAAATAAAACCAAAAATAGATATTTTCAAAACTAGTGCGTGAAATGAAAAAGAAATAACCTTTTTAAAACTTTCTTAATGAGACTTGTTACAAAATACATTTTTAATTTATTTTGTAGCCCTCCCAATCGATTAATTTAGAGGTATACCGAAAGAAAAATAAGTTATTTGGAGCTTCTGCAGAAAATCTAAACATTCTTAAATTCTCACTCTAATTAGACAACTTTGGAACAATACAGCTAATTATTTTAGTAAAACCAGAGTCTTATACAGAGAAATATCAAGGGTACAAACATTGCCTTTTTTCTTTCAATGTCATGAGTTTTTCATGCGTTTGAAAAAATAACAACCCGAAATGAATTAACGAAATGTTACATTCTTCTTTGTACTCCTCCTGCATTGTTTCTGTCATAGTCGACGGAATAAGGTACAAAATCTCCCTTATTCCGTGGATTGTTCCTGCAACCCTTTTTTTGAATTCTACACACATCTAATGGATTTCTCCAAAAAGGATTCTATATAGTTTTGATAGCTGCTTCTTTGTCTTAATAATTAATGGCACGGAAAAAAGTCACTGAAAACACATGAATTAATCTGCTAAAATCAATTTGCTCGTGGTGATTTTTTGAGATAGTGTCGGGATGTTATTACTGGATACTGGATTCATACCTTTAATGAATGAGTATTTTCATCTATCTCAAATTGATAGTTGATTCTTCAGCTAACTTATAGGCATTAGTTTTTTCATTAGTAGTTATTTATTTACAATGTTGACATTAGTTACATGTACAATTGAATTACGTCAAAGGAAATCAGAAGTGACGACGGTTGCTTAGTCAAAGCAAACTACGCGATTAAATTCAAAGATACTCTTTTTAACTAGAACTGATAGCTAACCAACCAACAAAGACAACAGTCTTTTTTTCTTTTTGACAATACGCGTATCTACTTTTCGTCTAGAATGCTCCTAAATCCCTTAGTTTTCATATTTGTTCTTTTTAATTGAATGTAGTTTGATCACTATTATTGTGCATTTGGTATTGAGCCGAAGTAATAAATAAACTACTTCAAGTATAGTATGGTATTTTTGCTATACGAGCGGCACATCAGTTTTCAATAATAAGTTTTGCAAATATCGGAAACATAAAATAAAAATGGCGCTTCTTTCGTACTAAGACCACCAAACAATAGAAGACCCTTTAAAAATGACCGCGTTGACAATAGGAAACCCTCATTAAGCTCCCAGCTAAATATTTCGACAAAGGGTTCATAGGCGTCGAAAGTGGGTAATTTGTAAAAGAGTGAACAATAACACTCCATACAATTAATAAATTAGAATTTATTTACAATATATAGTTTTCTCATCTGCTACACTGAAATCTGCCTGACAGGCTGATTTATTACGTCGGCTCAATACCAAATGCACTATACTATAGTTTATCAAATTATCTTAAAATTTTTCGACGTGAAATACGTAAAGTAGGTACTATTTTCAAAATACGTAATATGGCAATTCAGCTATGTTTTATTGTAGTGCAAAACCTTTGATATAGTAAATGCAAAAGTTTCAGTTTATTCCCAAATCTATGCCACAGTCTATATTACGAGAATAAATATCTGGACAGGAAAGAAAGCACGTGGAACTTATGAAGGAAAATTGATTTTTATTTGTAAGAACTTCCACAGCTGTGCATTTATTCCAACGTTCCACCTTATTGATTCACTCCTTTAAAAAAAAATTCTTTCATCAGGCCTGCAAAATATTCTTCAACAACTTCTTTCACTTCATCACCGCATGAAAATCTTCTTCCTCTGATATTTTCTTTAAAAAGAAGAAAGAAGAAGAAATAATCGCACGGAGTATGCCGCAACTCTGAGAAGAGAAAATAATCTTCTGCACTCCGCGCGCTCTATGCACCCAACAATTGTTTTTGCTTCCACGAATGCCGTCATTTCTTGATCATAATCTTTTTTAATTTTATAATCGTGTATCCGTAAACTTCTCATTTTATTGTTGTGCGCTTTTGCATATATTCAATCAACAAAATTCAGGCAGCGTTTCAAAAAATGGTCGCCATTAATTTTCCCAACGAGAATTGCGTTCTTGCCTTTTTTGTTGTACGAACCCATTATTGCGTGGATTCCTGCTTTGGATGATTTTTGTAAAAATTAACAATTTCGATACAGTGACCAAGAACTTAAGTCGCATTGTCAGTTATATGTACTCGTATACTTAGGTACTAAACCTTTGTGGTGAAGGCACGTACAAAACAAGCAACTGAACTAGATCAACGCCATCTATGTCTTTGCCCAGATCCAAACCAACCACCAAACATATATTTTCCGCAGCAGGAAAAATAATTTTTTGCCAATTGCATAATTTACCAAGATTTCGCAATTTGAAGTTTATAGGAGCATTTTAGTTTTCGTCTTTACCCGAAAATTGTTTAATAGTATTTTTACACTCACATGGTGTTCTTTAAAAGAATTTCCGCATAGAGTGCACACATGCTTCGCTGAATATACCGTTCACGTCAAATCTGTCTCGTCATGTTTTCTTATAAAGTTGCGTTTGAAAGTTTTATACTAAACACAATCTTATATCGCAAAAAATATTTTACGGTTGATAAAATATGCCACGTATTTTAAATCTATATTTTAAGATTCCGTTGGAGTTGGAAAACCGTTTCACATCAAAATTTAAGGAGAAAGAATCTCGAAAATGTTAATTAATGTTTCAAGTATATAATATACTTTCGTTCATCTTCGTCTTTATACTGCGTTTTTGGAAAACAGAAATGCTCTTCATAATTTTTAGGAGATGTGAACCTGAGCAATTCAAATTAAATTTCGATACGTGTGGCAGTATAATAAAAACTTAAGATCCTTTTATTCGATTTTGAATTCAAATTAATTCTACGATATTTAACGTCTATTGACACTTTTAGCTTGTCAATTTAAAACGGAATTTTGATTAAATTTAACATTCAAGCACAAAATTCCTGTAACTTTTCATTTTAATATAATCGAAATGAAAATTCAACATCGTAAAAAGATTTACTCGAATTGTCTCCTTGTTAAGCCCACTTCATTATGGGTCTGCATGCCCTCTTTGAGATTTTAGTCTTATATGTTTTGCTGCAGATACGTAATAGAGAAATGTGCAGTTTTTGATATATTACTTTTGTATAAACTGACGAAAATTTTTCAGCGACGGAACTTAACTAAACCATTTAATGGGCGGCCAAATATTCCAGGATTAAACACCATTCCTGAACAACATAAAATAAAAGTTGTATATTTAGCACATACGTTGTAGAGTTAAGGCAATTCATACAGGTCTCGGAGAACATCTCTGCCTGTGACCTCGGGGTACGCAAGTAGTTAAGGGGTGACCTGGCCCAGACAGACAACCAGACATGCGCCGTCCCTTTTTTCAGATCAGATCCCCGATGTAGATCACTAAAAGGCTTCGACAGGAACAGATCCGTTTAAACAGATAAACGGATCTGTTTCTAGGAAAGAACTGTTTATGTATAGATCACCGAACAGTAAACGGTTAAACAAGTTGCTCTAAACAGCTGAACAGTAAACAGGTCTTCCTGTAAACAGATCCGTTTATCTGTTTAAACGGATCTGTTCCTGTCGAAGCCTTTTAGTGATCTACATCGGGGATCTGATCTGAAAAGAGGGACGGCGCATGTCTGGTTGTCTGTCTGGGCCAGGTCACCCCTTAACTACTTACGCACTAACTTTGGGTGGAGACCGGAACCGTAGTTTATTTTTCTCTTGATCGCTGAGTCGTTAGCTTCGAACACTCTAAAAAGTAATTCTTTATTGGTTAATTTTTCCATCTTTCACAAGCTTATTATTAAGTTTATTTTAAAAATATACGTGTGCCTTTATTATTTGTGTTCGTAGGCAGTTCCGAGGCATTTGAATAACCGACAACTTCATTAAAAGATTTCAAAATTCCGGTTCAGTCGTCTATTCCAAGGCGTAGCGAAGCCTATTCTAGAGTAACATCTTTAGGAAGAAGACATCACCATTTTTCCGTAGGAATTAGGACTTGTCACATTGTAGATATGATGTGTCTAGTGCTCAATGCTTTTTGCTACCACCAGTCGTCAGAACTATCTTCAGAAAACCAACCATCGTCAGCTATGTCACCTCTTTCAACTCATTGTACCCTCTGTTCCATAATATGGCTGCCTTCAAATTTTTCTTCCGTAGATTAATTAACGCACCCCTTTCTAAAGCCAAATTTACCACGGAACTTAAATATTAACTCAGGTTAATACACATTTTAGATCCTTCATTTTTGTGACAAGGTTTTCAAGTCTGAGATTCATCCAACGTATGTCGATAATCCACAAGCTTTCCTTAACCAAAAAGATAATTTAAATAATGAAAACCTACTTTTTTTCCTTTGGTTCCTCTTGTATTTTCGCGGTTCGTATGGTTTTCTTTCTCTGTGTATCCATTTTTCACCCCTATTTCATTTCAGGTTTGTCATAATTTTATCGTAATTTTAGTTATTCCCATGCTGCGGTGAGATTGGTTTGCTTAACAGCAACAAATTTTATTAACCACAAAAAACAATAGCTCATGTGTGCTATATTGCACAATACTGTCATTATCTTCACCAGTTCGTTAAGCAAACCTTGCTTTCGCCATGCTAGTACTTAATACTCAATTTTTACTCCACTATGCTTGGTTTTCCACCTCCATTTCGTCTCACTTGCGTCATTATTTTTCATAATTTTATCTCGGCCCCATACTTCCCTCTTCGTTCCTAATGCCATCTGCCGTAGCGAGTTTGGTTTCTTTGTCAACAAGAAATTTCATTATACCAAAAAACAATAGTCCTTTTATGTTACATTACACACCTCCTCTCCCAACTCCTCCACAATTTAGATTTGTTTTAATCGCTTAATTTTATGTTTGTTCGTTAAATTTCAAAGATGCTGTTTAGTCCTTGTTTAATTTACGTAGAATGCTCGAATGTTTTACTAAAAAACGTATTTTGACTTTCTGGTCAAATGTTTGTAAGTTACAGATTTTTTAGTAAAACAAAGAAGCGATCAATAAATTTTATTCTAGTGGAATTAAAAATATCTTAATGTTAAAAAAAATCACAAGACATGATATTTACAGGTCGTATACATTTTACATTTCGGATATTAGAGTTCACTGCATTTCGGTATACATCTGTCAAACAATTCGAATTTTCGATATTAGATACAAAATACCGTGTTAAACACAAAGTAAAACTATGTGGAACATTTAACGGGAGCGTAACCATTTCATCACTTGATATACATAATAACATCAAATTTTTATTTTTATATTGTGAAATCAAAATTAAATGTAAATTTCATTAAAACTCAACGCAATAATACGTTTTTCATATTTTTTAGAAATCGAACTTACGAATGTTAATTTAAATGCACAACTGAGACCATAAATGAGCTTTATTGTGATATATCAGCGTTTTCAAAATATACAGAACCTTACTTTTCATAGTATTTGCCTTCATCGTAGTAAATACTTATAAGTAGGAGAAGAAATGCAATATAGGTGAAAAATGGTTTAACATGATAAAGAATTAAGATATTAATTAAATGAAAAGACGTCATAGAAGTTTTGGGTGATCTAACGTAGAAAATGGATATTTCCTAATTCCTATGTTGATGAGTAGATAATGGGGCACCTGGCCCAGACAGATATCCAGACATGCGCCGTTCCTCGGTTCCTCTTTCCAGTTCAGATGCCGATCTAATTATCCTATACTATTATGTTGACCACCATACAGGTAAATGGCTTCTAATTGTGTAATTTTTGCACAAATTAAGGTCTTTGTTTTTGAGACCTAATCATTTGACTTCTTCACATTGTTAAATGAGTTTGGAGGTTTTCAAATTACGCCAATTTTTTGGTTGAATAGATACTTAAATACGTGGATTATTATTTTTAATCGTATCTAAAGGCTAAAGTTAAATATAGATATGTAGTTATATATTCTGCTGATGTTACAGCGATATTTTTATCGTTTGCAATAATTATATGTTATTTCATATTAAAGATTACGTATATACAACTAAGTGCAACTTGCATGCACGTTTTACTCACTTTCTATTGGTAATTCTGTCGGTTCCATGGTGTAATGGTTAGCACTCTGGACTTTGAATCCAGCGATCCGAGTTCAAATCTCGGTGGAACCTACGAATTTTTATTTTCAATAAATATTTGAGATATTTTGATTCATAGCTATGTTCATATATAAATTATTGTGTTGTATACATTGCCAACTGTAATAAAATTTGCATATAATGGTCCACCTGAATTTCTGTAAATTATGGCTCTTCTTTCTTTATATGTATAGGACAAATTCCCCCTTGGACATTTACAACCAAATTGGTCGAAAATGAACTCATCACGCAAAATTGAAATTTCGTCAAATTACGTATCAATAAAAAAGCAGATTACTGGTGTACAAAGGAATCATTTTTTCTACACCCCCTATACATGGACCAAAAAAGATTACAAACGAAAATATTGATTGTGTGACGTTTCGTCCATTCCATTTCGTCCACTGACCGCTACGTCCACTAATTCTTTCGTCCACCGCCCTCAAAATCCATTAATTCTTTTGTCCACATCCCTTAAAATCCAATAATTAATTGATTATTATTAGGTCAAAAAAAAACCTACGTCTTAATATTAAAAGTATTTTTAGATGGCAGGTTCGCGGCGAACCTGTTTTCAAAAAAAAACTTAAGAGGTCCTAACAACGATTCAATATGCTTCGCCCCCATGTACACAGAGGTCCTCCCTCACACGAAGGTTTTTAAAATCAGTGAAAGAAAAAGCCGGTGGAAGTAATAATCAGTGGACGAGAAGACCGGTGAAAGTAATAATCAGTGGACGAGAAGATCGGTGGAATTAATAAATCAGTGGAGGAGAAGACCGGTGGACGAAACTGAGTGGACGAAACGGAATGGACAAAGTGGAGTGGACAACGTGACCCACACCCAAAAATATTGCATAGTGTGTTACTTATTTGCTGCTAATATTGTACCGTCAGCGATTTTCTGACAAAATGCACACTGGTGACTTAAATTTAAACTAGCAATCCACGTTTAGTGCACAACGATTGCAGTTATTCGAATAAAATATCAAATTTTCGGTAATTTTTTTCAATAGCATAAGAATACGATTGACCCGAGCAAACAATAAATTACAACAATTTCTGTTATAGTAAATAGGATTATTATTATGTTGGGGGTATTTTTCTGAAATAGATGAGACTATAATTGAAATTTAATACAGTAACGAACTTATCACAACCGTTGTAGGGGTTTAAAATTTTGCCAGTCTTGGTTTGTGGCCTATTTGGTTGTGTATTTTTTCTTAGTTGATATTTTGTAAAAAAAAATTTAGGAGATTTTCACTCCCGAAATGCAAGCAAGATTTTTTGTAAAATCGTTTAAATTAACCTTAAAGCTTTGAAAAAATAAATGGCAAGATTCGTTCTTAAAAATCAAGTTGTTGGTTGGTATAACTTGCTGGTTTTTTAGAGCTTTAGGCACTATTTACGCCAGCAAATTACTGCATGATCTCTAAATACGATTTTACAAAATAGTTATTTACATATGAGCAACTTCTCAATAACTATTTCGGTTTCAGTCGCTTGAAAATTATGATTAACTTCGTAGATACCAAACGAATTTATTTCAACTGTTCAAATTTTTGGAAAAAAACCAAGAAAGTGCATTTACAGGTTTAATAATCTACTGACGTGAAGTGCTTGTGCATTATGATTTCGTTTTCATTCCACTTTTGTTGTAGTTTCCTTTTCGTCGCTTTCAGTACATTTTAATAATAAAATTCTGGTTGACAAGTAGCCTTCATGTTGAAATGATCTGAATTCCACACTGCGAAGGGTAGATTGCAATGGTAAATACTTACATTGTCCCGATTTCCCAATTCAGTTGTTGGCATAAGACAAATAGTTCAATGAAATTAGAAATAATACTTAACAAGCTTTCATTTATATTTCGTTATTTTCTGTAAACTACAGCTGTTATATCTAGCTTTACGTTGTGAAACTGTATGAATATTTATTATTTGAAAATATTCCATTTACAAAAACAAATTTTGGAAATGAAACGCTTCAAGACATTATTAGATTATACATTGGTGATTTAATCAAAATCAAAACACGAAGTTATTTGTACGGAATTCAACTGTTGTTTACAGGTATTAATATAAAACACAGGCACCGATATTTTTTGCAAACTACATGTTCTTTCGATACGTCACTACTAATTACTTGTGATGATATGGCTTTTGTTAAAAATAGTAACCACAACCACAAAAGAAATGAACAATTTAACAATATTGAACTTATTGACTTCATTAAAAGTTTGTAAGCTGTCTAAACATTGGGGAATGTTATTTTTAGGTCAATTTAATTTTAAAAACTCCTGAGAACATAAGCACCGCTTCTTATAAGAAAAAACCTTTTTTTTTAAAGTAAACCTCATTATCGAAAATTTATTCTGTAAATCATTCATTTATGAGATATAATTATTTGTTTAGCTTATTGAGTAGATATCACAACTTAAGAAACATTCAAGTGTTCATTTCAGTTTTCTCTAAAATGCACCAATATCCTGACTCTTGTAAAGAAATAATATTGTCACCGAAATTAATCGCCACCATTAAATAAAATGGGGTCGCGTACTAGCTACAGAACCTATTAGTTAGGGAGCTGGTGGCAATTTAGGTATATGATTTCATCGTCGTTGATACTAGAACGTAATGTAATCTGCAACTATGTGAAGTAGAAAAAATAAGTGCCGAGCTTAGGTAGCTCTGATTTTTTTGTATAAATAATTTCGAAATTGTAAAAAAAAAACTGTCAAAAATTATAGTATCGTTTCTGTCATCAATTATATTTTATTAAATACATTTGATAGATAGTGAAATTAAAGCTGGCAGAAGTCAGGATTGTGGGAGTTGTTGTAAAAATAATTAATAAACTGTAAAAAAAATAATGAGTACTATATCATTCCATCGTCTTTTGAATAATTATTTGTATGTTTTATAGAGTATTTGTAAATATAAAAAAAATATGGCAGACATCTGCAACTCTGATTTTAGATGTAATATAAAAAACAAATATTTCATTTATTTTAATTTCTTTTATTAAAATAGATATTTATAACATGCAGTAGTCATTGCTTTCTTCGTCACTTTCATCCAGAATTCTGTTAGTAGCGAAATCTGCACTTTCACCCATTATCTCTCCTTCATCTGAGGATAAACATACATTAAAATCTAAATCTTTATTTATTATTCTCTCTTTCGCTGTGTAATTATTTATCTCTATACCCTTCATTTCCTGTTTTAAACCACCTACTTCTTCTAACTTTCATTTCCATGCGAACAAATATAATATACACAACTAATATTAGTGAGTGTGTATTTCTACTCCCTTGCAGCTGTCCTCTGTAGTAAAATACTTCTGTCTTCGAAAAGACAGTATCGATTTTTTCTGCCTTTTTCATTTTTATGCTTCCCATAACTAATAGAAATATTAGACTTAAAAGACAGAAACGATGTTATAATTTTTTAATTTTTTTTATAAGCATTTTTGCCGTAATATAGATTATTAATGCAACATCATCATAGTGGCAGAAGTAATTTTTTTAATCTCTTATAATATAACTTCAATAATTATTCTAATCTGCCTGCCGATGAAGTAATTTATTTTTTTATATATCATAATAATTAGAAAACAAATTAATTACTCTAAAACACAGCAGGACAAACTTCTGCCACTAGCATTAATCTTTTTTTTATATTAAATACAAGTTATTAAAACTGTCAACAGAAGCGATAATATCGTTTATGACACTTATAGTCCTGCGGCTGACTATACTTCTGTATGCAAGTCTGCGTACAGAGAATTTCTCTTCGGATTCATTAAATATACAGCTTAGGTAGTAAAAAAAATTCGGGTGGATTTTCCTCACCCCCCACGTTTTCCCGGAAATGGCGTCACGAGATGGCGATTTCCAGTATACATGAAAAACGTCATATATCGGGATCTATCCAACCGATTTTAACGAGAGTTACGGCATTGGATAGGTAATGAAATTCTGAATAAATTTTATTAGAACATCTTTGTTGTATAAGTTAACCGTTTTAAAATTATACCGGGAAATATGCTCAAGAGACGTCTGTCTTTGCCACGTTTTCCATTATCATTCATAAACCATTAAGATTACAGTAATAAACATTAAAACATAATTTGTTCGAATTTTTATAAATTTTCTAACAAGTGCTTATTCATAATAGTACGGAATGTAGTTTCCGAAATATGATGAAATATAGAAAATTAGTACTAACCGAACTTGAGCAAAATTCTGCTTTTTTTGGCGATAAATTGCTGTTTTATTTGCTTACTGCTGCTTTTCTCATTTCTTACAATTATCACACTAAATTATTTATTTCAGTTTAACATAACTTAATTGGGAAATGTCGTTGTGTTCAGTATTCAGTAAACATATTGACAATAACAACCATAATCAGTTTTAAATTATTTATTATATAACAAAGTGCAAATGCGTGGATATGATGTGAAGGATTTGTTCAGTTATGAACTTTCAGACAACTGCGTGCTTTTTGACAAAAACGGTCTTCCTATTCTATCTCAAAAGAGCTTGCTAATGAAGGAGCTGGAAAGTGGAAACGTTTCTGCATTCTGATGAATCTATAGTTTTCAAGCTTATGATAGCACTACTTACTGTGTTGTGGACGTTATGGGTTGCTTAAGAAAGCTTCCTTCCAAAGACAGAAAGGCCTTGGTTGATGCTTACGAAGGTTATAGTTCTGCTATTGCTAGAAATGCTTGAAGAATTGATCATGTCTTTGATTCCTATAGTATGTATTCTGCAAAAGATTCCACGCGTCTTAATAGACAGAGAAGTACTTCAATTGCACTTCAAAGTATTTCTTCAATAATGTCCCTGTACCAGTACAGCTGGACACACTTTGGTCGTGCTTTAGTAACAAAGTACTTTTGCAACGGTTTTTAAAGGAAACATTGCAATCTATAAAGCTTCAGCGACCTTGCGGTACAACTCACATTTTCAGTGGGTTTTCTGGACAGTTAACGGGGATATCGTTAAGCAGGAATGTACCTACTTCAGTAACAGATGGGTCTGAAACTAAACTTCCACAGCTAAACTGTTTCTCGACTGAAGAGGCAGACTTCCGCATGATGTTTCACGCCATAATTCAGTAACAAATCATAGAAACGAGAAGCTTCTCTTTATTTCAAGTGATACAGGTGTTACAGTTTTATCGTTGTATCACTGGAGTAAACTTTGTTGCAGCCTTCCTTCTTCGATCAACGGACTTTTGCAAGAAGGAACGGGACCGCTGAATAATTCTAATTTTCTTGCATGGACAATGAATCATTCAACTGTTAGAAACGTAGCATTTGTATTTAAAACAAAAAACAACCTTTTATATGAAAAATGACAATAACTTTTTATCAACGAACTAAATTTCTTTCAATCAAAACATTTCTTTTTACTCGCTAGATTATAACGATTTTACGTATCTACTAGATTTTAACGTGTAGTACTTAAACAAACTTGAAGATTACAGCAACTTTGGCAAAGGACTGGTGTAGGTGATTCTACAAGAATTGTTCGGTTGCACATTATTACCAATAAAATTGGTCCAGAAATGTGTTCTGTTTTGCCAGCAGCACATGCACTTTCGGGTGCAGACTATACAAACAAATTTGGAACAAAATAAGCATCTTTGGCTTGTTCGCCGTCGTTTTTGTTGAAAGACTTTGGAGAGTTTCCTCGTTCGTGGAAGATATAGGTAAATGATAGTTTAGAACTAGCAGAGCAGTATCTTGTTGAAGTGCTTAGAAAGGGATCTAAATGTAAAACAATGAATGAACTTCGTCTATGTCTTGATTGAGGACCACCCTCCTACAACCGGATGTATTAGTGGACATGTATTGAGGGCTTACTATCATACTTATCTGCAGAAAAATGCTATAGATCAGGGAATATACTGCCTCGACTCTACTCCGTTTGGATTTGAAATCTGCGACTATCTATTAGTAGTTCCTTCCAAGTGCATAGTAATTTAAATGGATCTTGTTCGTGTGGAAAGTGCGCAACCAGTAACTGTCAATGTCGACAGAATAAAATTTCCTGCCGACCGTTTTATGGTTGTGGAGTAGAATGCAAGAATACTTTTTAATCGCCACGACGAGGAGTTTGTTATATAGAAAATAATTTAAAACTGATTATGGTTCTTATTGTCAATATGTTTACTGAACACTGAACACAACATTTCCCAATTAAATTATGTTAAACTGAAATAAATATACAACAATTTATCGGCAAAAAAGCAGAATTTTACTCCAGTTGGGTTAGTACTAATTTTCTTTATTTCATTATATTTCGGAAACTACATTCCGTATTATTATGAATAAACACTTGTTAGAAAATTTATAAAAATTCGAACAAATTATGTTTTAGTGTTTATTACTGTAATCTTAATGGTTTATGAATGATAATGGAAAACGTGGCAAAGACAGACGTCTCTTGAGCATATTTCTCGGCATAATTTTAAAACGGTTAACTTATACAACAAAGATGTTCTGCTAAAATTTATTCAGAATTTCATTACCTATCCAATGCCGTAACTCTCGTTAAAATCGGTTGGATAGATCCCGATATATGACGTTTTTCATGTATACTGGAAATCGCCATCTTGTGACGCCATTTCCAGGAAAACGTGGGGGGTGAGGAAAATCCACCCGAGTTTTTTTTACTACCTAAACTGTATATTTAATGAATCCGAAGAGAAATTCTCTGTACGCAGACTTGCATGCAGAAGTATAGTCCAGCCGCTGGATTATTATTTTTACTAACATTTTTTGCAAGCTCCTATTTGATATTGCAACAATTAGTGAATGGCAGAAATTGTTTAAAATGATTATTTTACTTAGTACTCCAAGTCAGACGATGAAATCATATAAAAATTACTGCCACCAGCTCCTTAACTATATCTATGTAACTTATTGTTTTAACAAAAATTATTGTATTAAACGCTGCTAGTTGGCTGTTAACTTCAGTATACAGTTGAGTTTTGCAAAGCTTCTCATGAAATAAACTCTTTACCTTGTCCATTATGATTCATGGCAATGCACTGATCTTCTCACAAGTGTATTCTTACTGATTTTTCTATTTGATCATCCTTTCGCAGATAGAGGTAGACTGGATGTTCTGTTTCAAATTTTTAATGGAAGTAAATACGTCTACATTACCTATGTATTTTGAAGAAAAATAGGTACCTACTTACTTTTTATTATTACAATGCATTCAGGATATTTCTGAAGTTTATTAATTTTATGTAACAAATCATGATTTTGTACCAACGTATTTGGATAGGTACACCATTTAAAGGTTATTTACATATCATGTTATTTCTTAGTGGAGTCCATTTTTCACGAAGGGGGGAATTAGTATAGGTATGTATGTAAAAATACGCACAACCTTCCCCTTAAATTAGTTTAATAAGATGGAGACGGAAGTCATACAATTAAAACGATGAAGTTGGTGATCAATAAGCGACATGTTTCGGAATTAGCTAATTCCATTATCAAGCTTAAAATTCGAAGGTTATAAATAAGTTACAGCATTCCTTATAATTACAGTTGACGAATTATTAACATTATTGGTTAAAATATAGCTGAGGGGAGACACTTAAATTACAATATTACGAGCCAAACAAATGGACGTTGCAAACAATTAATTTATATTATACACTAAAGGGGTTCTGCGTGCAACTATTGCTCCCTGTCATTCCATCTTGTACCGCATTTGTAGTCAGTAACTTTTTCCATAATTTTACTTCTACTGAGAACCCCTTTAGTGTATAATATAAATTAATTGTTTGCAACGTCCATTTGTTTGGCTCGTTGTAATATTGTAATTTAAGTGTCTCCCCTCAGCTATATTTTAACCAATAATGTTAATAATTCGTCAACTGTAATTATAAGGAATTGTGTGCCTCGACACCCGTCACCGTTGAACTACACAATACTGAAAACACCAAAATCAAGCAACAGCGGAGCTGTCATCGTCAGCGAATAGTGGTTTTTGGTGTTTTCAGTGTTGTGTATTCAACAATGGGTACTTTACCATTTGATCAATTGAATCAGTGAAAACACACAGCAAGTTTTCCTAGATTTACATAAAACTTAATCTTTTATTTGTGGGTACATAAAATTAATAAATACATACTGAAATACTTGTATGTTGTGTAACATGTTTTTGGTTCCCTAAATCTCGATCAAATATCACAATGTAGTGAGTAGTTGCTTTTGCAGTGACAGTAGTTTTCAAGCCACGAAATTATTTGTCCGTTTCTTATCGTGAAACAAATTATGTTACAGGTTGTGTTTATTTACCAATGAGATCATTTTTCTCTGGTTGCATTACTTAAGAGATGCACTACTCTTTGATGGAAAGGAAATATTATGTAACACTGTCGTTGCCAGGCTTGATCATAATTGTATGGTCAAAGTCTTGAATTGTTCGTATGCCTTTGTTACCAATTGCTTAAAAAGATTTGTTTGCTATACTTTGTAAATGACGTTTATTTGTCGCTGAAAACCATTATTTCGATAAGTATTTAATGGTGTTACATTATCTAAGTTATAACCATCAATTTTTCAAAAATGTATCAACATTTCTGAATATTTAGTATCATCCAATACCGTTCAGAAAGTTAATTAAGCGGGGGCTCAAATTTGAATCTTTAAGTTATCCCTGAAGTGATCCTAACGCTAATCTTTGAAGTTGCAGCACTATACACTGTACGAAGCACCCATTGAATTATTTTGTAGTGTAATTCAGTGGAAATACCTTAGAAACGATTATATATAGGCGCTTCCTGACTTACGTTCGCATCAATTGATCTGCCTTTGTTTAAATCATCACATTTAATTTGTTAATAATAATAATCAGTGCATTCCTATGTATCGTGATTTATTAGAAAATGGCATATCATAAATTCATTAAGACTATGAAAACTGAGTAAACAATGTATTTAATACTAACAGCCGATCGTCAAAAAATGAAATTTACTATTTCAGTAAAAAATAACCTTTACTTTTATTTTATTTTTTGTTTTAATAAAAATTCTGTACATAATGGGGACATTAATAATAATTATAATTTGCGTAAAACTAAAAGTGATGTGAATAAATGACACTTAAGTTTAAAATTAAATGTAGATAGGTAGAATACATAACTCAGAATTTATGTAAAAATATACCCTGCATCGGTTAAATTTACATTAGTTGAATACTAAATATTAATTAAGGGGTAATCTCTGCATTATTTTTTTTTTTAATTTTAATGTACTGAATGCGAAATAAAATGAATATTTTATGTATGAATACTTAGGTAAAGCTTGCCATTAAAAATAAAAGTGTTGGCATTCCTATTTTTAGTCATTTATTAATAAAACATGAATTTTTTCTAGAGCGCTATCTATTAAGTTGGAATAATATTTAATATAAATGTTCATGATTTGCACGATTATATTAATAATTTATAGGTTCCATGGTGTAACGGTTAGCACTCTGGACTTTGAATCCAGCGATCCGAGTTCAAATCTCGGTGGAACCTCACAACTTTTTTTTATACAATTTAACACCAATACCTACGATCATTCAGTATTTAAATCATACCAGATTAAGGTATGAATCGAATGCGCAAAATAACACATCGGTAAAAAGGAGGAGCAGAAGTTTACGTTGAAGTATTTATGGGTGCTCGTATAATCACTATTAAGCGTGTTATTGCCCAGTAAATAAAAAATCATACCAATCAAACTACCGCATTTGCATAACCTCATTTCTGTTACAGATTTTTTAAATTTTTAAAGCAGTATTTAAAAGGATATTTGTAGATGCAAATAATATTATTTGCATTGGTGATTTTAATCTTAATAATGATATAGAGATTCAACGCTTATTGAAAAGTTTACAATAGTAACGGATTCATTTTACTTTTTCAACAACCACTACCTTAATTTTTGCTAATTTAGTTGCCTGCTTTGCTGCTTATTTCATCCAATTATGCACTATATGTATAGCAGAAGTAATCAAATAAATAACAATCAATCAATTATTTTTTTTCAAAGCATCTCGACGTGGACTATGGTCACTCATACATCTAGAAATGTGAAACTTTTCTATCAACTTTTTTTCTTTAAACGGAATTCTTTCGTTTTTGGATTGCTCTACTGAAACCAAAGACTATAATACGCTTTGCTGAAACTGCACGCCAATGCTGTAAGATGTTCTGATTTGAAAGGCTGACCCGCTGACGGGGAATAATCGGTATGATTCGCTGAATTCGACTCCGGACATGATAAGTTTAAAAATCAAAATTACTTTTCGTTTAACAACCAATTTTATTTACAAAAAGTTTTCTATATTTTGGATTTCGCAAAAACAATCTCAAAAAATTGATCTTGCAGCATGAAAGCTGAAGAATTTTTCTACAAAATTTCATTTCGTTAATTTAATTTGTTGAGTCTTCTTAGTTTTGAGGAATTTCAAAAACAAGAAAATGACAGGAACCTTTTTTCTAAAAATCAAATTTTTTGAATCTCCTATTACGATACCATTACACTGGTACGAATTTTTTTCCATTTTAGGGACTTGAAACTATTTCAATGCTTTTGCGAATTTGTCGCAATTTTCGTTGTGCAAAAAGTAAATTTATTTTACGTCATGTCAGCTAATTCAGTCGTATTCTTCCTAGATGAAGTGTTTGTAGCTGTTTAAATTCATTGTAGATTATTCGTATTATTAAGTTTCGTGTGTTTAAATGCATTTTGCTTTAGATGCCGACCTATTATTGACTATAATTGAATATTTTGTTTCAGATGGTGCTTCGGGAGGTATATGTATACCATTAGTAACACCATCGACACTTTTATTATCAAGTCGAGGCCGTGTAAAACTATATCAAAATCCAATCTTATTAAGATGCGGACCACCTACTCATCTTTCAAGTTATTTAGCTCCAGAATATCGACCAACCAAGCTATGTTCAGATACGGAAACGGAAAAGGTTAGCATTTAATATATTTTTTTACACATATGATTAGAATAGATCAATTAATTAGGAGGAAAGAGCATTGTCATTGAAATCGTGTTGATAAGAAACAAAATTAAACATAGAAACTTGATCCATCACTTAATGTCAAACTTTTACTCATCAACTTCAAAGTGATAGGAATGAGAGTTACCTTCAACATTTTTCCTCTTCCGTGCATATATATTTTGAAATTACTCTTATTATACAGGGTGTTTTTTTGGGAGCTTTGGTTAGACGTTTCTGGGAAAGTTGTATAGGTAGGTTTTTGAAAATGTCTACTTAGGGGTTACTCTGAAATCCGAATCCATCTAAAATATTTTCAAAATGGCAGCACTTCCGGAAATGCCGGAAGTAGCTACCAACTTCGTTATTTTAAATTGTAACCCCTATTTTTTATTGCATTTTTGGATTCTACGTGAAATTTCATAACTTTTGATACTAACATGTCAATATCTACAAGTTATGGTTTTTAAGTTATTTTCATTTATTTAAAAAAATGGCGGATACAGACGGTACTTTAAGAATTCATTACTTGAAAACGGTTGTAGCTATGGCAACCGAGTTTTCACCAGCGCTTAAAGGAAGAATAGGGCTTTCTTTTGGTGTACTTAAAAAAAAGTTATGTTGCCTACGACGCCACCTATGAGGCTCCAAATTTAAGAAAATTCAAAGACTGAAAACTCAAATTTTTTAAATGAAATGACCATTTTCTTACTATTGCATTTGATAGAGAATCAAAATGGGCACATTTTGATATTACATGTTCCTATCCCTATCTTTAATAGTTTCTGGCTTATTCTCAATTTATCGCATTGATAACATTTTTTTCGAATTTTTTGTAGTAGTCGACTATGACATGGACCATGGCAATCCAGTTTTGAACAAATCAAGTGATACTAAACCGTCACCTGTAATAGGTTAACATAAGTTTTTCAATAATCGAAAAAAATGAAAAATGGCTCGCAATTAGTTTTACATATTAAGATTTTTGGAATCTAATTGTTATTTATGGTGAAATGAGCAGAATCTCGTCACATGCCTGTCATACATTCATTGAGAGATATCCAGAAAGACCGCGTTCTAGTGAACGTACCATCCGAACACTGGAATGAAATTATTTGAATTTTGGAAGCTTTGTACCACCTTACCTACAGTAAGAGTTTTACGAATAGGCAAATGTTAAGGAACCAGGACTATTTTTTGGAGAACATTGCTTGGTCAGATTTGTAAATTTTACGCAATATTGTTGTTCCTGCAACAGAAGAGCTGCCTCTGCAAGAATATGCTCAATACTGAATCACAAGTCATACAATACTCCACACGAGAACATTCACGAAAAAGAGTTTGTGTTTGAAACTTGAAGGCGCTCATTTTGAGCATGTGTTGAAGAAGACAAGGTTTTAAATTGATTTGAAACTAACAGGTGACGGATTGATTGATTTAAAATTCGTTTGCCATAAGGCCAACTACTAAAAAATCCGAAAAAAATGGTATCATTGCAATGAAATGAGAATAAGTCAGAAACTATTAAAGATAGGGATAGGAACATGTAATACCAAAATATGCCCATTTTGATTCTCTATCAAATGCAATAGTAAGAAAATGGTCATTTCATTTAAAAAATTTGAGTTTTCAGTCTTGGAATTTTCTTAAATTTGGAGCCTCATAGGTGGCGTCGTAGGCAACATAACTTTTTTTTAACTACACCAAAAGAAAGCCCTATTCTTCCTTTAAGCGCTGGTGAAAACTCGGTTGCCGTAGCTACAACCGTTTTCAAGTAATGAATTCTTAAAGTACCGTCTGCATCCGCCATTTTTTTTAAATAAATGAAAATAACTTAAAAACCATAACTTGTAGATATTGACATGTTAGTATCAAAAGTTATGAAATTTCACGTAGAATCCAAAAATGTAATAAAAAATAGGGGTTGCAATTTAAAATAACGAAGTTGGTAGCTACTTCCGGCATTTCCGGAAGTGCTGCCATTTTGAAAATATTTTAGATCGATTCGGCTTTTTGAGTAACCCCTAAGTACAAATTTTCAAAAATCTACCTATAAAACTTTCTCAGAAACGTTTAACTAAAGCTCCCAAAAAAACACCCTGTATTCATAAAAATATAAATAAGTTCGATTGGGACAAGACCATAATTAAAATACCAAATCTCAATAAAAAGACTTGAACGTCACACCCTTTAGTACATGCTTTTCACTACATCGCCGCAGTGTTATCAACATTTTCCGCCACATCATAAATCTTACCACTTTTTATATTGAAAATAGGGGTTCGGCAATTGTGAATTAGTACTTAATCGCATAAATTACTATATGGGTATCTTTTCTTACTTCCACCTTAATATACTTAATTGAAAACACATTAAAATTGTTGTTTTTATACTCTTGCTGTTACTAAATCACATTACAAAAATTAATATTCATATATGCATGGACAGAACGTCATAAATACGTATTAATAAATCAAGATTTATGTCATGTTTGGGAATGGTCATTATTAATATTTTTTTACTTTATGAGATCATATTTCGTTGCAAGTTTAAAATAAAAAATAAGAAGAGAAACAAACTTTCCCTACCTTTGTTAACAAGATCAGAGTGTCACTGTCTTGTTTTGTCCCTTTGAGTTAGTTGTAAGGAAAAACAACCTACCAGCCCTTGCTGTTCTAAAAATAATTGACCAACAAATATAATTAGCTTTGATTAACCTCGCCATTTTGTCCTTGTTTATTTATTTATGCGTTATGAACATAACTGGTCATCAAATAACAATGTTCGTGTAACCAAAAAGAAAGAAAAAAATTGAGAAAAAAGGCAGATAAGAAAAGAAATGAGCCCTTCATCTTCTGCATCACTTTGAATAAGGGTTTTCATTTCTTTGTATATCCGACGTCCATTGTACATCCTACACACAAGATGCATTGTGATAGATTATGTCGCGGTGATTCTGATTATATTTCCTTTTTTTGTAATTATTGTCTGCTCAAACTTTTTTCCATATACATACATTGACAGACAAAAGCCTCAACACTGAGTAGTCATAATACAGTGTATTTGCAAATCGCTAGTGTTCTTATTTGGCACACATTTTTTGTTCACTTACATTTTGGCAGCTGGACAATGGCTCAAAAAACAACTATTTTTACAGAATTCTTCAATTGCACTCCGTAACATCAATAATCTGTTCAATAAACTCCATATAACGTTTTATTATTTTGTATTTTTTTTGTTATTCGTATTGTTCAAAATGATGCTACACCAAAGTTTTGGTTTAGCCACGCTATTGACGATATGGCGAATATTTATGAATTATATTTTCTGTAGTAAACAGCTTAAAATTTTATACGCATGAATCTGAAATAAATTAACATGTACATAAAGTAAATCCGAAAGTCGTATAACACATTTTAGGTCAAGATCTGTCTTGTGTGTGTCAAGATATTGCAAATGTAGCATATTGTTAACCAAATTTGCAAAGATATTTGTGCAATGACCAAACTTACGTACTCTATATGCTACACTTTCGTTCCAGTACTACCTTCTTTTGTTTCTAAAATAGGAAGGGACGTCAAAAACCGGGTTCGTTTTCAGATTTTCTGAAATTTTGCACATATGTATAACTATAATTAGGGCAATGTATGCAAGTTCAGCTACCAACGGCGTACGAAAGACGTACTTGTTTTTTGATATAGTAGTAAATAGTAAGTAATCAGGTGTCAATGAAGAGAATCTAAATTAGCATAATATTGAATCCTTTTATGACCCAAGGCAATCCTAAAAGAAAAGGGAAAGTTAAGGCTGCTGTCGATTTGCTGAGTATCTGAATGGTTTGGTAAAGCATCTTTCTAGTTGACGAACTTTTTCATGTTCTATTTTCCACGTTTTCTGTTAGTCGCAGCTTGGTTATGCAGTAAAACCGTACAACGAAATTTTTCTGAAAGCTTGTGTTGGAACAAGGAGAATCAGTCCAGTATGATTGTCAAATCCACATCTGTTGCGAGATCATGTATGTTGGAAAAAGAATCAAGGGTGTGTAGAAAAAAGTGACGGTGTAGTATGTCAAAGAAAAAATCTTTAATTTTTTTGTAATAATTTTTTGTTAATACAGTTAGTTATTTTTTCTCACAACGTTCACACGTTTTATTTTATCCGTGTCTGTTTTCTTTCGTGAGGACTTAATTACCGGGTAGGGATTAGGTCACTCAACATTTTTTGGTGACCCCGACGTGATTCTTTTTTGCTGTGAGATTTGGTTCCGTGTGTGCGTGTGATCGAGCGGACCACTAAGCGATAAGTTGAAAACGACGGACTTCTACGACGTGTGTGACGTATAATGGATGCGTTAAAACGAGCACGTAGGCCATTAAGAGCCAATCTAACGCGACTTATTAATGAACAAATGGACCTATTGAATAATGAAAATTACGATATTGTGAGTATCCAAGCCAAACTAAATTGCATACAAGAGTGTTATATTAAAATAGAGGCTCTGAATAATCAAATTCTCAACATGTTGTTGGAACTTGATACTGACGAGGAATATTTAGTAGAATCCGAGAGTATAGACACGTATACGCAAAAATACAATATAGTAAGGATTCGTACCGAAAATAGGGTACATGACGATCAGACAAGTGCGATAGGCAGGAATGAATCTATTGATAGTGCTCGAAATAACGAGGCCTTACGCTCGAATAATTCTAAGTATCCAAAGATTCAATTGCGAAAGTTTGATGGTGATTTGAAGGAATGGCTGGGATTTTGGGCTCAGTTCAAAGGGATCCATGAAGACCTACATTTATCGATAGCTGAAAAATTTCAGTATTTGACACAATCCATGGTTAATAATTCGAAAGCCCAGTCTGTGGTGGATAGTTTTCCCCAATCTGACGAGAACTATCAAAAAGCTATTGATGCTCTGTGCAAACGTTTTGGCCGAGAGGACTTATTAGTCGAGGTATATGTGCGCGAGCTGTTAAAGTTAGTCTTAAATAAAAGTGTGAGGGCAGGTCCTCAAATAGCAAAAATGTACGATGTATTGGCGTCACATTTGAGAGCGTTGGAATCTTTAGGTGTAACAAAAGATAGATACGCAGCATTATTGTTTCCACTTGTTGAATCCAGTTTACCCGAGGAAACACTGCGAGTATGGCAACGAAGTGTGTCTACAGATGGGCAGGAAAATAGATTAGAATCACTTATGCAATTTTTAGAGCAAGAAGTTGAAAGCGAAGAACGTGTGGCGCTGGCAAAATCTGGTTTTGAAGCGACAAAAAATAACAAACAAAAGGTTAATGAGACAAATGGGCCTTTGTGCACAGCAGCAGGTCTACACGTGGGACAGGGCAACGATAAAATTGGATGTATATTTTGTGGAAATCGACATCACAGTGATAAATGTTTCAAGGCACAAGCTATGACGTCTGAAGTCAGAAGGCGGATTGTAAAGGAGAAAAAGGCATGTTATGCTTGCTTGAAATTAGGGCATCCAGCTAGAAATTGTAAGGAGTCTGTCACATGTACAACATGTGGGCGGAAACATTATGCTCTTATGTGTCAACAAGTATCATTGCAGACCACGGCTTCGAGTGAGTCATCTACGGTTGCAAGTGCGCCTGTTATCGCAGCAGTTAACTCGACTACAGCTGTAACAACTATCAATGTAACCAGCGAAGTGTTGTTGCAAACGATATTGGTGAATATTATAGGCGAAAAAGGTATGTGCACAGCTCGATTGTTATTTGATAGTGGTGCACAACGCTCTTATATCAAGAATAGTTCTGCTAATAAAATTGGTAGTCGAGTAGTAGGTCAAGAAAATTTAACACAAACAGTTTTTGGAGGTACATGTAATGGAATAAGTACACACAATAGATACAGCGTAATCATTGAAAGTTTAGACAACAGTGTCCGACGAGACATTGAATTTTTAGGTCAAACAGCAATTTGTCGACATATTCCTAAGCTTACAAAAGGGCCATGGTTACGTGAATTAGCTGAAAATGGTATATGGATTAATGATATGCAAAGTTCTACTGCGGATGTGGATATCCTGGTAGGCGGTGATCTATATGGAAGTTTTATGACTGGAAAAATTGTACATTTGAGATGTGGTTTTGCAGCATTTGAAACAATATTCGGTTGGACTCTGATAGGATCTATGCAAGACACAATAGGGCTAGCGTTAAGTGTGACTAATTTATTCGTTCGAGAAGCATCAGTTACTGATCTATGGAATCTTGAAACCATTGGCATTATGGAACCTGCAGAAAGTGTTTCAAAAACAGAGAGGGAAGAATTTTCACGGGAGCACTTTCAAAAGAACGTGAGGATTAATGATGAAGGGCGTTATGAAGTTGGTTTACCGTGGGTTGTTGACAAAACTGAAGTACCATCCAACAAGGAAATGGCACAACGCCGATTGACAACATGTACAGAAAAATTACGAAAAAACGGCAAATTTCTTGATTATGCGAAGGTATTTGATGAATGGCTTAGCGAAGGTTTAATAGAGATGGTGTCTAAAAATGAGATCAACGGCCCTACACACTACTTACCACACAGACCGGTGTTCAAAGATAGTGAGACAACACCTGTGCGACCGGTTTTCGACGCCTCATGCAAGATTGGAAGTTCGTTATCGTTAAATGATTGCCTTGAAAAGGGTCCTAACTTATTAGAGTTAATTCCTTCGATTATTTTGCGTTTTCGTGAGAAAAAAATCGGTGTAACAGCGGACATTAGACGTGCTTTTATGATGATAAGTGTTTGTCCTGACGATCGGAACTTTCTTCGTTTTTTGTGGTGGGACAAAGACAAAACCATAGTGGAATATCGTCATAAACGCGTCGTGTTTGGGGTGAACTGTAGTCCGTTTCTTTTAGCCGCGGTGATTAACACTCATTTAGACTTAGCGGAAGAACGGTTCCGAGAGACCGCTGAGATATTAAAAGGCTGCTTATATGTGGACAATTGTGTCACCTCAGTAAATACAAAGATCGAATTAGAAAAATTTCGAGGAGAAGCAATCGAACTTATGGCTAGTGCGAAGATGGATCTTAGATGTTGGCAAAATACTGTGATTGTCAATGCGAATTCAGAATCGCAAGCGGAAAAGGTAGTGGGAATACTAGGACTTAAGTGGGATATTGTGAAAGATACTCTCAGTTGTGACATCCCAGAATTTTGTGTCGAAGGTGCGGTCACAAAACGTATCATTTTGTCGGTTGCTCAAAGAATTTATGATCCTATGGGATATATGGCTCCTGCCACGTTACTACCTAAGCTACTATTACAGGAAGTGTGGATATCAAAAATAGGATGGGACGTGGAATTATCAAAAGAACAAGAAACAAGTTTTAAAGTTTGGACAAGTCAAGTTAGGATATTGGGTCAAATACAGATACCACGGTGGATAACAGTTGAAACAGCAGAAATAAATAGTTGGAGTTTACATGTATTCTGTGACGCTAGTCAAAAGGCATACGCAACAGCGGTATTTCTGCGTAGCCTTACAAATCATGGACCGTGTGTGCAGTTACTTCAAGCTAAGAATCGAATAGCTCCCGCAAAAAGAGTTACTATTCCCAGGTTGGAACTGTTGTCGTGTCTAATAGCTGCTCGTTTAGCTACGTCTGTGAAGAAAGGATTACGATGCTCAAATATTCCGACGACTTTTTGGAGCGATTCCACGACTGCGTTGGCGTGGATAAAAGGGAAGGCCGTATGGGGTAATTTCGTACGAAATCGGGTTAATGAAATTCTAACCACTACGAGAGCAGAAGATTGGAGACACGTTCCTGGTACGCTAAATGCAGCGGATCTTCCTTCCAGAGGTTGTTTACCATCAAAACTCGTCGAGACGCCGGCGGAAAAACCAGAAGTGGATAATGATTTGGTTAGATCAGAAGCCAGAAAAACGGTTTTAGTTACTACCGTTCAGGAGAAGGATAAGGATTTATGGTATTTGAGACGTTTTTCAAGTTATACTCGCGCGATCAGAGTTATGGGCTGGATCAGGCGATTTATTGGAAATACGAAGAGTCTCAAAAGGATCGGTGACCTCAGTGTTGTTGAAATTAATGAATCTGAGGGAATATTAATTAAATGCGTTCAACAAGAATGTTTTCTTAAAAGAAAAGATCATGGTAATATTCAAACTATGGTGGATGAAAATGGTTTATTGCGTGTGGTAACCAAGATCAACAGAAAAGAAGATAAATATGATTTTCGTTTTCCAATATTGTTGCCGTCTAACCATCCATTAGTTAAATTGCCTGTAGAGCACAAGAAAATTCAGAAAAGAGACCCTGAAGGGGAAGAGACTATAGTGAGAAAAGAAGTCAGCCCGAAGCCAGTTCCAGATTATAAAGTGCCAAATTATACAGTTTCGCATTCGGGAAGAAAAGTGAAAATGCCTAAACGTTATTTGAATGAATAGTTATATTTTTTAATTTTTTCGTTGTAAAAAAATTGAAGGTGGGAGAATGTTGCGAGATCATGTATGTTGGAAAAAGAATCAAGGGTGTGTAGAAAAAAGTGACGGTGTAGTATGTCAAAGAAAAAATCTTTAATTTTTTTGTAATAATTTTTTGTTAATACAGTTAGTTATTTTTTCTCACAACGTTCACACGTTTTATTTTATCCGTGTCTGTTTTCTTTCGTGAGGACTTAATTACCGGGTAGGGATTAGGTCACTCAACAACATCTCTCCACAATATTTATTTCCTTCCACGACTTGTCCAAGATGTTTCAGAATTCCCCTCATAGGTGGAGTCGCTTTCAGTTTAATGGGCGCTGTTGAGTGGTATGAATCTTATTTTTTCGCATTCTCTGCCGGTGAGAAACGAGGTACTACGTAATCTTCTGTAACAATTTTCTTCTATTGGAATCGACTTCTTTAATTTTACCCATAAAAACGTCAAAATAGTTATTTGTGTATCAAGGTTGTAAAAGTGATCTTTTTTGTTCGAATCTGATGATTGCAGCCGAGGCGAAAGCCGAGGCTAGCAAATCAGATGAGGCTAAAAAAGAACTTTTAACCGAGATGCACACAACATTTTAAGCGACTATCACAAAAAGATATAAACTTTAATTTAAAAATCAATTTCATAATTTTGACAGTGACAGTTACCTGACAACATGTCACTTGCAGAGTGATTGTAGCGGCCGTAAAGTAACGTAAAAGCGGTTGTAACGTAAATGCGGCCGTAAAGCACGGTCTGCCGTAAAGTTGTTTATGATAGATGTCAAAAAAAAAGTTATACTTTACGGTTTTCAAAAGATACGTAAAACAACTGTTTATGTAATAGTCGCCTAAAAAACCATATTTCAAACGAAGCTGTGTCCAACAGTACTTGCAGGTAATCAAGATTCATATACCGCCATGAACGATAAAAGATTGTGACTTCTTGATTGTTGTTGAATTCTGTCGATTCGCTTGGTTCTTAGCACCAGGGTGATCTTAAATATTTAATTGGTTATAGTTAAAGGTCAAATGTGAGTTAATGTCTCTCAAAACATCTTCAGTGTTGAAAACTTCGTTTGCTCCTACCGCCAGTGATTGTTTTATGTTTGCTGCCAAACGTATATTAGGATTGTTCCGAGCGATAAAGTGACTATTAAGTGTTGTTAACTTAGAAAGAATGCCAAGAGGAAACAATGGATCAAGTGACGAGACGAGGATATAAAATAATTACTAAAAGAGAAGAAAGAGGTTACAACTAACAAAAAATGGACAAAACAAAAAAATCTGGAGAAATAAATCAAAACTGAAGAATTAGGTATATAACAAAGCAATATTTCCACGGTATGTAGGTACCTATTAGAAAAAGCAAAATAGGATTTAAGACGAGGCACTCTACATTTGGCGTGCTGGTTTATTACAAATTTCTGCATATCTGTGGTATACAGAATTTAATCGTGGCTCGTGAGGGTCGCCAAACATCGGTTGTTGTGCCACAAAACGTTGATGCTGTGCGCGAACTGATATCGCAAAATCATCATATGACTTATCGTGAGATTGAGGCATCCTTTGGTATTAATATGACGAGCATCAATAAGATATTGCACGAACGTCAAAAAAATTTGTCCACGTAATTTGACAACCGCTCAAATAAAGAATTGTGAATAATCAACAAAAGATGGTGGTGCTTCAAATACTGTGTGTAACATCTACACGAGTGACTAATCTTGGACTATGCGTATGAACCCGAAACAAAGCAGCAATCTACTGATGAATCTTCCAAGACGAACCAAATCCAACAAAATTTGTTCGTGGACGACACCCTTCCAAAAAAATGATCGCATGTTTCTTCGGAATAATTGGACATGCGACAACCGGCCGTATTCCATAATTCGATATTTGTTTTTTATGAAATAGAACCCTTGGTGCTTTAATGTGTCTGTAGACAGGCAAAGAATAAAAATCCCTTATCCCTTGATTTTTTGGGATCAATCAAATATTCAATAAATTCAATATACAATGAGATATTTTTATATTATAACAATAATTAAGCTAATCTAAACAATATTTCGATTTTAGCATATAGGTAACTACTTTTTTTCTTCAACCACCCTCTCCGGCCCAGTACTCCTCTGTTACCTGAAGTATTTGGTCTATGCCTGAAGCAAGTGTTAATTATTGTTTTATAGGTTTCATATTATGTTCATAAATTAAATATTTTGTGTTTTCATGGCATGAAATTAACTTTCACTCCGAAGACCCTTTTCTGTCAAAAATCTATCAATTTTACGACTCATCACTGTAAAATAGAAATGTGTAGCGTCGTTGATTTAAAATGGATCGAATTCGTTATTGAATGCTGGGAAATCTTATTGAAATATATCTTTAAATTTGTTTAATACATACTTTTAATAAAATTAAGGTTGTAAAGGTTCCACCGAGATTTGAACTCGGATCGCTGGATTCAAAGTCCAGAGTGCTAACCATTACACCATGGAACCTGTTGAAATTGCAACTTATTGGCATTCGTCCTATTTGTAATTATCTTAACGCGAAGATATATTTATACACTTACTTTCATTTAGTACATTGAATAAGAAGTAGGAATCACGCTGCAGTGTAACAGCATTAATTATAAATACGCGATTTCACAATAATTGAAAGATTTAATTATAGTAATTAATTTAAGAAAATTAGGCTTAGTTATTAAATAATAGATATCTGATAAATTAATATTTTGATCTTACTAATTAAAATTCGTTTAAGAACACAAAGCCGCTTCTCTTCGAATTATAATTATAAATTCATCATAAGATGAATAACCCTCGATAAATTTTTACTTTAAGATTATGAATATTAAAATGTTAAATTTCAATTTATTCCAACAAAGCAAATCGTAGGTATATTGAATATTGTACAAGAATTTATATGAAATATGTTCAAATAGGAAAGCTCCATTACCTATATTTTATTATTTCGATTTCAGATGTGGATTTATGGATTAGGGGAAACTCTAAAAAGGGCCGCATTGACAAGCCACGCCGCTACTTCACGTTTAAGTGGAGAGCTTTGCCAAGTTTTAACAGATATGACCAGACCTCAAGCTTCGGTTAGAGCCTCACTTATGAATCTTCTTGATGTAAGTACGACTTGTTTGTTTATTTTACATTAATTAATCCAACTTTGACTTTTCATTACTTACATATTCAAATTTATACCATTATATTGAACAACATCATTAACTAAATTGCAGATATTCAAATTTGCTTTTAGTTTAATCAATTAGTGCGGTGTAGATGTACTATATGAGCTTTATTTGAACTTCATGTTAATTAAATGAAGGCATCTGTTTTTAAAAATAAAACCACCTACGAACGGGAAATGTTTATTTTTCCCTATTTGCGTATGAAACATGAATATTTTTGTATAAATAACGTTTCTCCTTTTCAAAAGTACCTAATTTCGATAATAATTGATTTAATTTTAATATAATTATTTAAATACTCCTAAGAGTGTGTATTATATTGTGGGTTACAAAACCGATTAAAAATTAAAGTTAACCAACATCTTTTCCAGTTTACTTGTTTAGTCATTTTGACCAGTTACCATTTTCTTCAATACTTTTCACCATTGTACTTCCGTCCATCTAGTTTAACTCTTTTTCTTTGCGATTTTAAATTTAATTTATTATTATACGTTATTTCTTATTATCTTATTCTTGTGTTAACTTACGATATTAGCGACTGGGACAAACTTTTATGTTGTCACCTTTCGTCTACCTTTGAGGGATGTAGGCACTTTTAACGTCCTTTGTCCCGTAAGCGATATTGTTTGCTTTTCCGCTGCATATCGTTACCTTAATTGGTAATGTAGGCGTCTACCCAGTATTCCAGGTAGGTTCCCGGTCAAAACGGATATTAGAAACAGTTCTAGAACAAGAATATTATGTGTGGAACTAATTTGGCCATCCAAAATACATAATCTGTATAATATTTATTCGACAATCTGATGCAATGAAAGAAACTTTACAGCTGCATAAACAACATTATCTTGAAATATGTGCCTGCTTGTTCCAGAAAGGGATGAATGCTATACAAACACCAACATTCGTTTCAGTGCAATAACTTCCTATTTTGATGATTTTAGTGTAAGTAGATTAAAAAATTCATTTTGTGTATGGAATCCAACAACACATTTAACTCCAGAGACCATATAATAAAAATTTAACGCAGTTATTCTCCGAGTCGGTATAAATTTTCCGGATATTAACCAGGCGTATCATTTGGTAACAAATTGTTGAAAAAAATTCAAGCGAGAACAATAACTTGAGCCTAAAAAAATTGCGAAGAAAAACTAATTTTAGGATGATAAACTGAAATTCCAATAATTTACCACCTTTTGAAAGCCTGTATACGTAGAGAAAAGCATACGGAGATAAAACACGAGCTGCTTTTCTCCCGGACGTACTTGGGATGATTTACGAATGAGTCGCTGTTCCCAGTTTTGAAACTGGAATCAAAGGGTTTACGTCGAATTCGCAAAGAGAATTTAACTTCACTTATATTATACATTCATGAAAAAGCCAGTCAGTTTTCAATAAATGTAAAGTAATAATTGGTTCATTGAACTATGTATTAATATGATTTCATAGTTTGAAATTTAATTTCAATGGAGATTATACGTTTCAGTGCTCGACGCCGATTACGGCTACTGAAAACTATTTTCCTTTTGGAAATCAAATTAAAATATCATTGACGCTGTGGACGCAGTGGAACGCTGGCGTTTTGGTAATATCTTAATTAACAATTTTAATTAATCGGGGTCGCCACTAATAAATACTTTTCAAACAATTTCTTGTGATAATATTGAAGTAGGTACATAAATTTATTGAACTTTTAACCAATAAAAGTAGACGAATTCCATGGATGTTCATAATAATTCGGCATTCAAATATCACTGTCGTAACATCAAACCCTTTCCAACTTAGTTTTGTATGTGACTATAAATTACCTTTGTGACTGGGAAACATATTCCGTATTTGTTTAGCAGCTGTTTGAAAGGCGAGTGAGAAACAGGATAAGAGAACCGAAAAGGCTAATTTGTCACATCCCTTTGATTTTTTTATTTCGGATACTTGTTACCGCCAAATTGGTTGAGTTCGGGATAATTTTGCAACGAGAACGCTCGAATACCTCGATTGTAGTTTGGAAAGGGACTTTTCTGTTTTTCTATTTGTGGTAACTGCTCTCGAGCCGTGGGATAAACAACGCCCAGAATTTGAATAGGAAGAAGAAATGGTATGCAGGGTTATGAATTTAGTTTTAATTCTGTGTTTTGGAATTGAACCTGTTTGATATTTACAGACAACCTGTTTTAAGATTGTATTAGATTGCACAACTTAACATCTTAAATGGTTTAATTAACCATACAATAGCATAGGTTCTGCTGAAATTGTTGGCGTACATTTTGAAGCATTTCTGGTGACCTCCTTCATTCAGTTGTTGTGTAAAGATAATGGGTTACTCTTTATTTCTTATTGGCCGTTCAATGTCACGTTATTGGTATTAATAATAATAATATTTTGCAACAAATTACAAAAAGGGCTGCCCCGAAACGTTCTATCATAGTCTTCATAGAATAGTTCAGCAGCTCTGTTAGCATATGGTTAGCATAACAAAGACCAATTATCTCAACGCTCTTTACAGTTGTGTGCACCATAGTCAGTTTTAATTTATTAAACAGATTACTATAAAATACTTAATGTAAATTACGCTGCGCTTATTGACCACTGAAATTTCTGTTGGCATTTATCCAGTAACTGTTTGTAGTTTGTAAATATCAGACAGGCTTGATTAAAAGTTTTCGTATAATATTTTTATGTACAGGGTGTACTGTACAACTAAGAAAGGAGGCCGGCCATAACTCAGAAACTATTTGAGATAGAACAGTGAAATAAAAAATCTTATGATAAATGTGGCCAAGAGAAAATACTGGAAATTGTTTTCAATTTCGTACCATTGCCGCCAGAGGGCGTTTCACTGATTTCAATTTGAAATTCCAGGGTTCGCCGATATATATCAGCGGATATATATCATGATATATATCACGATATATATCAATTGATTTTTATCTTGATATATATCAATTGATTTTTTTCTGCCTTCTGAACTAAAAATTTTGGAGATTAATGTTTACGCTCGCAACACGTAGTGAAAAACTACAATTCAAAATAATTTAGATTGTTTCCCAAAATGGCAACCTCATTTAAAATTGAGGAAATCCCCTTTAACTTACCAGTTAAAGTTAAAGTTAAAAAATTCTTTCTCAAATAAACACTAATTCTTTTGTTACTTTTTTAAAAGAATTTGACACTTATATTATTTTACAAATTCCTTTCACATTTTTAAGTGTTTAATCCCCTTACAGAATGAAATTCGCTTTTTTTCTTAGCTTGGATATATATCCGATATATATCGGATATATATCAAAAAATCGGATTTTTGATATTTATTATAAAAATCGGATTTTTTCGAACCCTGTGAAATTCCCATTTTTTGGGCAATTTTCCTCATTCTAATTTACATTTTACATTTGCATATGAGAAATACACAGTGGCTTACCACTGTGTATTTCATGATAAATTAGGACACTTCGCTTATTATCCTACAACTTTTACATTTAATATAGGCATCTATCTGCAATCATTACGAAAATATCCATTGGGTAATTTATAATGGCTATCCCTGTACACTTTCAAGAGTGCTGGAGTTTTATTGTACTTTGTGCGTTTAAAAATAACAATATTTTGTGTTTCCACATTTATCCAGAAAATTTGAATACAGAACGTTATTTGGAAATTTTACGCAATAATAATAATAATAATAATAATAATATACATTTAATGGAGAAGTTTCCTGATGTTAATAATACTATATTTAACCAATTAACATTAAAATATAGATCAAAACTAATATACCAGTACAAAAATTTTTAAAATACGTCAATAAATGAGTTATTAAAGTTTACGTATTTAGCGCGGAACGACAGTAGTGTGACGTCATTTTACCTAATCGAGTTAATTAGAGGCAATACATTATTTGTATTGTAGGAGGATTTTTTAGCATCAGTCATCTTGTAATAAACAAAACACGCATGATAGGCGCAACTGAGTGCACCCCAATAACCGTGCACGTATGTACTAAGCGAATACGAACAGGTAAAGTGACGTCACACGCTGGATTAAGATACAAAATTATTCTTCACTTTAAAGGCTCGTAACTTTTTCATTTGTAGAGATATTTTAATGATTCTTTCACATTTTTGTTTTATTTTACTTATATTTTCATAATTAATTTACAGCAAAAAATGGGAAACTTCTCCATTGCCCAACAGATTACAATCCAATTATAGGACAATATATAATAGATAATGACGTATAATATAATAATTAATAGCTAATAACATCATAATATAATATAAAGTGTATAGATAAATATATAAATACAACATAACAATATAAGAACTAACAATTAAACAATTAAACTGAAGTACTAAGATACCTAGACAACAGTGAGGGTAGACACTGAAAATTTATATCAGTTCTGGAATTTGAGGAAACACAATCAAAATCATGACAAACACAGTAAACGGGTGATTTAAACAGAAAGTTAGTACGTGGACAGTGATTATAAAATATGGTAGAGTGACGTGAATAATAACTTGGGACCTGAAAGTTAATTTGATTTAATAAATAAGAGCAATCTACATTATTGTGCATGAGGTTGAATAGAAACGAGAGGCTATGAATGCCCCTCCTGACAGCCAAGGACCGAACATTAAACCTTAATAGAAGATGTTGTTCCTGCAACAGAAGAGCTGTCTCTGCAAGAATATGCTCAATACTGAATAACAAGTCATACAATATTTCACACGAGAACATTTACGAAAAAGAGTTTGTGTTTGGATCATGAAGGCGCTCATTTTGCGCATGTGTTGAAGAAGACAAGGTTTTAAATTGATTTGAAACTAACAGGTGACGGATTGATTGGTTTAAAATTCGTTTGCCATAAGGTCATGGCCAACTACTAAAAAATTCGAAAAAAATGGTATCATTGTAATGAAATGAGAATAAGTCAGAAACTATTAAAGATTGGGATAGGAACATGTAATACCAAAATATGCCCATTTTGATTCTCTATCAAATGCAATAGTAAGAGAATGGTCATTTCATTTAAAAAATCTGAGTTTTCTTTCAGTCTTTGAATTTTCTTAAATTTGGAGCCTCATAGGTGACGTCGTACGCAACATAACTTTTTTTAAGTACACCAAAAGAAAGCCCTATTCTTCCTCTATGCGCTGGTGAAAACTCGGTTGCCATAGCTACAACCGTTTTCAAGTAATGAATTCTTAAAGTACCGTCTGTATCTGCCATTTTTTTAAATAAATGGAAATAACTTATAAACCATAACTTGTAGATATTGACATTTTGGTATCAAAAGTTATGAAATTTCACGTACAATCCAAAAATGCAATAAAAAATAGGGGTTGCTATTTAAAATAACGAAGTCGGTAGCTACTACCTGCATTTCCGGAAGTGCTGCCATTTTGAAAATATTTTACATCGATTCGGCTTTTTGAGTAACCCCTAAGTACAAATTTTCAAAAATCTACCTATAAAACTTTCCCAGAAACGTCTAACTAAAGCTCCCAAAAAAACACCACTTTATTATCCCAACTGTATTCGTCTTAGAGAAGACTTTCCCTGTGTTGTATGTAATTGTTCCATATTTACGGCATTCTTTTCACATGTATATGTTTATAAACAACCACACTTCATCTAACAATACGTCACGAAAGGAATACATAATACGTATCAAAAATAGTACAACGCTTTTTTATATCACCTTCACCTTTTGCACAATGTGACGAGATATTACTTTAGAAAATGATACGCCTTGATTAAAATACAGATTCGAATTAAATTATGTGTTCGGATTTTTATGTCTTTTAGAATTTCCTTTAGATGTTGAAGCTTTTTAATTTCCATTTTTCTGAGCTTTCATTTTTATGTACTTTTCTCTACCTACACTCTCTTGAAAATGCACGGTATATCGAAGATACTTTTAAAAAAAACCTGCCTTGAAGATTATTAGAAATGTAATATCTCGTCGGAATTCGTTAACCTACATTTGTAAATCAATATGAAAACGAGTGGAAATAAGCAACATTTAACAACGTCAAGTATTTGATTTTTTTATTAATGCTTAATTGGCGTGTTATTTCCTTAATGAAGCAATTAAACTGGAACCAATGAAAATTACGATTTTCATTTCCAACTTCTTGATATCTTACTGTATACGACTATTTTTAATATTATATTAGAGAAGTGTGACACCAATTGCAAGCCACGTATTCGTTGTACTTGTTGAAATACCTTCAGCTGAGATAAAAATAAAGTGAGAAAATCAGTTAGGTGGGAAATGTGGGGAGAGAATATATTTTGCTGCTTTGCTTGTGGTTGTGACATTATAATTGATAAAACTCTAGAAGTATTACGAATAGGACGAGATAGTTTCTTCAAACGTTATAAAAACGTCATGTTTTATGACTTAAGTACATCAAAACTGAAAAAGTAAAACCTCCTGGATGTTTTTAACATTATGTTTGTTCCTTATCTCTAGTTAGAGGGCATAAAACAAGTGTTGCCTTAAATGGAAATGATTTATGATTTATCACACGATGTAACATAATTATGGGGAAGGTTTTGTCATAAATCATTTATTGCTTTACTCCATTTGGAGAGTTTTTCACCTTATTCACCTTATTATCAATCAACTTTAAGTGTTCCCTTGATGTTGTAAGTAATGCAGTGTACTCGTAGCTATTATTTTTGCCATAGAATAAACGCAATGATATATAAATCACTAAAACGAGTGATGATCGTCCTACTTCGTTGAGAAACGAATTTCAGTGCACTTAAATACCAAAATAAGAGAATTTGAGGAAATTAGGAGAATATTAATGTAAAATTAGTACATATGAACTGCTTTTGTGCTTCCTGTAAATGAAATCAATTTGAAAATGATCACAATTAAAATAAGGGCGATTTATGAATGGGAGCCAAAAAGCGTGTCTGTTTTTCGTTTGCAATCGCTGATGGATTGTCCTTGTGCTGTTCACAATTTTGAAGGTTGTTACTGAAGTCTTTCGGATCTTTATATTGCTGCTTTTTTTCCCTTACATCGATCAAAATTTTTCCAATTTGGAGTTATCTTCTTTCTGAAACTTGTTCGCTTAACTTCCTTTACAATAAATATTTAACAAAATTTATAGGTACACTTTCAAACTTCTGCAAGTATTGTCAGGATTTACTTAAAATAGACATTACTTCTTCTTCGATATAATGATATTGCCACCATAATACCCGCCTCACGTTTTCTAAATTCCTCCGAAATGTGATTTGAAGCTACAGCTCGTCCATCCTGACTTTGATCAACTCTCAGTTATCATACTATTCACATAAGTAACACACAGATTAATTCACATAAGTTTATATTCTGCCTACCATACGAAACATAATAATTTTTCTCTCACCACACAACTATAATATTGTGTACGTTATGTACGTTTACCGGCCACACAGTTATTCATAGTTAAATAAAATTTATATTTTCATAAGGCACATCCGAAAGTTGGTTATTTTCAATACGTTTCATTATCAAGAACTATTATAACAAAATAAACTCTTTAATGTTTGGGGATTCATGTTTTGGAAATACCTGGTGTGTTGTCCAAATGTTGTATTAAAATTAAATCAATAATTTATATTTGTAACATAGGATAGGAACTTTATCATAATAATAGTTATTATAGTTATATTGTTTAATAAATAATGTTTTTGCTAGCCACATTTCTGCCCGCTATGCTACGCTTTCACATGGAAATTATTCAAAAATATACCCTTTACATAATCATTAAAAAGTATAAATGAAATACTTTTATTTTTACTTTTTCTGAATTTTTGCAAAACTTTTACAATTATTGCAGGGTTTAGTATAGGAGAATCTTTAAAAGAAAGCATAAAAAGTTAATGTTACTGTAATATAAAAGGTAAAGTGGCCCGAATTATATAAAAAAGTTTAGAAAAGATGCTTTTTATGAGGTTTCGATACAAAAATGATAGGGTTATTCTATTTCAGTCACGTATCCGCAACGCTTTACATAGCGGAAAAACATTCAATAAAATGTTTGTCAAAATACGAACTTTATTTTCTATTAGAATTGCACGTCATACATGTCAATGTTTGAGAGATGAAAAAGTTTGTCATTAGGAATTTTCGATATTTCGTTTATTACAGTTGTGTATTTTTGAGACGAAACGAGAACACGTCCACCTAAAGTTTTATCGCGTATCTAACGTTATTCTCCGTTACGTGATATCTTCCTGTAACGTCAGCTCTCACGAGATCTTAGGAAAGGCATTCAAAGTACGTGACAATTTTTTTCAGACAGACGGCAAACCCTGTTCTCAAATATATCCAATATTGATATATTTGTGGCTTACACTGAATATAACATTTTATGTGTTGCTATTAAGAACGAAAAAACCAAAACATAAGTTTTATGTCCAAATTTCAATCATTTACAAACAAAATAAGAGTCTTTCAAGCTAACTCGTGTGCGTTATCTCACAACAACTGCTAGCTATGTGTAAAATACATTATTGAGTGTGCTTTTGAGCCAAAATAATATCTTCGTCGTTATACTTACCGACGTACTAACGCTGACAGTCTTTTGAACCACTGTAAATTGACGGAAGACTATGGTTTTGTCATAAAACGCGGCCCTTTAAAAGTGTTACGATTCATTTGTTACAGCACGAATTGTCTTTAGGAGAGGTACCGTAACATAAACTCAAAGGAAAAGAAGACAATTATTCTGTAACCGGTCTTTTCGATAACATTCTCGAATTTTGAAGGTTAAGGTATTTGTATAAATGTGAGATGGGACTTTATGAATCAGTCAGTTGTGTGAATGATATGTGTAAATACCTTGTCAAGAATCATTGAACTACAGATTCTAAGGTAAACTCTTTTGTTTCTATTTTAACATCACTATGCAGGAGTAAATAAATAAACTTGTTTAATAATCGCTGAGCAGCTGTTTACAGGCTTTCGTGCGGAAAATCCCGTATTTTCTGGAATCCTTTGTTGTGCAGAGTACATTTTCCATGCCATAATATGTGAACTGACTTTCCTACAACTCTTACCAATGAACAAGACTATATTGATCGTGAGAAAAAGTGAGCTAACTCCCTTTTTCATTCATTAAGTTAATTATTTTGCATGATCTGTGGTAAGTAACATCATCCTTCTGAAATAACATAACTTAAGATCTAGAAAATTCATCATAGTCAACAATTTTGGATTTCTAAGCACAAAATACACAAAAAACAGCGATCTTTAGTTTATGACTGCTGGCCTTAGATCCTCTGCAATTACGGGCAAGTCCTGTTTATAGTGTTAAAATTATCAAACGTATGCTTAAAAAGCATAAACACTATCAAAATAAAAGAGCATATTCACAACTGTTGTCAGGTATCTAAGTGCACGTCGTAAAATCAAAAATTCCACCTTACTAGTTGTTGTGGGTAGTTAAAAAAAGCTATCAATTGTTATTTTTTTTAAAACTACTCAGGCTCCTACGAAATATGCAACCATATTATGTAACTCAAATGGTATTATTGAACATTTCCATTTAACAGTTTCAAAAGGGTTACAAACCTCTTGAAGGATTCCAACCAAACTAGAACCAGATACAATGTATAATCGTAACTTTAAAAAACCTAGTGACTACCATTTATTAAATAATAACAATAAAAAAATACACTACGCGTCCAAACGCTAACAAGGCTGAACATTTGTTGGTGTCGTTTCCAAACTGTCAATTCTGTAACTCGAGCATATCAACTTCAGAAATGGGCGCATGTTACGCATTTAGTTTACAAATCGACTTACAACTTTCCAAATTTAAAAATACAGCACACGTGCTGCTATCTATTATTAAAAAACGGTATTTCGTGTATTAAATGTTTAGGAACTTTGTAATATACTATAAAGAACTATGTTTGTAATTGCTTCGGAACCCAAACGAATGGTGGCTCCGTGGAAAAGTGATTCCATGAGGATATTTCTTCAAATAGTCGATTACCGGGGCACTCGGTTCCCATTCGTACCTGTTTGTGCCCAAACAGCTTGTAATCGAGCTTAATTTTTCCCGTCTCCGTCCCACAGCGTATTAATTTGTGTACCGTTTCAATTTGCTGCGGAGGCGGTAATTCAGCTACGAGACCACATTAAAAATGTTTACTAAATGTTTAGGTCACTTACTCCTCCAATCTCCGATTAAAGAGATACCGATACTTTGGTTATTATAGTTGGGTGAATGTTTTCCGACGGTCGACCATCCTCTACCAACGTAAACCTTTCCGTCTCCACCGACCGCAAAGCTGTACCCAATATCATTCCATTTATTCTGAAACTGAATACGGGGGTTATTTATCTTACAAATTAATGTCTACCTGATGTAAATCTTGCATCCACTGCATTGCTTTTATACAGTCTTCGGTCGACGAACAAGCCGGTGGCTGATAGGTGTGGTGAATTATCACATAGGGCACAGGATTCGCCATACTTTCCGTTGATATTGCGGGACGCGCACCCCATTTCTCCCTTGAGACCAAGTCAAAATCACACACTTCGGACACATTACCGTAAACAGCAGAAACGAACAGACACATAAACAACTTATACATTTTGCAATATTTGTTTGAATAAAGTCGTCAAAGATCTAAATGACATTGGGTTATCTTGTGTTATGTGTCCTTTCAGTGCTGATAATTAAAATTTGATCTTGACATTTAGTAATTAAATTAAGGAGTGGGGAGGGGGGGCGGGAATTTAAATAACTGGTATACTCACTTATCCTTTCTTTCACATGAACGTATACTAATTGAGCATGTTACAAATGGGTGATAATGACGTGTGATTCTAATTATGTATTAGGTGTTTCCCCTTTTTAAACTTTACTCGTTGTCGTTTAGTGGAATGCGGTTTTTTAACAGGAACCCCCTGCTTATTTCTCACTGTTTACATGAGTGGTTAATTTCAGTACTAATTATGCTGCTTGATATATAGATACATTTTCGAAAACGCGATTCAGTCTGTCTGATGAATATGCCTGAAAAAACTGTAACAGATATGTTAGATACATGGGATGGTTTATTGCCAATGACCTGATCTAGATCACATTCAGTTTTCCCGAGTTCAAAGGTCGCTAATTTAAGAATTGGATTTTTGGAACAGGGTTTAGGCCTACCCGATAGAGCTTGATAAGTTCATCATTTTTTGTTATAAGGGTCAAGTCAAGGGTTCAAGTAAATTTGAAAAGTCCATAAATTTTTAATGGTAAAAAAAGTCTTTAGGCGATATTTCTGCTGAACATTAATTCGATGTTTTTCTCCTTCAAATAATCAATTGTTCAACGTGCTGGCATTGTGATGATGGAGGAGAACGATGCGATCTCTTTGGTTGTCGATATATACCTACTTATATTTTATAACATTCAGCGTTAACGGTATTTCGATCTTCTAAACCTAAAGGAATGGTTGCGACATTCCCAGTACAATGGAAGAAACAAGGGATTATTTTCTTGACAGCGCCGCTTTCAAATAATCACAATACACTGCAATTATATTTTCCCCTATATCTTCTAAATAGTTTGATTTTTTCATTGACCTCTCTCAGTAAAGTACTCTTTCGTTACTACTATTACTAAACTGTTCACAAATTGATGTTTCTTTGGTTAAAAAACGATAAATTAAATTCGGTATTAAAAATTCTGACATACATGATATAATTGCCGTATGGTTAGTTAGATTCTACACACGATGCGACATAGTCTTTGTGTAAATTTGCAATTGTCTTACCACCCTAAATAAATTGGCTACTCGTTCGAGTCCGAAAATAATGGGATTCGATACGAGAAATGTCATTAATGTGTTCAATAATACCTGTTCGAATAAAAGGGCGAAGTTCTTTATGTGCTCCATGATTTTCCATTTTTGTCAACACTGTTATCAGTTATCACACTCCTGTTTGATAAACCCAAAATATTCAAAAAAAAAGGAATACACCATTTTTCTTCATTAACTAAGAAATAATATTCCTCGCTAACTAGTGTGATGTCGATAAAAGTCAGAATTGTGCCTTCATTTATCGAGCTCAGCGATCGGCTGCTCCATGGTCTTGTCTCTGGTATTGATCCTTGCGTAGACATAGTGCTTACGTCGCCTGCTATGACGATTCTACTACAGATGCATGCGATATCCATGCATCTGTAGCATTTCTCAGGTTTATTAACGCCCATACCTTGCAGATTTTCCACCCGATGTGTATTTTGCAGAGAAATTGTTTGCCGTTTGAATCTCTCTGTTGTTTGGCCTAATCGATCGACCTGATCTCCATGCCCAACAAGTTTATCTCATTCAGCGCCTTTTTTCGGGCTTGTATTATGTCCGCTAACCGGTGTCCCATTTATTCCCATCCATTGATCTCAAAATTAGATACTAGCTGAATTTTTGGAAAATTTTCGAAAAAATGCGAACAAATAGAAACGAAATAATCTATAAAAACTTGATAAATTAGTGCGAGATACTAAATAAAAACTTTTTTCTTTACCATTTTCCAAAATTATGCCTAATAAACCTTTTTTCTTCGCCATAGATGTATGTCATTTTTTTCCAATCCTAAAATCAAATAAGTAATACAAAAATTTTCCATGTGAAGGTAATGTGAATATTATTCCTTACGTAGACTATATGTAGAGGTTTCTAGTCTTCTACTACAAAGAATGCTGATAACAAAATTTCTTGAAAAATTCTAATTGGCTATGTAAGGAAGAATTAATTGTTAAAACGTACCTATTACAGACACCCTGATTTCTAATTTAATAGTATGAAATTAATTACTCTCTAAACGAAAACGAAAAGGATTTTGGAATAGCAGAGGTGGCGCGTTATATTTTACTTTTTTTCCCCATTTTAACGATCGAGGAGGTGTAAACAAAAACATTTGACTTTGGAACTTTGCTTAGACTATGATAGGTGAATATACTAAACGTATACTTATACTTTTGAGGGCCGAGTGTGAAATTTTCGTTTTTCGGTTTTTATTAATACATATCTCGAAGAGCGATTAATTAGATAATTTAATTCTTCTTCATTTATGGTCACCCCCACATTCCGCCTCGAGAATGATTTAAAAGTCAAAGGGTTTAGTTTAACACTAATTACGAAATAATCTACTTTATTCTCCACATTCAAAAATTTATGATCAATTTCAAAGCCTTCTTCTATGATAGGAACTATAATGTTACTCAACCCTTGTACCTTACCTAACTATCGTTTGGAACGGAAAAAATTCTTTTGTTTTTTTTTTACTTTTTACAAAAGGTGCCACTCTGGACGCACTCAAGTTCGAGTCGCTTACAAAGGAACTAATTTTTCCACCACGAGACCGGCAAAGTTCAAGAAAAGTATTCAATGTTAATTAAGCTTAATAAGAATAAGAATAAAGTAGATTATTTCATAATTAGTTTTAAAGTAAACCCTTTGACTTTTAAATCATTCTTGAGGCGTAATGGCCATAAATGAAGAAGAATTAAATTATCTAATTAATCGCTTTTAGGTAATAATAAATTAATGTAGCTAATATTATTACTCCCTTATGACCGTAATGTGTTATGTTTAATATTGCATATTCAGGGATTCAGCTTAAATTACACATTCTCGGTCAAATGTCGATTATAACACAATGTAGGTGGGTAGTAAATATTCTGCACACAAAACCAATTCCTGTTACATCGATTATGTCAAATCTCCAAGGAATTTGGTGGTTGTCTATGACATCAACACTCGCATTTTTTAAAAATCCGAGTAAATAAATTTTCGTATTTCACGCAACTTCATTTTACAAATTTCTGTCCGAGACATAAACTCACATACGTGAGTGTTGTTACAACGTGCTAGAAGGAATTTTGTTATCAACCTCAACAACCATTTAGAGGTAGTGTAGTGTAAATTAAATATGGTGGTTTAAGGGCAGTACTTTTAAAGTAAATGATCTCTTGCTCGGAATTTGACAAAATATTGTTTCATTACATTAGATATACGTAATTCAATTAGACAATTACTAGTTTCCGTTTTTAATTCACCTCTAACGTTTATGAAGCGTGAAATTACATTGTGTGCACTGTGCAGTGCACTAGTATAACATTGGTACTTATAAACTTTGCCGTAAAAAAACACACCCACCCAATTTTCTGAAAAGGACGAAGAGACGTAACAAGTTTGACAGCCGTCAATTTAACAACTTAATTAAAACTTCTTCCTACGTAGTAAATTAGACATTTTCCCCGCAGTGTGTAGAACGTTGTAACGAATGCGATTTTTCCCAAACCAATCACCCAATCACGTTTCTTAACGTAACGCTATAAAATAGTTCCCCACCGTTGACAACTAAATCCCTTCTGGTTTAAGCTGTCCTTTAAAGAATTAATCACCCTTAACGATTAGACAATGTTGAAAAAAACGTTCCTACCTTGTCTTATTTTTTATATTACATCTAGAAAATGTCTAAATTCCTATAATTGACGCTAAATCCTTGCTGAAAGTCGTAAATTGTTGTACAACAACTCAAAGCTCTTTATTTATAAAACCAAAACTTTGGTGCACCCTCTATAATCGATTAAAAGGCTACATAACAAACGTGACGTTCCAAATTCTAGGGAAACGTTAAATTTATAGCTCGTGTTAATCACTACCATAAATTTAAGATAAATTTGTTTGTGCTAACTTTAAAATACAAATATAAAAATTATAATAAAAGAAACGTTCATATTTTGGAAATTTATATCATCAATGTAAATCACTTCCTACTGGTCGTAAAACTATAGTGGTCTGTATTATTATTCTAAAATCACTTTACGAAATCATCCGCTTCGTATGGCTGAAAAGAACAGTTTTGTTAAGAAGAGAAAATAAAGGAAATGGAATGGAAATCGATTTTAGTTTGTTGCTTCTAACTTTAATTATGTTGTGCCATTCGTGTTATGTATTACATTTCCGGAAAATACGCAAATTAAGATGAAAAGATTCAGAAAATAATTATAAAATTCTACGTTATTAGGAAACTGTAAAAAACATGCACTGTTCGAGGTACAGATACACCAAGAATAAAATCGGATCACAAGTTATACAGAAACAGAGTGGTTCATTAAAGCCGGCGAGATACCATATCTTGAGAAGTAACAGTCATAGAGCTTTAGGGCGAAAACTTCTAGAGAAAAGTAACCAAGAAATTGCTGGAAATAATTTTGAAGGCTAAGGGTGCGTACGTTATGGCTGTGGAGCCTCAACTACTAGTCCGATTTTGATGAAATTTAAACTAAGGCCTATAAAAAAACTTCATCGGTAAAACAAGCTTCTCATCAAGATCGACCCAAAGGGGCCCAAACTAGGGGCGTTATTTTGGGAGAAAATATTCAAATTTTAACCCAAACTAATTTCCCTTGATGAAAAGTTAGTAGACATGGTAATAAGTAAAACGCCATTTTTCGTTTGCTTCTAAATTCAAAATGGCGGCCAATATAGCAATTCTCCAAGTTTTTACTTTTTAGGGTGTAGCTGAACAGCCGTTTAACTTAATTAAAATTTGAAAATTGGAAATGTAGCCATAGGATGGCCAGAACTTTTACTTATAGGTAATTGATAAGGAACAAAAATTTAACATGGCCAATTTATTGGTTCCCAAAATGTGCCAATTTATTGGTTTCCAAAATTGGTCAAAAATTGAAATCCGATTTTTTCAAAATCTGCTCCAAGCATTTTTTTATTTTTTGAAATGTTATACATATAGTTCACGAAAAACTATTGGCACTACATTTATTTCTTTATTTCCCATAGGGGAGGGGGAATGAATGTTTGAAGTTGAAAATTTTATATCTTCATAACTTTTTTGCTAACAAAGATGAAAAAATAAAATTGTACAGTGAAGTAGAGGACATAATTGGAAAAAATTGATGCGCCGAAGTGCGACTGGAGAATTCGATTTTCACGAAGGGGTTTTGATGATATAGAGGATTAATAAACTCGCAACCTCCCCCTTGACAAATATATTTAATTAAGAATTATGATATTGTAATCATTAATCATCCTTTAATTCTCTAAGACAACTTTTATAATTAGATGTTTGCTATATTTTCGGCTTGAAAATGGGTTATTCCCGAAACATGTCGCCGCCAACAATATCATAATTCTTAATTAAATATATTTGTCAAGAGGGAGGTTGCGAGTTTATTAATCCTCTATATCGGGATATTATATTATTTAGAAAATGACTTTTCTTTACATAACCCTAGCAATTACTCGCCCTATCGCTAGAATTCGGAACTTCCAGCACTTTCTCTTGGACATTAAGATTGTCGCAGGCGCTAAACTGGAGCACCAGAGTTCGTATCTCATTGGAAATCATGTGTAATTTAATTTATGATTAAAAATGTGACCACAAATCAAGATATCCAAAAAGAAATTAACAAGATTCAATGCTTCAATATCACCAAATATCATATTACTCAAAGCCCTTCAGGTCTTCAACTCAAATAAATGAAACGGTGAAAATTAAGAAAACCTTCCACAGATCCTTCGGGATTAATCCGAATGTGCAAAAAATAAAACAAAAAAATGTACGCTGGTCACGTCAATATTCGTCATATAAAAGAAAATAATTTTGAATCATTAAAAGAGAAGTTGCAGGGTCAGGGTCCATTTCAAAAATAAAATATAGCAATGATCAGCCCGAATGAAATAGTACCACTACCCAAGGCCTCCTATAGTCACTACCCCCAAAATATTGATTTGAATTTTAAACTTAAAGGCAGGCTAAATGGGCGTAAGACGAGCTGCGTTATTAAAGAGTATTTCTACAGTAAATTGAATTTTTCGCCATTTTATGTGTTGAAAGTTATTTAATAGAAGTAATTCAATTTACAAATGGCTTCGACCAATGGAAGAATGTCACAGCCAGAATGTCTGCAGATGAAAATGCCAAAAAACATGTAGCCGAAGTAGCTATATCTAATTTGCAACAACATGAAAAATTTACAAACAATGATAATTTGCAAAAAGGAAACTTAAAGTTATAAATATGTACTGGATGGTGGAAGTCTGTTGCTATTACAGTCCTGGCAAAGGCAAGGTTTCTTGCCTATCGCCTATTTTTAATTTTGTTATAGCTAAATTGTCCGTTAAGTGTGACTTAGTATATTTTCAGAGAAATTAGAGTAATAAAACACTCAGCCTCACTATTACCACAGATAAGTTACTTAATTACTCTAATTTCTCTGTACTTCAAATTGATTGATTCCATTGTTGGAAAAGCTCTAAATGGGGTGCGTGGTAATACCAAATAATCCAAAAAGGGGATTAATAAAAACTCGCAACCTTCCCCATGGTATGTTTTCTTTGATTGTTGAAGCTATGAATTGGTTTGATGAAGGCAATTCACTTGTGAAGATGGTACAATTAATTCTTATTTATAAAGCGACATGTTTCGACAACTTAAATTGTTGTCATCATCAGGCTAAATATCTATAATATATGTGATAACTAAGAATAACAAACTTATGTATACTTACATTAAATTTAAGGTAAAATTCGATAGAGCAATTGAAATGGTGACAAAATTAAAGAAAAAGAAGAACCCCCAAAGGGTTCATCGCTGGAAAAGAGTAGGGTTAGCAAGTGCGTAATAAGGAATCCACAAACTTACCTAATTTTATTTTATAATTGTATAATTTCCATCCTTCAATTATAAAATAAAATTAGGTAAGTTTGTGGATTCCTTATTACGCACTTGCTAACCCTACTCTTTTCCAGCGATGAACCCTTTGGGGGTTCTTCTTTTTCTTTAATTTTGTCACCATTTCAATTGCTCTATCGAATTTTACCTTAAATTTAATGTAAGTATACATAAGTTTGTTATTCTTAGTTATCACATATATTATAGATATTTAGCCTGATGATGACAACAATTTAAGTTGTCGAAACATGTCGCTTTATAAATAAGAATTAATTGTACCATCTTCACAAGTGAATTGCCTTCATCAAACCAATTCATAGCTTCAACAATTAAAGAAAACATACCATGGGGAAGGTTGCGAGTTTTTATTAATCCCCTTTTTGGATTATTTGGTATTCTCTGTACTTCAACCCCTTTTTGTGAGTCCGGAACCTGTATTTCATGATTAGTATATTTTCCCGTTATTATAGTTCCTTTTGGCATATGTTCAATTTAAAAAACTGATTTCCAGAGAACTGTAGTTGTCACTTTTCCCGTAGAAAATTGAGCCTTCGCCTTCTTGTTTGGCGGATAATTCTTATGAACTACACATCTCTTTTTCGTGAAATCATTCATGTCGACGTTTTGCTCATTTAAAAAAAAACTCGTAATTTAATTTCCTAGCAATATAAAAACATTTACTCGACAGTCAATCAACAACTAATCATCAACGTTTTTGATGATTTCTTCAGTTCGTAGTACTAGAGGTTTCTCACACTATTAGTGTGAGATTAATGGATTCCATACCCAATTTAAACTGCTAACGTTCTGTCCATATACTGCCTCTATTCTGTAATCGATATTCTTCATGATACTGCCTTCTTCCATTAGAACATTTCTATTTCAAATCACGCATTTTTGCTTCTATATGAAAATTCAATTTGAAGCAACAGAGGGCACGAAAAAATGCATTATATCTAGCGACCCTAATACGTAGGTAAGTTAAGTTGCTTAAAAAACATTTTTCTGTGTAGGTATCCCAGAAAAGTAGAATATAATATAATATGGAAAGGATAAAATGGATTTTACAGTTATTACCTAAACCGTAACTTTTTGACAAATATATACGAAATTTAGTAGTGCTTTTTCACATTTTCGTTACAAATCCTTTCTATTTAAGCATCAAATCGCTTCTAATTACTCTCTAACATAAAGCGAGAGAGTGAAGCGTATGGTTTAACACGCATTTTGATTACAATTTTAAGTGTATATATTAATATAATATACGGTCGACTAAAACAGAGATAAACATCAAATTTTGTAGTTTTACTGTGTCACATTATGCAAACGAGTAGCATAAAAGCTGAAGAGCTATTTTGTTTATACGAGAGTATTACGTGAATTCAAATAACAACTGGATTCAAATATAGTATGTATTTATACAAATGTCCGGTATATCAGATTCAACATCGAGCGTGTACTTTTGTATCAAGCACCCATTTCTGTTTTTATGTTTATGTATTGTTTAACGATAGGATATACTATATACTTTGTTAATATTTTGTGCCTGATAAAAAAATAACGTTATTAGATTTGTTTTAAGTGACCGATCCAATGAACGGAATGCGATGATAATTAAAAATAATATTGGTATGTATTCGTACTTGGTTGTACATCAGGGATAGCCATTATAAATTACCCATTGGATATTTTCGTAATTATTGCAGATAGATGCCTATATTAAATGTAAAAGTTATAGGATAATAAACGAAGTGTCCTAATTTATCATGAAATCCACAGTGGCTTAACCGCATTTCGTAATTTAAGAAGACGATATGAATTATGTATTGCAAATAATGGTGGATACTTCGAACACTTGTTGTGATTTATTTTTATTATTTATTTTAGTTAAGTTCATTAAATTAGTTTTTGTTAAATTGTTTATTAAAATAGTTGGTTTATTAAACATACTCATTCTCATAGCCTACTTGGAAAATATTTATTTCCATAACAATAGTAAATAGCTTAACTGCTACATGCGACATTCAACCTCTAATAACTCTAAAACGGTTCAAGCCATGGGTATCATATGGTATATTTTTGAAATCAGAAAAATATGGGCCTCATGAAAATAAAATAAAATACAGGGTGTTCCATTTAAAAAAAGTATAATATATTTTGTATCTCTTAGCTGCGGTAAGCCACATGATAAATTAGGACACTTCGCTTATTATCCTACAACTTTTACATTTAATATAGGCATCTATCTGCAATAATTACGAAAATATCCATTGGGTAATTTATAATGGATCTCCCTGTACATATTTCAGTTGCTGATGTACTTTTGAAATTTTTAACATCTATTATTAATTTCAATAACGCTCTCAGGGTCACTTTAAATATACCTAACATGAAATTTGCAGCACTAAAAGCGTTCAATAGAAAACAAAATGTTCTACAGTTCTGTTCTGCATTTAAAAAAGCATCAATCCTGTCGATTAAATTAAACCAACCATTACGTATGTGAAGCTAATCGGTGTTATTTTTTAGTCTAAATTGTTTGTGTATTGTCAGTGTTTGTTTACAGCAGTGTCATTAATGGATTCGGATAGCTTCACATCGTTTGAGCCAATTCTGGGCGACAAGGCGTGTTGTAGTTGCTATTTGCTGTACCTATCTCACTAATCTTGTAGTAACTACTTTGAAATGTTCATAAGAGAATTGGTATTCTGTTAAGTATGTTTTTTTTTTAATTTGCGGCCTAATTAAGAAAAAACATACAGCTTAACTAGTTATGTCAGGGGATTAGTATCTGTCTCGCGTCTGGTCCGATTACAAAGGAATCACACGATTGATGCACTACTATTTTCTACTTACATACTTACAGGAATACAACAGGAATAGGTAAATAAACCGTAATGTTTTAGGGGTACCTTTGTGTACACACTGAATCTATGTAAACTCCAGAGACACTTTGAGACATAGAAATAATTAGATAAGTATTTTGGTAATCCGTCTATTTTAGAAGACTTGCATTCTTACGCATTATGTAGAAATACCTAGAAACATCGTCTTGAACCTTTATATTTAGTTGACACATCGACAATAATATAATATCTAAACTTGTGTCCCCGTGTATAAGAAGTCTAAAATCGCCGAATGCGCAATTTTTGCAAACAGTTTATTGATAATAATATTTAATAAACCTTAAATTTATCTAAGTAAGTGTTAATTGAGTTGAAAACTATAAGGTTTTACCCCTTCATCCTTAATTATTTTAAACATCCTTTGGCATCTTAAAATCAAATAATTAGGTGTATCTACTCAAAATTGCACGCAGTTTTAGAAAATTAATCAACAGGTGGTATGCCGCCTTTATAAATAATTCCACTAATTTTCAACCAACTTCAAAAAGTTGGTTACTAAATTCGTCCGATGTCCGTGTGTCTGTGCGCTGCTCGATGTTACAACGTTTATAAAGCTGGAAGTGGTGTCATCTTATAGGAAATTCTTTACCGATTCCAAATCTCTAGTGAATTTTTTGATCGGATCAGCCGTTCGTCGTCGGGACGCCATTAAAGTCAAAATATACACCCTTTAATATCTCGAGAACGACGCATCCAATTATAAAAAGACAAAAACACGTTCCATTGACTTTTTGAAACCTATTGTGACCTGATAGGTAAACATCACCCTCGCCCCCCTGTGGGGTAGAGCGGGGGTGTGTTTTGAAAACTTAAATGGGAACACCTATTTTTTATTGCACTTTTGGATTCTCAACAGTAAGATCATAAGTGCTCAACTCTTTTCGGCAAGATTTTTATTTTGTATGAGCACTGGTTGCTTGGCAATTAAACGAGATCAAATTCCCAAGAATTTGATCGAGTTTAATTACCTTTTAGCAATCAATGCAAATACAAAATAAAAATCTTGCCTGACAAGAGTTGAGAACGAATGATCTTCGGTTGGAGAATTAACTGAATGAAGCGTTAATTTACTTTTGTCAAAATGACATTTGATTTTTTAAAATATTAATCAATACCTACTAAAACAATGAGGTAGCGGCAAGAAAAGTAGCATACATTCTTTTCAGTTAAAGAAATTTGTGATTGGTGCATGTGACACTGTTCTTAATGTCTCATTGGTCTACAATACTATGAAGTTAATTATCCATAAAAAACTATTCTCAAATTACAAATTTTGGGTGTGGAGAGGAGGAAAATTGCACATGTCCGCAGAAAAACGATCTTTTTTTACTTTTTTTTCCTCCAACATTTTTTCATGATTTACAAATCGTCCCACACCCTCACCGCTCCCATCTCCGTTAAGGGTGGAAAGAAAAACAGTGACTCATTTGTGTAGAATCCGGGGTGCTCGTTTTAATTTAATTAATATTAGTGAAATTACTTGTATTTATTATTAGAATTCATTATAGAGCTCCATAAAGTAAGTTTAGAGAAAATTAATTCTGTTTTGTATAAAATAAAGAATGCGAACAATCGAGGGCAGGAAAAAATGCAAGGAAATCCACTCATAATTTCATATAAAAATTTATTTAACTTCACAGTAAAGCTGCGTTAGAATATTTTTTATATTATGTAGAGGTTTGCAAATTGAAAATTTATAAAGCGTTGAGGGGTCGATAATATCTACTCTTTGTTGATAGATTTTACAAGTTACGCTATAGCCATAACTGTATCAAACAATAAGCTAAAGTTCTTCTGGTTTTTAGGAAGAACTGGAACCCTTCTGTGGCCGTTGAACACGACACTGTAGCCACTAAAAACCTCAATAATAATTTATTATGTACCCGTTTCCTAAATAATAATACACTTAGTCCGCCGTTTTTCCAACTTTTTCAAACCCTTTCAAAAAAAAACTCTCGTAGTCTTTTCAAAAAATGTGTTGATCTTTGATCATTTTTTGTTCCATGATTTCATTCGATTTTAGGAACAAACAAATTTATGTGTTATGGAAGCCCTATTGTGATCACAAATTGAATCATAGCGGCGATCTATCTGTTGCGGAAATGTTTAGAATGTGCGACACAGTCATTTACCCTAATTGTAAACTACTATTACACATTTTCTTGTGTTTACCAATGAGCATCGCTTCTGCAGAATGAAATTTTTCAGCCCTGCGTCAGCTGAAATCGTGGCTCAGAAACCACATGATCCCAGATCGTCTCGTAGGACTCACGTTAGTGCATTTGCATCAAGACATTCCACTGATACCTGAAATGATATTAGATAGATTCGCGAAGTCAAAAAATCAACGTTGTTACATAATTATTTATGTATTCTATTTATAAATATATCTGAAAATCTGATTCTTTTAACCCTCATCTTTTCGGAATCGTCTGTACGGGATACCGACTCTGTTCAATTCAACATACAATAAATAATTTGAACATTTTTCAATATTTTTCAAAAAAGGTATGTATGAAACCAAACGATACTGAATTAAAAGAAACCGTCGGTACGTGAGGAGTTCAAGTCTTGTTGAATAAAGTTTTTGCCCCCCCCCCCCCCCCCATAGAGAATTTCAGAATCCGGCCTTGCACTGTGCTGGTCACTGAGACGTCCCGATACTAACATGAAGTTCCGCAAATAACTAAACCTATATTTATTTACTTACTCTACATTTTTAGGATGGCATTTTACCATTGGATTTTACCAGTGCTCTTTTTGTCATGGAACGCTTGGGAACGGCGTTCCACTACCTGTTTTCGAGCTGTTGGTCTAAGTAAAGTCGCCCAGTTGAGCAGAGCAGATCGGATTTGATTTGCAAGAGCTCCTTAATTACATTCATCGTATAACCGATCCTGCATTTTGGTTGCCTAAACACTTAACTCAGCATAATGCAAAAATCATTCGAATACCGGGCACATCCTGCACACCCTCGGATTATATTATAAGATAATTACATTGCAATTATAAACATTATATAAAATTGCAAAAAAAAAGTTTTTAGCGTTCCACCACCTTTTTTTTACAAAAAGACCACTGGATTTTACAATGAATTATTCATTGGGATTTTACCTACCCCATGTTTCTCGACGTATAACGTCGTGCCTACTTTCAAATTGTTTTAAATCCCGCCGCGCATCTCGACCGCAAAGAGATTTCGAAGCCACTATACCTAATTAACATTGAGCTTGTAAATTATGTACATATTTAAGTTGTACATTTTGTTGCAGGTTATTTCTGAATACTGCAAGAAAAGGCAACAAAACCGACCGTTTTCGCACATTGTTATGGATTTACATCAAGAGGCGATGGCAGATTTGGAAATGGCGCTTGAATCTTCATGGGGTCTTCCCATGATGCCAGAAATTAGATCTAGAAAAAGGTAATTTGTGTTTTAATTTTCTTATACTACATATGCTATAGCCTATTACTATTTACTTATTCTTGTTTCCAAAAAATTCCAAAGGGCAAAACAGAGATGCCTACCGTAAATTATTCTTCTTCATTACAATACAATATAAGTATGTAGTAGATGTATGTAGTAAAGTGATATTAGATGTTTTGGGGAGTAGCCTGTTTTTATTTTGCCTCATAGAAAAGTGAAACGCTAACATTAATTGCCTTCTTAATTACAGGACTATGACAGAAACATCAACGACTGCACTTAATTTACCTAAACCTTGGACGGCACTAAGCAGGCCAAATAACACCAAACCGAAGTTAACAAAAGAAGCAAGTACTAGTATGGAATATCTAGCAACAGATAACCATCACTGGCTAACGCCAGGTACCCAAATTCGTCCAAAGTCCATATGTGTACCATTAGGTGTAAGCCACACTAATATCAATTTCAATGCAGAAAATCCATATTTAAAACTTCTCGACGAAGACCGAAATTTGGAGCGATTAAATTATGATTTTCCTCCATATGTGGATGTCAATGATAAGGTTTCAAACTATTACCTTGAACCTATTAATACAAAAAGGTCGGCATTATCCAGAGAGAATTGCTCAAACTTAAACAGAAAGAAAGGTAAGGTTAGAAGAAATCCAGTGCAGAGAGCCGCTTCAAGATTATATCGTGCAAGTGATGTGCCTAGAGATCCCACTGTGGCATGTACAAGAGAGTGTGTGGGGCCGGAATTTGTAGTTAGAGCAACATTACCGAGTAAGAAGCTTGTATTACCTGACTGTAAAGGTAATATTCGAAAGAATGTAACTGTAATTTTACTACATGGTCAAAAACTTGATATTAGCTGTAATCCTAACACAACCACGGCCGGTCAATTATTTGAAGTGAGTTTAGCCATAATTTCTTATTTCCTTAATGGAAGTACAATTTTTAATTTTAGTTAATCATACAAAAAGAACACATTGAAGAAAATTTTATGTTGGGCCTTTCTGCCCTGATTAGTGGCGATTTTGTTTTTCTACCCTCCGATGCACGGATTTGTAAAGCAATGGGTTTAGGGCATGCACAAATGATATTGACTCTATTTGTACGGGTCCGATTTTTCTTGCCGAGCTTGAGAGTAATTAGAAGTGGTCAAGCCCGTCATTTGTTGTATTTACAATTAAGGCGTTGCATACTTGAGTATCAGTTACCGTGCACTTATGCTCAACTGATGGATTTTGGAGGTTTAGCTTTACAAGCCGAATTTGGAGATTTCTGTGAAAAAGTAATGACTTTCTGCTTGCAGGTTTAGGTATTTTATTCACATTCCAATGTATTTTAGGAACACGGAACTAGAGATTACTTCCTTCTAGAACATTATGTGCCTGAAACGGTTTCGTGTAACTCAGATGAGTATAAATGTCTAAGAAAAGAACTCACACTTGCTCATATGACAAGACGAGGTTTAAGTACTGAAAGAGCAGAAGAAAATTTCATGATTCTTGCACAAACTTTACCACATTACGGTGGCCACTTCTACACGGCCATTTGGGTAATGCGCATGAAACTTTATTGCGCTAATTTACATTTTAATTTTCAGGTACTTAAAGATAGTAGGCAAAAAGATGTTTGGCTTTACATAAGTGCGCAAGGCATTAATTTATATGAGAGAAATAGTACAAGTCATCAGTGGAACCTTGTTCTTTTGGAAATGTTTGAGTGGAGAATGATCCAAACACTATGTTACAGTAAACACTATCTTTGTGTTTTGCCTCATACTACTAAAGCTCGTAATCTCAAATTAAAAAAATACAAACTTAAAATGGATCATAAAAAGTAAGTGTATCTTTAACACATAATTCCCAAATATTTTTCCACTTTAACTTTAGGAGTTATTTCACGTTCCGTCTTGCCTCCTTACATCATCAGTTTTTTCTCCGACTTCGAACACAATACACATCTCTTCAAAGTTTGTCTGAGCAATTCGGAATTCAATTAAAGGACATGAAAAACGAAACAAATTCTCTATACAAATTGGAAGCTTTAACCAACCCTTTTTACACATTAGATTCGGCAGCCGTAAATGCGGAAACCGAATTTAAAATAGAATTTTGTGCGTCTCCACGATCTAGTTTAAAACGCAACTTAGACTTTAGATATAAACGATCGAAAAGTATTGGCGATTTTGGAAGTGTACATGACGATTATCTTATGATCGAGGAATACCAAAACAAAGAAAATGAAAATCCGGATCGCAATAGAGTCGAGGGTAATAAAAATGGTGGTGGATTAATTTTGGATAGCGGTTGTTTGGCGGGTTTATCAAATTCTATTGTTTGGGATAAACGTAGGGGTGTCAAAATGGGAGTAAGTGCATTTCAAAGTAACGGACAAAGAGTATCGAGATCTATGGAAGCTGTTAATGCATTACTTAATGAAGAATTGGAGCAACTATCTCTACAATCGACTTCATTACATTGCTCTACCTCAGAGTCGAGATCTCCAGTTGTAGAATATAGAGATGTTCATGACGCATATATTTTAGGTAATTATAATTTCACTTTTTTAGCACATTATGCGTCGCAAAAGTCATTCATCCAGTATTTTCTCTTTCCTTATTTGCCACTCTCCGGCATTCTGTCCTTTCCTCTATTTTTTCTTTGTATTTCACCGCTTTTCTTCCCGCCTCCAACCTTATCTTATGTATTTTTACCTCCTCCACCATGATATAGCTTGGTGTCTCTCTTTCCACCCCAAAACCCATCTCCAGTAGCGTTCTTGTATCTTCTCTAGCCTCTCCTGTTCCTTCCAACCCCATCTCCGTCCCATACAACATGACACTCGCTCCACTAGTTTATCGAATACCAGTTGACTTCTGTCCATATCCATCCCAAATATTCTTTCTCCTGATGCCCACACTTGCCCCATTAACATGTGTTCCGCTGTGTAAGGGTATATCCTAAGTATATGAACTCCTTCAGCACCTCTATCTTCTAAAAGAGAACTAACATTTATGTGTCAAAATCTACATAAATAAGAAATGCATAATTAATGAAATCTTTTTATTCGCCAGAAACAAATTCATTCAATAATAAATTCATTTGATAGTGCCCAACAACAAAAAATTCGCCGTTATAACCGAGTTTGACTGTATATTTTCACACAAAAATATAATATTCAACAGAAAAATGTATGGCATTAATTTTCTAATTTTTATGGCTGTGTCTGCTCTGTATTTTAACCATCGGTAAGAGCAGACAACACCACATCTAGGCATTACCACATATATAGAAGAAATAGACTCACTCCTCATCTTCCAGAGGAATACGGATCACCATTTGGTCCGTTTTATCACACCAGCTTTCCCTCGAAATTTGGTATATTGAATTTTGCACATTTTTGGTGAAGGAATCTTCCTTTTTCTGCCCAATTCTTTCGATAAATTCAACTTAATACAGTCAAGTGCGGTCTCTGCAGAGGATTGTCCACTTGCCGTACTTAATGTTGCCAATAAGAATGTGAACATGTTTACAACGAGATCGCCTTTGGCCATTTAGCAATCTTGCACTTAGGTATTGTATAGGTTTCATGGTGGAGAACTTTATTCTCTGTTACCCTACAGACAACAAATACAAATTTTAAATACCAGCAGTACTGGAGTTGTTCCATCTAGGGTGCGTTACAGGTTGGGGGGGGGGGAGGGGGGGGGTCTGAAGGTGCACAATCCACCCCAATCATAGACTGTGCCAGTACCTAATGTTCATAGGAATATTACCTCACAATAATACATTGTACAACAGTGGAAAACTATGTGATATATTAATTGACTAATTTTGTTTTTTATACTGACGTGTTATATATTCTGACCATCAGGTGAGAGCAGACAGGAGCACATTAAAGTACTGCCAGATACATAACATCGTCTATTTAACATAATGCATTTTTTAATTAGTTCATTGGTTTAAGTCTTAATGTATCTGCTGACATGCGTGACTCTTATTTCAGATTCATCTATTAAATCGGCTGGAAATCAATTCCTTCCAGATTTCCAAGAATCGTTAAGCGCATCACTCATAGAAAAATTAAATAATATTTCATTTGCCGAAGAATGTACCTTGTACTCTGTATCAATTGATAGAGATGAAAAGGGTAGTTTGGGACTACAAATTATGGAAGGTTCTGATGGTAAAGTGTACATACAATCTGTATTAGCGGGTGGACCCGCATATGTTCAGGGTAGTATACGTGTCGGTGATCAAATAGTAGCTGTAAATGGACGAAATCTTCTAAGTGTAAAATATAGCGACGCTTTAGAATTGTTGAAAGTTAGTGGGAAGAAAGTTGAATTTGTACTTTCGCATATCGCAGTCAATAAGAATAGTATACACAATCAAGAAACTTTACCTATGTCAGATTTCAAAGCTACAAACGATGTGCGTTTCAAGATAAATTTGCCTAACATAAATGACTCGCATACGCACATTTTTCAATTGACTAATAAATTAAAACGCATGTCTTATCCCAATAACATTACAAGCTACTTGCAACTGGATGAATCTTTAAATATGCGTAGTAGTCCTGTAGAAAAACATGTAACGGAAAGTTGCCACGATATTACAAATCCGCATAAATTAAAGGCAGATCTACCGTACCATAAACATATTAGGTACGATTTAGAGCCAGATAAACATACTAATGGCAGTTTACTAACTAATCTTAATAGAACAGTTTCAAAATCGTGCACACACATATGCGATAATAATCCTACTAATAATAAAGCGATTATTGTCGATATGATACCAAAAGTAAAGTCATATAAGTGTTTGCGGAATGCGATGGAGTTAGAAAATAATGACATCCCTCATATTCCCTTACCACGTAGCTTGGGATTAAGCAGAAAGTGGCGAGGTCCCGTTAGGTATCCAGTGACTCCAGTTAAAAAAGCAGAAAGCTCGCAGGACGACAGCTCCACCTACGGAACCACTTCAGATGAAGAGCAAATTTTTATATAATAAATAATTATATTTTTAGCTTTCATCTTAAAAGTCATTTTTCAAAAGATTTTCTTTTGCCATAAGTGATCAAGAAGCCCATTTTTGTTCAGTTTGACACATGGTATTTGACTTGAGAAAAAATTAAAATATCTTACCTGCACATGGCGTTTATCAAAACAATAAAAAATTTTCTTCCATCCATAGGACGTTATGGAGCAGCTGGTGTGATTTTCCTGTTTTACTTTACTGAATATAAAACTGTACTGCAATACTTACCATACTACAATGGAAAATACAAGGAGGAATAAGTTCAAATCTGTTATCTTCAAAATTGCATTGTTTTTCTTTGTATCTGAAGGTAATTTTTTTGTTGTTAACATTTTGATCAGTTTATGTAATGTTGTACATATAAATGACGTATTCACTGAAGGACCAATATGATTGGAAAATGTGTAATAGATCATTTTAGAGCTTCCGTAGTATAAATGTAAAGTGCCAACATCATTGTATACATAGCTTGTTGGTTTTATTGTTACGCTATTATAATTACTATGACCACGAACGATTTAAATTAAAAATTACATATACTTAGACCAAATAAAGACAAATAAATTCATTACCTACTCAAGTGTGCCGAAGATACATAACTGCTAATGTAGATGAACTAGTAAGTAATCATTTAGTTGTTTTCTTATTGTGTGTAAGCGCGTAAGGCCTTAATACATTAGTGAATGTGCATAAGCATTGTTTATTATGCCTTGTCTATGTAACATTTATAATGATCACTACATTAGTTTTCGGCGTGATTGTAGGGCCAAAGGAAAACGTGCCTAAATATTCCGAGAGTCTGAACAGTTTTATAAACTGTACCTAATAAAGAATGTCAAATTAATTATAATTAGACATTTATATACTCATTAGAAATTAATAGTGTATTAGTAGCATGTGTGATGAAGTTAATTAAAATGTAATAAATTTGTTGTTTTGTATGTTTTGGTGCAATTTTTTTAACAGTAAGTGGTTAACCATAATTGTTACCTATAGGTAAATTAATACTGATTAAAAAGAATAACATTAATTATGGCCAATTTTCAAGCATCTTATGCACATCAATAACTTTTGTTATTAGCACTACCCTTACTAACAAAAGATCTTTAACATGCTGGACATCGCACTGATATGGGACCTATAATTGTGCATGACCTTCGCTCATGTTCCAACCGTGTCACTTTTGTTTGGACCACTAAATGTCTCGCGTTAATTATTATTCGTAATTGCATATTCGCTCATTATTGCTTTAACAGTATACATGCTTGATAACTTTGATAACTTTATAGCCCCTAGAGTTAACATTGGCAAGAGATTGCCATCTATATTTTTTTATTGTGTTCTAACGGCACAGACAATATAATATGTAGTCTGTGCTAACAGTAAACAAGAAATAATATTGCCTGCAAAGAACAAAGTTTTCAATTCTGCATCGTGTATTAATCATCTTTAGTCCCAAATATTTCATATGTTGTCTTTATATCATGTTTGTATTTATGTTGCACTCTTCCAACTCCTTATTTAATCATTTCTACATTTTTGGTTCCCTGTAATGGCTATATGTCTAATTAATTTCATTTGCATTCCCATTTACAATACCTATAGTAACATTTCGCATGATTTTATTAAAGGATGGCTTGCAGGTGAAGTTAAGTAAATAAATAATTTAAGACGATTATTCTAATTTCGATGTTTTTTAAGCGGAGGTGAATGGGTGGGTCCTGGACACAACGTCCACTGGTCACAACGCCCACCGCCTCCTGAACCGCCATCTTGGTCACAACGTCCACTTTTAAATTTGGTCATAACGTCCACCTTGGTCATAACGCCCACCGCATATTCTGTCACTCTGGTCACAACGTCCACTTTTAAGTTTGGTCATAACCTCCACTCCGGTCACAACCTCCACCGACGCCTTCTGGTCATATCGCCCACCGACGTTGGTCTTAACGTCCACTTTTCTTTTTCCGGTCACAACGCCCACCTTTCAATTTGGTCACAACGTCCACTCTGGTCACAACCCCCACCGACGTACGTCGTAACGTTCACTTTACTTTTTCTGGTCACAACGCCCACTTCTAGTATTGATTATAAGATCTACTTGGTCACAACGTCCACCAATGCACTCGGGCCACATCGGCCGCCGTACAATATACATATAATGCAACTTTTGTGTTCTGATAGAGACGTTTAACTTGTACATACATAACAAAGGATTGCTATGCTATGCGGAAAATATACCTACCTTTTAACAAATCTGTTCCCGAAAAAAATCCTCTTACACAGTTATTAATATATGCACTTAATCGTAATAGTGGAATAATGGAATGGTGGAAGAAAGAGATATATAGTAGCCAAACTTCTTGGAACAACCTTGGAACGAGAAAAAGGTGTACGTTTCAAATGTGGTTATTAAGAAGTGCCAGTATAGATCTTCCAATAAAACCAAAAAACCGTAAAGGTGGGATTCATTTGTTTTTCTTGCATTTGCTTCAGTTCCTGAATATATTTTTCATTACATTTTGCTTAATATGGTTTTCAACAAAAGAGATAAGTTAGCGTGCTTCATTGCCATCTTTTACTAAGATAACAATAAGATAAATCTCTTGTCCTACAGATACTTGAGTTATCAAGTTACTGTTAAATTACCAATTAACGTTTAAGTCAAATTACCAAGTGAGCAAAGATAACCGGAACACACAGCGTTACTTTCAGTTCTGACGAATCCTTTCTGTTTGAGTCGGCTAAATGGGAAAGATAAAAGTTTCTAGAAAAAATTCGAAGCTGACTTGTAGCATTATGTATCACATGTTAAATGGGATATAATAATAAAGTTCGGTTGAAAGATTTGGGCAAATTCAAGAGGTCATACAAAATAAACGTACACCAATGCTCTCGGGCCACATCGTCCGTTGAACAATTGAAGAGGTTCTAGATTTGGCGTAGATACTCATACAGAGTGCCGCGCCTAAGACCAATTACTCTGTCACTCTCTTATCTCAAAAAATCTAAAAATGATTCGAATGAAAGTTTCACCGAACCAAATTGTTCATAATTTGAATTTACTTTTCACCGTTTTGGTGCTATTTCATAATTTTCAAAAAAGGCATTTTACTGCATAGCAACGATTTCGTCCTACCATTTTTTTGATTCCGCGGGTAGGATGCAAACTGGAACAGGCCATTAGCAGCACTCAAAATATTCGCAGAGTTGCTTTTTTCTTCTTGCAAATTCAGATTCATGTTTCTAAATACGATTAAAAAAATTTTCTAAAGCGATTGTTAGTAAAATAGTAGGTTATATGATTTGATATATTTTTATGAAAACATCTCATAATTACAGTTTGCCTCTGAAATGGTTTTGGAATGAAAGGTGCTTGACATTGTAATTTCTTCTAACGCAATGATATTCGCTTGGTGACATCCGATACCACGGCATTGACATCTTTAATTTAAGTTCGACTGACCAGTCCGACCCTGGTTTCGACGACTTTCCACTCGACACAGTACGTCGCGTCGTTCCTCTTGGTCTTGGTAGGTATAGGTACATATACGACATAGTGTGGCAGTGGAATTTCGTCCAAAATGTACATTAAATCGGAATCAGCAACTCAGAAAACTGTACAATCGCAAATATCTCCTAAACTATAGCCACATAAGGACACATTAATAAAATTGAAAGAGAATGAAAATTTGCATCACATGATGGCAAAATTACTACAGGTACAGGTACCATTCCAGTAAAAAAATCAAATTATCCACAATTGAAATGTGTGCTTACTGATGAAATTATTTGGACTTCTAATTAAAGGTAACGCAATTAATTTCTTTCGGTAAACCGCATCTCCGTGCAGACATTAAAATTTCTGGTTTCTGGTTTCATTCGGAAATTTTTTTCGGATTTTTGAGATAATACAGGGTGTAGAAGTGACCGATGCACCACAGGGATTAGGTACAATGTAAAAATCTTATACTATTCGATTATTTGCTTACTAATTATTTCATACAAAACGTCTATTATTTAACTTTTTTTTAGAGACAAAATTCTGAATCGACTGATGTTACTTATTTTTTATTTTGAATTTTTCATAAAGCATTAAAGCAAATGTATTTTTTCCACTTTCGTTTAATTAATAATAGGTACCACATGTCTGTGATAATACGAAATAAATAAAATAACTTCATTTAACGAATCTTAATGGTAACCAGAATAAACCCATTTCATCATTTCGACTTTTTCGTTTGTAGAATAGGTATATGATTGAATCTTGCTGCAACGACGCTCAAATTAGATAAAATGCACTGCAATGATGCTCGTTGACAGACAAACAACTTTTATTGTTAAGTATGTCAACGATTCCATGGCACCACTATTTTTTGCCAAAGTTCACTTTTAATTTTCAATTTTTCTTCATACTATATTAAGTAAAATAAAAAAAAATAGTCTTTCTGTCTAGGGAAGTAAATAATCGAATATAATGATTTTTACATTGAAATCTCTATGGTGCACCGACGAATTCTACACCCTGTCGGCTGTCACTGTATAGAGCAATCCGTCTTAGACAGGTAGAGTAGTTTCAAAATCTCGTGGCACTCGAGATGTGTGGCGGGATTTATTTAAACGCGATACTACGATACTAATATGAAGTTCTATAAATAATTACACCTATATTTATTTACTCTACATATTTAGGATGGCATTTTACCTACCAATGTTTTCGGACGTATAATGTCGTGCCTATTTTTCGAAATTGTTATAAATCCCGCCGCGCATTCCGAGTGCCACGAGATTCTGAACCTACTCTAATTCCTAGACAGCTTACGAAAATTTGTTATTGTGAAAATCACGTTCCCTGAATCTGGCGCCAATTCTGCACATTTCTAAATCACTTGTTAGGGTATCCCGACAAACGCGCGAAATTTTACATTATACCTCTAGGTACTAACACCACCCTTTTGCAAACGGATTTATTGTTTTATTTATGATTCATATTGAGCAGGTATTGTACATGTGAACCGTGAACGTGACCTTTATTGAAACATTTGCGTGTACCAAAACTCAAATCACTACCTACAACGGGTTTTCGATAAATGTAAAGTAAATTAAGCTTAAACACCCCGTACTATGAAAACGGAGCATTTCCGGACCCATGTTTTATGAACTTTTTTCGTGTTTTGAAATGCAGAATCTGTCTTTAAATTTTGCTCACAGCATTCTGTAACACCCTGTATAGATAGTAGTAGTAATACGTAGGTATTATAGTAACTTGACAACTCAAGTATCTGTAGGTCAATAATACTCTTATTATTGTTATGTCAGTAAAAAAGGGCAATAACCATTTTGTAAATCATTTCATAGCAAAAAAAAAATTGCCACGAGACTTCCCTCGTATTAACACTTTTTTCAAAAAATAAATACTACTGAATTCAGAAAAAAATACTCTTAAACTACATAAAAAAACTGCAATTTTATCTTATAAAAAAATGAGTGCCGCCATTTTAGCTTACACCGGAAGTGACTAATTAAAGGTAATATCAGCATTTTCGTTCTTGGCCCGAATGCAATCGATTGGCGAAAACCGCATTTCGATCACTTTAATAGTTTCTGAGTTTAGAGCGTTGCAAGGAATGTGTACGTACAGACTACAGATTACAGACGACAGACGGATTTTTTTTTCCATATTTTGAATCTACGTATTCTGAAACGCAAAAATTTGTAAAAATTTGCAAATTTTTTTTTGGAACACTAATACAATACTTCCCTTTTACATCGTACTCGGGAAGTAAAAATCCCTTAAAAGTAAGACGAAAGTAGACGCTTGCAAATTGGAATGTTTAATGGCTAAATTACAGAAAAGAAAGTGTTTGGAAAATGCTGTTTTTATCTCGATGGTTTTCTTAATAACCACATTTGAAACGTACACCTTTTTCTCGTTCCAAGGTTGTTCCAAGAAGTTTGGCTACTATATATCTCTTTCTTCCACCATTCCATTATTCCACTATTACGATTAAGTGCATATATTAATAACTGTGTAAGAGGATTTTTTTCGGGAACAGATTTGTTAAAAGGTAGGTATATTTTCCGCATAGCATAGCAATCCTTTGTTATGTATGTACAAGTTAAACGTCTCTATCAGAACACAAAAGTTGCATTATATGTATATTGTACGGCGGCCGATGTGGCCCGAGTGCATTGGTGGACGTTGTGACCAAGTAGATCTTATAATCAATACTAGAAGTGGGCGTTGTGACCAGAAAAAGTAAAGTGAACGTTACGACGTACGTCGGTGGGGGTTGTGACCAGAGTGGACGTTGTGACCAAATTGAAAGGTGGGCGTTGTGACCGGAAAAAGAAAAGTGGACGTTACGACCAACGTCGGTGGGCGATATGACCAGAAGGCGTCGGTGGAGGTTGTGACCAGAGTGGAGGTTATGGCCAAATTTAAAAGTGGACGTTGTGACCAGAGTGACAGAATATGCGGTGGGCGTTATGACCAAGGTGGACGTTGTGACCAAATTTAAAAGTGGACGTTGTGACCAAGATGGCGGTTCAGAAGGCGGTGGGCGTTGTGACCAGTGGACGTTGTGTCCTAGACCCGAATGGGTTTGCAAAGTAATCAGTCAACTAGGCTTAACATTGATGCACATTTTAACACAACAGCAACAAAGATCAGATCCATCTATGTCTTCAGTTTGGCTTAATCAGATGAGCAATACTTTCAGAGAGTTTTTCCTCAATCCACCATAATCCATAATACCTTTGATTAGAAGTCGGGAACTCCCCATTGCCTAGTTTGATCCTAGAAAGGAGGTTAGTTACCATTCTATAACCTGTTCATCAACAGCTTCGTTTTCAGTAACGCCAACCAGAACATGTGGTTTTGGTTACACAGTCATATGGTTATTGAAGTACTCATTGCCCAGTGCCTTGATTGGCTCTAGATTACTGTCAGAGAGAATGATTAAGATACAATTTTCTAATCCCATGTGATCTCAACATCGAAAACAAAAATAATCTCAAGCTAGGGTTCTCGTAGTAATAATCTCTGCACCAAGCCATGAATCCATCTTATGGTCGTCTATGTACCAGGTTTACCTCCCTGGTGTTGGGATTTCTGTTCATTCTAGGTTTAGGGATTAAAATGTGTAGGGTGCATAGGCCATCTTTACTATGAACCATGCTTCTAATGATTGAATGCCCAACAGTGCTTAAGCTCCAGGACTTTGAATTATGCAACCGCCAAACTGCAGGTCTCGCCCTACTTCGTACTACTAGTTTATGTGGAGGGAGATTTAGTATCACAAATTGTTACAATAGCAAGGCTAGTCTCTAAGAATTTAGCTGTTGGTGAGTTTTGAGACAGGCAACAATAACCTATATATAATGTGGGCTTTATCACTCTCAAATGCAACCAATAGGAAATTGTATTACAGAAAGAAGAGTTACGACCACATCTGTGTCTGGCGATACAATTGATTATATTTGAAAGTAAATACAGATTGCTTTTCCAAAGAAAACCGATATTCACTTTCAAGCAGAACTACAGTGCTATCTTACAAATGAAGCAAATAAAAACCTGTATTATTTTATTTGCATGGTCTAGCAGGGTTAATTAGCTTACTTATGATTTACTTTTCCCTAACGAATTGCAAAAGAGGATGAAGGAAGTTGTAGGCAGAAGATGTTTTGCTACATTTTGTAATGATATAATGTAATGGGGACTGCAAGTAGCCCCACCTAACCGTGGATCGTAAGACATCTAACTTGTAAACATTTGTATATAGATATGTATTAATGTATTTCATAGTTGCCCTCGAGATGAGTGATCTCAATTTACTTTAAGGTTAGTTTTAATTAACTGCTTTCTTTTTAGCCTCATCACAAAATGTTATTCATTCCATAATCTTAAAAGTTAAGGGGGGGTTCAAGAACTTTTCGATCCAGTATTGACCCTGATTTCTATCGCGTTGAAGGCCTCCAAAGCTCTCTTACGTCTGCCCAGTTTGGTGTTCTTCTTAGCCACCTTTCTTTCACCTGCACGCACCGATCTTGGTTTACGTTGGCCCATTCCACTGAAGAAATCTCTACGAATTTGTTTGATGAATTCCAAAATTTTCGAATAATGAGAGCAATTTACGAGGAAATTTAGCCTGAGGTAAAGAGTTGTGATGGAACGACAATTTTTCCTGCTAGTACGCCAAAAGTTCACTCGCCATTGGAAAATACTCGTACTTCATTTTTTGGAAATCTCGCTGTGACCTCTGTATTGGTCGGATTTTTGACTTTTATATCTGAAAATGACCCCAATGAACCATCACGGCACTTATGCCTATCGATATCGCATTGGGGTATGCTATTTCTATTGTAACTTTGAAAGAATAGCAAAATATCGCAAGAAAACAGTATCTGTCTCACTTTGACACATCCTAGACAGCTTGAAACATTATACTTTTTGCTAAAACTAGGCATATGAGCCGTGGCATGTTCTTAGGGTCATTTTGAGACATAAAACTCCATGATCGGAGCAAAACTATGATCAGAGCGAGTTGTCCAGAAATGCATACCAAAGTCCAATTTTAACATGGCTTTTATATGGGAGTGCGATTATGAAATTTTTATTACTTAGGACAATTAAACCCCTCCTTAACAACTTGATAATGAAACCAGTCTAGGTTTCGAAACATGTCGTAAAATTTTTTGAATTTGCAGTTTTTAATTAACGTAAATTGTCAACTTTATTAATATTATGATGATGTTAGTCTCAAGTTCAGAATATTGGAATGAGACTTAATTTTAACCCTCACAATTTATTACCTACTTTTTTGCATTGAAGTACTCTTATAAAAAAATATCATCTTCATCATCGTCTGCAGAGGTTGAGAGTTGTTTTACAATTATTATTACAATTACTGCTAATGCAACGTTTAAAAACGATGCACCTAGCCTTATGGGTAACCATATGCGCAATACTGTTCTCTCGTTTAGGTTGGTGAGCTTTTTACACATTTATAGTACCATTGAACTGCACGCTATACGCAACTGGAAGGGATACGACCTATCTGGATTCTGGATTACGATGGGAGGGTGGTCAGAAGTCCACGCGCACTTAGGCCACCTATTCGGGCCCTTTGTGCAACCCCCCTGATTAGAGTCGTTTGACCCCGCAGCATCACTCAAGCCATCCCACACGTGAGATAAACCTGAGGATGCTGGACAGGGAAGCGGCTTTAATCTTAGCCATGTCCGGCCAGGAGTCCCCCAACATGGATTGTCTTAATTCGACAAGTACGGGACACTCACAAAGTATGTGTTGCATCCTCTGCAGGATGGTGATTCAACCAAACCCATGCGGTGCATGTGCTTGTTAAGTTTACAGTGCCCAGAAAGTATGCCCACAAGTATAGCCGCAGGTTCTTTCTGGATAGCCCTGTGCAAAGACGCGCCAGGCTACGAGATGGTCCCCTGAAGGCCTCTCTCGCGGGACGGCAGTCTAACATCAAGTTCCACCTAGCCCTATGCTGGGCTTGGGTTGTTTACAGTTGGTACTGTAAGTGGAAGAGCCGGCTCTGGACCATAAAACAGTTGTTTTGAGGCCATTCGGGCTAACTTATTGTCTTTTTCATTGCCTGTTGTTCCAGCATACCCTTTAACCCATACAAGTTCAAGGATATTGCTGTTTGTCAGTTGCTCCAGTATTTATTTGGTGACACTCGGAAACAAGCCTGGTGGTGTTGACCTAGTGCCTGTAGAGCGGCTCTGCTGTCACTGGAAATTCTAATGCTTTTATTCTTTATGCTCTGCATAAGAATTATTCTTGCACTAAGCGTTATTCCTGCTAGTTCTGCCTGAAAGACAGTCGAAATTTTGCCTAGTGGTTGGCTGATATGGAGGTTTAGTTCATTGGAATAAATTCCGGTGCCTGTTCCTTCCATTGTTTTAGATCCGTCCGTGAAGATGGATATGTCTGGTTGGGATGCCACTTCCGCACTTCCGCATAAAAAAAAATGCGGTAGTTTTCCCTAGTATAAATCGAGGGATGAGTGAGTCAGATCGTCCTTCTAGTATAGGCAGTCGCTTGACTGCCTCACCCAGAATTCGAGAGTGGCCCACCTCATTACCTCTGCTGTTCAACAACCCTTTATTTTTCAGACGCAAGGCTGCCACCGTGGCTTGCTCTCTCACGTGGAGATCCAGTGGAGGCAGACCCAGGAGGGCTTCCATGACGGCTGTGGGGGTCGTTACGAGTGTTACGACCTATGCATTGCAGGCGTTGAAGCCAGAAGACAGATGCGGAGTAGGTACTTCTGTCGCTTTCTAGCTTGTGGTAGTAAAGCAGACGTAACTGCCAACGTATTTTATTTTATTTCTCGTGCTACGGCATTGAGTATGACTTTGCGTGGGAAAGAAAGAGATAGAGATACCCATTTGTTGAGGGTTGCCTAACTTACCTGTGGCTTCAGTGTTACTTATTAGCGTTATCTTTCCAGTTGCGTATAGCGTACAGTTCAATGTTTAATAATTACTCAACGAATGGGTATTGTCAGTAAAAACACCCTGTGTATATCACATTGCCATAAAAGTGCCATCTAGATCTAGACACTTTGTATTCATCAACATGGTGCCACAGATTAGAATCATAGTAATCTATGGGCTGTCCTTTGATGGTACATACTTTAATTTATTATGGCACGTGCAATCAGTGTACCGTTGCTGGAATCTTGTTAATGAAACATTTATATTTTGTGATCATGAAAATGGTTATACAGAAATATCTTTTATAGGGCGGAAAATTGAAAACTACATTATTGCACATGGTAATCACGAAACCTGTAAAGGTGCGCGCGCAACGCTTCTATGAGTACGAAAGTGAACGATCGAATTCTCTAAGAACAAACGTCGAATCGAGGTCGAGGAAAAGGATAAAGCAGTTTACATAGTTTGGAAAGGAATCTGATTTATCAATAATTTACCAACAACTATGAAAACTTACAGTCGTAAAAAGCCGGGAGAAAGTGAAGAAGTGATTTTAGATTTGAACGAGTTGTGCAGATTGTGTATGACAAAAGAAGATGTTTTAGTTCCAATTTTTAATGAAGAAGAAGCAACACCATTGACACTTCGAATTATGGCTTGTGTACAATTAGAGGTGAGTAATTTGCAAACGTTAACAATTTTCAAAATGTCCATATTCCTGTGTAGGTTTTCGAAGGGGACGGTTTACCTAATAAAATATGCCATCCCTGTAAATATCAGCTGGAGAAATCGTACGCGTTTAGAAAGAAATGCGAGCAATCTGATGCGAAGTTAAGGCATCACTTGAAATTGTTGCAAGAAAAGATTGGAGGCATCGAAATTTCGGATGAAGAAAGCGAAACTATGAAATTAGAAAATACGCAACAAGTAGTCGAGGTTTGTGACGATGAATTAGTTATTCGTGAAAATGAAACTAGTACGGAACAAGATTTAGTTGGCGTAGCACAGGTCGCTTACATAGACCCCGAACTTGAGCAGGTAGAAGAGACTTCCGAACATATTACTTTGCCCATGGAAACCGATCATACAAATAAAGAAGCTTGTACGTTAGTAACTCAAATTGAGATGAAAAAGGAACAGGAAGTCATCGATCTCACCCCCGCTTATACTCAAGAAGAAAATGATGCGGCCATGTCACAAGATCGCGATAACATTTATATTATGGCGAGCGAAGTTGAAAATTCCCAAAATCCCTTTGAAGATCATAATCTGGAGGCCATTGCCGATGCCGTTAAAGCAACTTTAGCGTCGCATCCCGGTAATTATTTCATTTATTCTACCTATTTTGCAAACTTGTTATATTATAGGTGTCGATATATCTGGGGGGCTTCAAATGAAGGTCGATTCACAACCTGGAAGACCCACTCAAGTGCAAGTTACGACAGAAGACGGTTCGATTTTAGTAATGGAATTAATGACGGAAGACGATACCGAGGGCGAAGGAGAATTTCAAGTTCAAGATATAAACGAAGAGGGGGAACTAAAAATATTTCGTTGTCCCGATTGCCCCAAATCATTTTCGCGACGAATTCAGCTGCGAAGGCATGCATCGGTACACATGCAGCAAAGGGGTTTCAGTTGCGGCATTTGTGAGAAGTGGTTTCCGACAAGATCCGCATTGGTTCGTCACGAACGCATACATACAGGTGAAAGGCCGTTCCAGTGTGAAGTTTGCCAAAAAAGTTTCGCACAAAAAGAAATTTTATTTAGACATTTAATGACTCATACAGGACAAAAACCGTACAATTGTCCGCATTGTCCTAAAGGTTTCACTCAAAAAGAACCGTTGCGTGTACACATGCGATCTCATTTGAATCCTAATCCCTCAGACATTCAGTTACATTATTGTACGTTATGTCCTAAAGTATTTTGTCACGCATCTGGATTAAGCCGACATTTAGTTACGCATACCGGTAAAACCTTTAAATGTAGGGATTGTGATAAATCGTTTACCGATAAATCTTCCCTAAGAAGACATCATCGTCAAACCATGCATCAGGAATAAGTTTCCTATTTACATAATCTGTACTGAAAATAGATTGTTCTTGTGCAACTCAAAGATTGCTGCATGCTTATACATACTTGATTCATTTATTTAACTTTTACTAACATTTTACGGACACACATACACACATAGTTCATTGTATGTCTGCGGTTACTAAAAAGGAATGAATATTATGTATAATGATTTTCCATTGTTATTTTCGCTTATTATGCATCTGTAGCTATTACGGTTCTCAATTGAAGGTTTGCACAAAATTGAAGCTATAAGTTGAAATAGGAAACTATTTTATAGTGATATGTTGCAAATTTGTATTTAGAATAAATAGATGAGAAGCGACAATGCTCGCATATAATAAAAGAAAGTGTGATTTCATTACATAAAGTTGGTAAAAAGCTTTATTTAAATTTATGTGAGATCGAGAAGTGCAAATTTTGTGTAAGGTGTATTTTTTTTACTAATTTTAAATGAGATTCTTGGTTTCGATTCTATATTACTACTACTGCTAGTTTTTCTTTATTTGCATATGATTTGCAAAATTGATTCCTTGTTTTTTTACATAAATCTTTACAGTTTAGTTTGCATTATTACATTACCATTTATATTTACATTAGGTGTTTTCTTTTTGCATTTTGTGGCACACTTAAATCACCTCTGTCAATACACACCATTCGTTTTATAAAAATAATTTGACTCAGTTCTCAATAACCCTATTCGTTTTAAAAGCTTTATTATTAACCTGAGGCAGAAATGTCTACATGACGCAAGGTGCTTCAATCACGTGATAATTGTGCATTTGCCTAACCCTGTGGCACACCTGTTGCGATGCAAAAAGAAAACACCTAATAATTACACAAACCTGCATAATTGCACTTTTCTCAGTTTCAAGAATGGGTCGGGGGATTCTTGTACATTTTTTTTGTCCTGAAAACAAATCTGACCTTGAAATTGCTCCAGTATGCCAGGTTTTTTTGAAATTTCAACTTAAATGGTGAAAAACCATTTTAATGGTTTTTTTGTTTCAATTGTAGAAAATTGATTGGGCGGATCTCCTACTGATCTTGCTTTTGCTGGTTAGAACATCTTTCAACTTTCCTTTTACGGGTCGTAACTTTTCCTAATCAAACTTAAACTCTTGAATTCCAAATTGTATATCTTCATTTTAAAAAATCGTAGGCGATGCAATTGTGGAAAATTGAAACAACAAAATTTGGTTCTCAAAATAAATTCATAAAAATGGTTAAAATAGCCAGTTCAGCTACAATTTCAAAAAAACCTGATGTGCTGGGGCAATTTCAAAGTCGGACTCGTTTGCAGCACAAAAAAATGTACAAGAATCACCCCTGCCCATTCCTGAAACTGTACCTCGCAAGACTGTGTTATTATCTACATGTCACATTTGGTCTCCTCCTTGTGTAAGTTCCTTCCCCATTAATAGTTTGCTCCTTTCCCATGTACCTTCCATCCACTCCGTCTCCATTCTCGCTTAGTATGTCTTCCACCCTCCTTTCATCTTCCTTTAACTCTCTACCTTCCTTTAACATGTGGGTCACGTTCTCCGATCCTTCCCCGCATAACCTGCAACATCTTTTCTCCAGTATTTGTACCCCCTCTCATCTTTTCCACATGTAAATATTGCGGTATCCCTTCTCCCTTAATCTTCTGGTAGTTTTCATTGTATTTTCATTTTATTTTACTCCACCCTTTTTGTTTTTGAACATCCATATCTGTTCGTATAATGTCTGCTGTTATTCTTCCTTCCTCTTCTCTTATCCTCACATACCCATTTCTGTTGTAGTATTCTTCCCTGCTGTCTTGTCCGTGTTTCACATTCCCTTCTTTTATTTCTTTCCAGCATTCCTGGTCTTCCTCATATTTCATAGTGTTCCTCCCACTTATACTCTTATTTTCTCTACTTGAATTTCTTCTTTTACTATATATCCTGGCGTGTCCTTGTCCAGTCCTAGGATCCATTTCCAGTATTTCTCTTGCAGTCCCTCAAGCTTTTTGTGTTCTCTCCGGCCCTATACTTCTACCCCGTAAAGTACCTCACTTTTTACTAATTTGTCGAATAACAACCTCTCTTCATAGATCCATTCTGAAGTCTTTCCCTCACTCCATTTTATTCCCTTTTCTAACTCTTTCCTTTACGTGATTCCCCTCCTTGTCCTGCCTCAGTGTATATCCCAGGTATGTAAACTCTTTCACCTGCTGGAATTGTTCATCTCCCCACTCTTCTTTTTTCTTCTTCCCCCACCCTTTTTTGTAGATTTCTTTGCTTCTAGATCTTTTCTCTTCAAGTATCTCTCTAACGTTTTCGTCATTTTCTTCTTGCAATTCTTTTTACTTTTCCCCTTTACCGTTTTTCACGATTTATGTTGGCTCACTTTGTCTCTTCTGAGGTTAGTTGAACAGATTGGGATTTTTAAAAAGACTGTTGTTATAAACCCATTTTGATTGTTTTTTACTTTGCTCTTAACTTGTTTAAGTTTAATTTACAAATTGATTATATCGTAAAATTACATAGTGTTACAGATTTACACATTTTAGGCATGTAGAAAAGGTTCCCTAGACTCGTGTTGAATCACAACGTTCTAGTTAAGTGAAAAGCTTAACTAAATCTATGAATTGGATGAGAGCTGCTAATGACTAAACATTTCCTTAAACTGTGCTTAAACTAAAGATCCAAAAACCACAATAAAACATTGTAGCTGTCATGTTGCTACACTATTGGTTTTTTTCTCTTATTTTGTTTTGGAAAAGGAAAATTGATCAATCTGTGTTCCAAAAAGTTGAAAGATGCATGATATGAACGATAAATCGTGAATCGATAAAATCAACTGTAAAGACTGTAACCAAGTGTATTTTGGAGACTAAAAGCAATCAAAATTCCTTTCAAAGATTTCTAATGGATAATGATGATTCAGGTCATTTAGGCTTATCAGAATATGTAACTTTTTCGCTTCAAGTGGTATAAATAGCTCACTTTTGTAATTTACTTTTAGTTGTTCGCTGATTATGGTAGCTTTTCTCGTGCGATTTAATAGATTTTGGTTGTGGTTTTTGGTATTTGCAGTGTTGTGTTCAAAGGTTCCAGCATAAATGACACATACAAGATATTATATTATATATTTGGTTCCAATTTTTATTTTAAATTTAATAATATAACAATAATAATAATCATATTTATTTTAATAGGGGATTGAACCCAAGAAACTCAAAAATGATATATAAATTGTGAAAATATAAATTAATCGAGTATTATTAGATAATTTGCAATAATTAGTTATAATGATCTATGTGCTAGTTATATTATATTACATTATAATAAGAATAAGATAAGATTTACAGACAGAATCGAAACGAAATGTAAATGAAGATCCTTGCAAAATGTGTTCAACATAAAAACAATGATGAATGAAATTTATCTATACTTGGAAAAATCTCCCCTTAATGTTAATAGAATACTCATAATATGTTAGAGAATATTTTATTTTTGATATCAGGGTCCCTCATGCAACACCTTATCAAGGGCCTGCAATATGTCAACTAAAAGTGCAGTACCCGCTTGTACTGATGTGAGTTGCGTGGACTCAATTAGGTTTAGATATCAAAAATGCTGCAGTAAAGTGGAAATGATCCAAATCTTTATACTACGTTAAATAGGTTAAGGCTTAAGCAACAACTTGATGCCTTCTTCATGAAGGTTTTTGTAGTATTCACTAATTATAAGTTCATATTCTGGTGTCTTTTTGATATTAAAATACTACTTTTATTTTTTATTTGGCGATGGTGAAGGGTTTAATAGATAATAGAGGGTACAACTGATTGAGGGCTTCTATGCCTCATATGTTTCTTTTCTTTTACTCTAACTTGTCTGTTGTGTGGTTGAAACACTACATGTAGATATTTGGCAAGTTTGTGCTTCATTTTTGGCCCAATCTCGATTAAGTTTCATTCGAGCCATTTGTGTCTAATGTGTTTGTAACACTGGAAATATATGGTGATTTCCTATTCTTTATGGTTATCTAATATTTGTTTGTACCTCTGTTTAATATTCTTTTATCTTAGGGTCTGTCATAAGCTACCATTTTTTATATCTTCTCTTTTCTTGAATTAGGTGTTATGTGGTTTGATCGTTTTGGTACTCGAATGACTGTATTTAACTGTTGATCTGTCACCTGTAGAGCCTTTTATTCGTGGTATTCCCCAAGGTTTTGTTATAGTTATCTTTAGGTACTGCACACCATAGCACAGACATGCCTATGACCGTAGGGATTATAACATCCTACAGGGACCAAATTGCCTCTTTTCCTATGGGATCATTTTCCTTATAGACAGAGTGAGGGAGGTTTTTGTCTAGTTTTACTTACAGAACCTCTTTCTCACACCATCTTTGTATGAACTTGAGAGATTGCCCTGTCACATACGATACTTTTAAGTGTTCTATACACTAAGTTATATCTATATATCCCGATGTTTTATACCCTCTGTCATATAGCAGAGCGTCCACGGCTTGTATACCCCACCCCACAGCGTTCTCATAGATGTTCGCATGTTCTCTGCAGGTTTTCTACACCCTTTGTGTGGCCCACTAAGTTTAACCACCAGTGGAATCTCTCTACTTCTGAGTGTTTCTTCCATTGTGCTCACTACTCTGTGTAATGCTATAGTAGTGTATAAACATGGTGGGGTCACGTTTAGAGTTATAAGGAATCTTGCTTTCTCTTAGTTTTAGGAGTTTGTATGACTCATGAATGGCACTTCCAACACCTTTCTACATAGTGCTTCACAGTCCTATTTATGGTAGATTCCAATTCTCCCTCTACACTTTCCATAGACTGGTAGGAATTGCCCTTAATTTCCCTTTGTGTGAGAGGAGCAATATGTCCCTCCCTTAACTTTTTTTTTGCATACATTGTAGACTCTGGCCCATCCACATCTTTGTGAGAGTCTCAAGTCGTCATTGTACTTTATGCAAGGTTCCCTCTGTTTGTTCGGCTTACTAGAATTATAACCATTCGGAGGTAATTCTTCAAACATAAGAGTTTTTGGACAATATAGTACCTACAGCAGAGTATTGAGTAATATGCTTATCCCAGACAGCGCTTGTTCTTCTCCGTACTGATTTCACTGCCTTAGATCTCATGTGCAACATTCACTCTGTGGGTTAGTGTATCCTATGGTACCGGTAGACCCTCTTCTATTATGTTTATGCTTTGGTCAACTATACAAAGGCCTTAAGAGTGTCAATTTACCTATATTCATATCATATAGAAAATATTTGTCCATGAAGTGAGACTAGTTCAATACAATTCTGTGGGTATGTGTGAATGCCCCATCATAATGTACCTACACAATTCCTTATGAGGTACCATAATAGAAGAGTCTATTATGGAGGTACCTACATGTCTGTGAAAATTAAAGAAAGCTGTGGTTGCGGAAATTGTACTCTTTGTAGCTTAGCTCTGCTCCTGCTTATAATAGAGTAGTTGGTACAAATAGGACCTCTACATTTTGGTTTGGATTATAAAGCGTAAATTTGAATAAACGGTAAATTCCCTTCGTCTTTTGTTTTCTATAGAACCAAAGGTTCACAGTTCACAAGATGTTGGTAATGAAGTGCTCAGTACTTGTTGAATAAGTCGGACAGTAGATGGTGTAAGTGCATAGCTTTATAGCAAATGTAAAAACCACTTTTATCCGACTCAATTTGTCACGTTAAGTTGTGTCGTCTTGTGCGTAAAGGGTGTGTGCCCAATAAACTAACGTGTGTTCTACGTATGTGGTGGATAAACTCTCCCTCATACATTTCTTTTACAAGTACGTACTCAATTTTGATGTATTACTTAAAAGGTCTATGTAGATATAAGGTCTAAAACTGTGTCAACAACATACCGGTGCAAATCATGTCTATGCAAATACGGCGAGTTGTACCTACCTGCTTATGCCATTACAATTCCACAGCAAACTGTGATAATGTTTAATTTAAACTTTAATGTCGAAATTACTATTAACGTTTTCTCTTCTAATATCAAATACATCCCTACCCTATTTACCGATAGTGAAGTACGTTTGTTTACCTTAATAATTATAATTTAAATGTACTCGATGTAGAAGTTTTGATAATGTGGGAATCTGTTTCTAATTGAATGTATGCAAGTGCATGTGTAGACATTTTAATTTTACTCTGTACAGGTCACTAGATATGGTAATAAGTGCTCACGTGGAAGTTGGCGAATGCAATTCTAATTTCTAATACTAAGCAAAAGATGGTCTGTAAAATACGGGAAAGTAACATCCGTCTAACTCTAAATTGAAATGATAAAATGTGATAAGCCGAACAATAAATTACAACGCACGTCCATTTAACAAAAAGATTCCACTTTCGGTTATGTTAAGTAAAAAAAGAAACCACTTATTTATGGAAGTTAAACATGGCCTGACCTTCCACCGCTCTTTTCATAAATAATTTGTAAAATATCGGTAATCGGTTGAACTTTCCAGAGTATAAAAAGAAATAAATGTATCTAATGGAGTCATAACTGTCATATCTGTGACTTTTTTATATACGGGGTTAACGTCATTTTAATTTAATTTCCATTATCTCCGAGAAATATGACGAATTGGTGTTTGGTAATTATTTTTACTAAGTAATGCTGATACCGAAATATTTCCAAAGTTTTGAAAGTTTGAAACCCTTCATTCTATACAGGGTGTCCCCACTGTTCCGTAATCGGTCGATGACAATAACTCGATGTGGGTTGAAGGTTGAAGATACAGAAAAAAGTTTCAAATAAAGGTTGCTTTGCTTTGAATTGTGTATCTTTTAAAAATACCTTTAACTACAGTATGTTGCATTTTCACCTGGCAGGAAAATGTCACTTTTTTAAATGGCAGACCCTATATTTTTTTCCCTTCATATATCGACCAACCATATTTATATCACGCGGCACGCCTGCAATTTTTTTTTGATATTGGTTGCCAAATTATTAATCATTTTGTCAAAATTTTGTACAATTCAAGGCCGGAGTATAATATTCATAACTAAGTTATTCTTAAAAAAAGAAAAAAATTATTCGATGAATAGTACATATTACCCTAATGTCATGTTACTCTACCAAAAAAAACTAAGTGATTAATTTTATACCCAGTGTTTAAAATGAGAATTCAAAATATGTGAACTTTAAATAGAATTTATACCAATACATATTTTAAATGGAACACCCTGTATTTTTATTTACCATCACATTCTCGTCAAAAAACCCTATTCAAAGTACAAAAAATAATACCAGGAAATACAGCGTTGAATAGGATTTTTGTCGAGAATGTGATGGTAAATAAAAATACAGGGTGTCCCATTTAAAATATTCGTATAAATTCTATTAAAGTTGACATACTTATGTATTTTGAATTCTGATTTTAAACACTGGGTATAAAATTAATCACTTAGTTTTTTTTTGTAGAGTAACATGACATTGGGGTAATACGGGTAATATGTATTATTCATCGAATAATTTTTTTCTTTTTTTAAGAATAACTTACAGCTCCACTCAGCAAACAAGATAGTCGGAAAATATGTCAACTAAAATAATTTATTTGAAATTTTTGACGCGGTAAATTATTTGGCCAATTATATTTGAGAATTCTAAGGTGTACATTCACAGCTAAATGTAAATTATTACAGTTTACAGCTGCCATTTTCCGCGTACGTTTTATTACTTAATCCTTTTATTGTGTTACTCTTGTTTCTTAAAATCAGTCTTTCTGATCACTTCTCATGCAGCATACAATACATTTATGTGTATCCAATGTATCTTGGGTGTACAAAAATTATGGTTGCCATGCATTTTATGCTCTGTCCATGTATCTTGTGTGCCAATTTTGGTTTGATTATTTTCCACAGTTCGGAAATAAATAAATAAAACCGAGAATAAAACCTTTATTTTTTAGAAAATTTTAACCCGCTTTATCTCGGAAACAAAGAATTTTAGGACCTATGTTTATAAGAGCAACCCTCTTTAAAATGTGTTTTTCTACAAAATGTCAAAGCCCTGTAGATGTAATACTCTTAGTTAAAGCTATGATTTTACGTTAGCAAAAAAAGGAAAAAAGCACTTTTCTGCTCAAATTTGCATTACTTTTTGTCTTCTTGAGCAAATGAGCTATTGTGGGTAGTCATTTTTTGTTTGTCATTCTTGTTGTATCTTAATATTTCCGTGTGCTATTAATATTTCTGTTTGTTCCAGCTGATTAAGTACCAGAAAACTGCCAAGATGCCTAAATCCGTAAGTAATTTTATATTAATATCTTGCAATAAATGACCCAGTATGTTTTTAATAAATTTGAAACTAACCGTGCTTTCAACGGATGCAGATTTTGTTCCGTTCATAATTGTAATGCTAATTTGATATAACATTTAATTATTGTTAATAGCCTTCATTCGCCTTGTTAATCATTAATAAAAATAAATGCGTTTAATGCCAGCCACTTCATAATAAGAAACTAATTAAACTTAAATATTGATCTCCTTGAAATTCTAGGTCAACGTAACTATTTACTATAATTACAAAAGGGCAAATTGTTTAAATTATCGGTATGCGAATCCCATTTATTGACGTGTAGTGTAGGTTCGTTGTAGACATACTTACGTAATAAGATTAAGTGTATTTGCATGAACGATACCTTGACATAGTAAACCACTTCATTTTACAATATTATAAATCAATTTTAGTTAAATTTATGTATAACGCCATGATAATTGATAATTGCTTAAATTCAAAGCAGAAATGCATGATTATTTCACAACTTACGGAAATACCATGGAATTTAATAAGATGAAGCTTTAGAAGAACAAATATTTATAATAGATGGACATTAATCCTTGTTCGCATGTACTTAATCTGCGTGCGTGAAATTGTACGTCTTCGCTAAATTGTTGACCCGTCTTAAAATATGTATTAATAAGTAATAACAGAATAATTACATAAACATTCCTAAAATTTCTCTTAATAATCGTATTTGTCACTCAGCACCTCGCTACCGTTATACTAAACTTCTAGGATGTAATCTAACGATAACCTAAGAGTTTAAATCAAATCAAAGGTTATAATTTTTTGCATATTCTAGCGTGACATTGCCTCACAATTTTCTATGACCGCGTTGTATAGTATCCACCCACACTTACGTAAATCAAGAACAACAGAAATTCCAATTCCTTTATTCAGGAGCGGACCGTGAATTTGTGGGACCCTGGGGGCCTACCTAATTAATCAAACTATTAGCCACTTTGTCAAAAAACTGTTTTTTATAATGATGTACAATACGATATAGGAAAAAATTAGGGCAGTGAAATATTTTTTTAATTTAATATGACCTTATGATTTTAAATTTTCTTTTAATTCGTAATATTGTCCATTGTCTTCAATGAGAGCTTATATCTGCGGGACCCTGGGCTGCAGCCTAAAAAGCCATATTATAGATCCGTCCTTGTCTTTATTATTTCATTGGATAAATTTTTCGTGAGATTTGTCAGTTTTCTGAAGTAGGTACTATGTGTAGGCATTTTCAGAAAAACATATCTAATTATACCACTTACTTAATTCTTGACAATCTGCATTGCTCAATTCCGCTCAATTCTTATGTAAGTAGTTTTCGAAAACGGTATAAGTATAAGGTTTCAAAAAAAATAATATAGGCATGTACCTACTTACTTCATATTCTACATACCCAAAATAAACATTATTGACTTGTTATTAGATGTTTTTCATAAATGAACATTGCGATAAAGGGATATCTTATCCTTTAATACATGTGATAATCTCTCTTTGTGCTGCCAACTTTAATAATACATAATATACGTTTGTTCACGGAGTATATTATATAATAAAAAGTGCATGGGTAGGAAAACCATATTTTGGAAAATTTTCCATCCAACAAAGCACGGAGTTACCATTAACATTTTGAAAATTGCACTCTATACAACAAAAATCTTCAACAAGGGGGAAGATGTTGACTGACGGTGAAAGTTTTAGTTATTTCTAGAAAAATGGAAATAGGATACCTTCGAAGCAGTATCAAAAATCTGAAGAATGTCGTTATGGTACCTATTTCGTTTATCAATTTTAGAATAGGGAGGGGGTAACAAAATAGCATTAATCCAGCAATAACTAAAACCTCATTTATGCGATGAACATTTTAATTGTGATGGTAATGTTCAGGAGGGTTCAGTGGCTTATGTTGCCATGGAAATAGTTTCAGAAATGGATGAAAAATAGTTGGTAATATCAAATATGGAACTGTTGGTGGAATTGTTATTGGAATTTTGTTATTGACTGCGAATTGTGAAATGTAATAACAGTTCCGAAATTGATGTACAAAATTTTGCCATTTGAAACATCCATCGTTCTAAGCATATCATGAAAAATGCTATAATAAGCACAAGAAAATGTATGTAAAGTTTAATTTAATGACAAGAAGGAATCCAGATTTAAGCAAGTAGGTACACATGTTTTGGTTGATCGTATGATATAAGGATAACCATTATAAACATAAGAACATTAGGAATTCTATCAGCTATTGCGGAATTTCCTGTATATTTTTCGGAATTTTTTTATACGATTCCACTTATTTCAGACGTTCATGAAATCGCTGAAAATTGTCATAATTTTTCGAGCGTGGAGTTAATAAAGTGTTACATTTAATATTGTTCCTTACTTTGGTTCAAATTCAAACCTTACTGTTGCTGCAAAGATTGTAAACCAATTTTTCCAGCAGAGCTTCAAAAACCAAGATGCTTTCCCGAAAAATTATACTCTCGATAAAGTACCGCACGAAATAATTTACTTAATGCGTTAAATAGTCCAGTAACCTTGTCGCCTGAAAGGGGTGGTACCTTGCGTCAAATCCGATGGTTCTGATTTTTTGCTGACTTATTTATGGATGTTAGTCCAATGAATAATCCAAGTTTGAGACCTCGAACGCCGAACGCAACCTTGGCATAAATCGAAAAAACCACAACATTTTCGACTTTATTTCAGTTGTTGGCCATTTTAAGCCTAAAGAACTAGTTTTTCGATAATACCTACGCAGTAAGTTTTTAAAGTAGACTAAATTTGCTACAATATGAGACTAGAACTGTCTCTGTAGACCCAATAGTTGGATTTGGACTTGGATTATTCATTGGGCCAACATCATAAATAAGTCAGCAACAAAACAGAAGTACCGGATTTGATGCAAGGTCTGAACCTGAAGTATAAGATTACTGGACTATAAAATCTCGAATTGAAGGATTAATTGGAAAGAACTGAAAATCGAGTCTTTCGCTGAAAATCTGGCAGTATTCCAACAGTTTCCCTTATAACGTCGCGTCGTGGCTTCAAAAAAATTGTTTTAATAATTCTGCAACGTCCATAATAAAGAGCGACGCCTTCTCAAGTGTTCGAGAGCAGTGCCGGTTTTACATGTCATTTAGTAGTACGCACTAAGTAACATTGGGCCCCCCACCATCACCACCCACCCTCACAACAATTTGCATACATAGCAAAACTTCAAATTTGGTACAAACCAATCTATTTTTTTTCTCTACCTCCGTTGCTTTTGAGACGATAAAAATGAAAACCATTCAGACTAATATGTTTTAAATAGCTTCATAAGATGAAAACGGCAAGTCTGAATTCTTAAGAAGCTTACAATACAATAAATACGGCGCATCTGTCTTTATTTATGGTTGGTACGAGTACAAACAACACCGCACGTAAAGGAAGTGTAGGCCGGAAATTATGGCAATAAAAATTTTGGTCCATAATTGGAATGTATCACATTATTGTTAACTTGCGCGGAAAATAAAATTTACATTTTGCAACTTTTTTAAAAATACGTTTTCAGCAATTTAAGAGGAACGTTTAAGAAAATACAAATATTAGTGCGGTAACATCCGGGTCCCATAGATCACAGGCCCGGGTTCCGCGGGGGTGATAGTTACCATGATAGTTACGCCCCTGATTCACAAACCCCTCTTGTATCGGCATAATTAAGTACAAAGGTTATTTACTTAGAAAGGGACGAGGAAATGTTCAATCTGCAATAAACTCTTTTAAAATATATATGACCAATAAATTTTAGACTCAAACGTGTTAAAGGGTGTCTTCTTATTATTATACCTTCTTTTGAAATTTTAACTTTCCTGTTATATAAGATTGTTGTATCTTACAGTATTTATTCTGAAGGGAAGTCGTGAGTGAAATAAATACACCTTAATTCCTTAATATTAAATGCATTGATTGATACCTATTATAATTAATAAACTTAAAACTTTAGATGTATCCGGGCCCTACGCACTTTTGGGCCCTACGCACGTGCGTAGTGTGCGTAATGTATAAACCGGCACTGTTCGAGAGTTGTGGTAAGAGATAAATCGTAGGAGGATGAGGTCGTGACTCTAAGGTTGTCGTACACTCAAAGTCGGTTTTGCTGGCTACTGTTTGAACAACTCTTCACTTGTCCTGAAGAAGCAAACTACGAGGTCGTTTTTCGCGTATAGTTACTTTTAAATTTAAATTCTTAATTGTATCTTTGTAGGCATTTCCCGTTATTGAAGTTCCGTTCGTTCCTCTCAATTCTTTCGGCGTCCCAGAAAACTGTGGGCATCATGCATTCTTGATTGGTGGAAAACCCATTGCATGGGCTCCTGTTTCGTTGGGAGGATCCCAATGGTGCATCCAGATCTTATCTGTCTTATAATTCCATAAAAGAAGTGGAATAAAACAATCAAATTCTAACCATAAATTTGTCCTCGACAAAATTTTTGTTGGAGATTGACGAGGAGATTGAGCACTGGTATTCCTATTTCTCTAACAATAATTGAAACTTACTCGGCGATGAATCAACACTAAATGTTCAACCTTGTTGATGAGTTCTTCAGTTCGTGCTTACACTTTGGTTTGTGATTGGCGGATTTGCTTGATATACTAAGTCCATTCTTTCGTTTATATTCTTTAGACTACAGTCTTCTTTAAAATAGAAACGTTATAAGTTTATGACGTTTCTGTGTTTTAAGTTTCAAGTCATTTCCGCTCGTTTCCGCTTCTCTAAACTTTAAAAATATGACAAATTGGAACCCAAATTGGAGATGACACTATAAAAATGTCACGTGACAGAAAGTTGACACGAAAAAAATTACCGCGGGAGCATATCATTTTCAAAGCTAGACGACCATAAATTTTCACAATTATAATGACATTAAGAACATAAAGTTAACATATTTTAAATTTTTTAGCGTTTTTATTTATTAAATAGTTTATAAATAGATTCTGATGCTATGGTAATCTGAGTCACGAGTATTATTAATTGTTTATATTGAATTATCGCTAATTCAACGTGTCAAGCATGTTTACTAAATTGTGTAACATAAAGTGTATATTATATTGTGTTGATAATGAGCGCTTTCAATTTTGATAACGTTCTTTTGATATAACGATATTGCCAGTGTCTACAATTTTCAATTTTTTTTGGCTCTCTGATGGTTGAATTTCTGGTGATTTTTATTTACACTAGAGCTGATCGTTTAGTCGAGGAAGTTGGCTGTTGGCTGTAAAGAATCATTACAATTATTTCATTCCCTACGTACCTATTCTTCTACAATCTAAATGTGTCGTAAATATAATGGATTCATCAAACGTCATTCGTATTTTCACAACTTACTAATGTATCTATGTATTAATTCGATGAATCGAAATAAGGAAATGACTCAGTCAAAAATCGTGGAAAGAGTAAGAAAGTGGCGTATTCCCGAGGAATTGCAAATTGATAACCCATCATAGTGATAGTAATTACTTCTCAGTACCGTTCTTTTCACTATTTGTATCGACCCTTTTATTTATCATCTTCAGGTAGATGATTCACGCAAGGGTACAATAACTTGTGTTCCCCTTTATTTTACAATGCATACAATATAGAATTTTTATAATCAAATGAATCTCCATGTTAAAGATCATAAGAAAAAATGGCCATATTTTTCATTACATGCCCATTTATAGGGTTGAGTACTTGTAATTAGGTACAATAACGAATAACAAACAGAGCCAAAATTGAAGAACGGTCTTCGTATCTTCCTTGTGAGATTTGTGTTATCGGACAGCAACAATGTGACCATTTTATTAAAAAATAGTGGAGTGGACACACAAAAAGTAAACTAGGTGTAGGAATTCTTAAAATTACGTGATTTTCGCTTTTAATTCTTCTAATGCCAATTGCTTACTTGTGCCTTATCAATATAATAGAAATTTGGAGATGTGGAAAATTTTTATTTTTATTTTGAGTGCGTCTAACTGCATCAGACACAAAATACGCATAGGTCAGTGGCGTAACTATACCACTTGAGACCTGTGGCAAATTCATCGGATAGAGCCCTTCCTCGATGTAAAGAAGCTCAACCAACCTTATAGTTTTATATTTTTTAATAAATTTAATTTTAATAAATCATTACGCTATCTGCTTAAAGTATTCCCCTCTGAAGTACAAGAGGAATTTGTCCACCAGCTTCTTTGTGTTCAGTAGAAACTAAATTGTTGTTACTTCAATTCAATTCAATTCAATTCAATTTATTGTATTTAGGGATTTTTGATGTCCCATTACAAGAAGTTTGGCCATACAATTTCTAACATGTACATGCTTTATGTATACCTATAATGTGTATATAAAAAGGACTAAGTATTACTTAGATAGCGGGTTACAAAATATACATACTAAAACAGAAACCAAAAAAAGTCAAATAAAATCTAGCGTAAAATAAAGTACCTAACATAAAGTTATATTCTACTTAGTCTAAAAAAAAAACTTAGCTAATACAAGTTGACGTGGGGTGTACATATCCCCAGTCCATATAAATAGGTAATCTTTTCATCGAATAGAGTTAGTGTTACTTAAATATTATTATTTAAATATTTCACAATATACATAATGTAATCATGTAATCTTTGTTACTTCACTACACATTTAAAAATATACGTTTTAAAGATGTGCTAAACAACCATTACGATCAAATTTGTATTGTTCTTTAAATTTTCACGCATTCTAATCACTAATCACGTTTGAGGAATTATCACTCATGTAACTTGAGGCGATGCAATTTTGTTTTGTTTAACAAAAAAAAACAGAATCGTTAATTTTTGAATTTAAATAGTCTGACGTTATGTGACTGCTCTGAAGTGGAAATTGTGTCACTAAATAATACACATAGTGGCTCACCGAAAATGAAGGGGGTTGAATAATTCTCATCAAAATAATTTTCCCAAACAATGCAAAAACACGTCGATTTCCAATATCGAACGGGAAGGAGGTTCAAACGGCACATCATTGGAATGGGTTTGTTTTCACAACTTTCCTACAATTATCCATAAAACCACGTTAATTTAGGCAAAGTTTGTTCTTATTCTGTTTAATTTGACAATTTCAAATTGTCACAATGTGTGTTGAAAAATAACACAGCATAAACTAAATCTAAAATACGGACGATATAAAAAAAAACTCAACATAAATTAATGCCTTACACTGAAAACACCAAAAAAACCATAATAAAGCTATCATCAATCGTCGAAACGCCTTCGATTTGATACAGTTTTATTGTGGTTTTTTGTGTTCAGAGTTGTGTAATTCAACGGTCACAAGAGGTTGTAGTTCTTCCACATAAATTAATGCAATAAATGTTCATGTTTTGACCAGCAACTTCCATAAAATAGTAGAGATTACTTACATTCGAAATGTTGTCGCACATTTACGGTGTTATTTGTTAACAGTCGTTCACAAAATGCGGAGAAATCAATTGATCCTCCTGGATAACGTTCATCGGGTTCGACTATTTTGGGTTAGTACAGTATTCGTGAGCAGTTCCAAATACATATCCGCGATCAAATTGGTTGGTATTTCAACCCAGTTAATTTACAACTACACAAGAGTGTTAAAAAAAATCCAAAAATTACGTACAGAATCCTTGTACGATTTAGTATAGTTTTTTTTTGTATTTTTCAATACACTATATTATTAGTTAACAATTTGTTTGTGAAATGTTATTGGCGTGCTTGTAGAAAATTTATCAATAATACTGTATCTTCCAAATAAATCGATGAAACATTCAAACGGAACCATATGGAAAATTGAAAATGATGTGCGGTTTGAACTCCCTGCCCATTAAAAATTGTTGCGAAATTGGCGTCCCCCCTAAGCGGAGAAACTTGAAATTGAAGATTCGAATATCAATGTCCAAAATTGGTCCCCGAAAGATCCTCACTATCACCTACTTATTTTGATGAATTTTGGCATGTCTTCTTGCTCAAATTCCACGTGATCGTCAAAAATGTATAAAATTCACTTATTGAACAACGATGCAATGCGTTTGTGGAAAGTTTTGTTCAAAATCCATGTGAACACTAAAAACGAATAAATTGCACTTACCTATTGGGCACCGATATAATGATTTGGACATTTTATTAAGCTACTAAAGAGAGCTCTGCAATTCATATTGATAAAATGGCTGTTTTAGCAATATGAATTGCAGATCTCTCCTTAGGCTTAGGAGCCTTAATTTCCAGTTTTACCCTTCTCGATCCACACGATTCACGAACCCCTGTGGCTTCTGTCCGTGTTGACCTATAGACCTCAAAATCAGTGGCGAACCAAATTTCGAAATGATTGGTCGCTTCTAAAGAGTTACCGCGGGCACGAACGGACGGACAACAGTACAAAACTATACAACCAGGAATTGATGCAAAAGATAAAAGTGTATTTTTGCGCTTTAATATCATAATTCATAATATTTCCGCTTTGAGAACGTGTAAAGTCTAACACCACTTGATGTCATCCCGGTTATATTCCAGGGAGGCAGTTGACCAGCACTGTGCTCTTTAACCGCCTACCCCAGAGGTATTCTCACGTACTCATTTTATGCAGTCTAGATCAATCTCGAGGAAGAAAGATACCAAAGTTATTCTGGCGGGATCGGGCGGTAGAGCATGAAAATCGCATATTAAAGAAAATTCCCAATTACATACAAAATTGTTTCTGAATCCACATTTTCTGTTTGGAGTTTGCTTCGAGAATGCTCCATTTATTACTTTCTAGAAAATTGGCTATCCGAAATGCGAATGACGTCCCCTCTCATGAATCGCGCACCCCTTTATACCTTTGGAAATGAAAGGAAAATGGATCTTCTAAAATTATGTTTAAATCTATTTTTGGCAATGGCATTTTTCGGTACAATTTTCCCTAATTCTAATAATTCATCGTTGTGTAATAGTCTGTCGAATGAAATCTGAGAATTGGTGTTACATTAAAAATAGTAAAATTGATATTGACATCCGGTATGAAAACGGCAAATGTTTTCCAACTGAATCATTCGGCGTGAGTACTCCCAACTAAACCGTTCCAAGACACTTGCAGTAGGTCATTATCTGTGAATGACCCTGTATAAATTACCTTCTTTACCATGACCATAATTAAAATCATTAATTTATAAAATATTTAAATGTTTTTCTTTTTATACAGTTCACTTGTGGAACCGTTTCTTACGTCATTGCCTGGACGTATCTGCAGTCATATTATGATTTCGACTAATTTTCTCGTTCAGATATACCTTACAACAGGTGAAAGTACACTTTTTAGTTTCCTTGCACTTTATAACTGAACACGAAAATCTCTCATTCACTTTAGTTAAAAAGGTGCTTCTTTTATGGAAGAAAATTCTAAATGACTCAAATTTTAATTATGTATGTATATTACTATCAGCACCGACTGAATGTTGTCGAGAAAAAAAATTCACTTGTCGCTCGAAGTAATTACCGGTTTAACGGATTTTACGTTGTCTTTACAGGATTGGTTGTAATAGCAGAATGGGGCTTCTATGGCCATGAATTTGACGGTTACGTACAGTAACTACCGGCGTAGCGTAAGCTCTCGTCCTCATTTGTGTCTAGTTATTTTTAGTGCTGTTTGAATGTACTTTGTGCTGTAATCTTTGTACAAACGCCTTTTTGTGGATTAATTATTTCTTCGGTGAAAATCTTTCAGCATGGTTTCAGGAAAAGTGGTAAGACGCCATTTTGAATTATATTTGCTTACTGTCTCGTTACGAATCTCACAATTGTAAATTCATTAAATTAAACGTTACGCAAAGGCTGTTATTGATTTAATAAAGAAATAAATGAGAAAAAAGTCATGTGACTGATCTGAAATCGTATTATGTGGTTTTCTAATTTAATCTCAGATTATCATCACGTGGTTGGTGGTACCTTTAAAATATTTCACATTTTTATTATGTACAGAAAGAATAGAGGTTTTTCATAATTTTGTCTCCCTACAGTGCCGGTGGCAGAATTTTTTAATTTTAACGAACTTTGTTGTTTCAATCTTTATCAATTAAGTTAAAGGGAACGCGGTCACAATTTGTTGGTTTGTGCTTAATAGCATTCGGTGGTTGATGGAATTACTGATATTCCACAATTTTAACTTTTCCCCGTCGAATTCTGCTTGTAGAAATTTTTATAGTTGATTTAGAGTGCATAATAAGATTTGATGGAAGTTTTTCCAAAAAATTTGCGCAGAAGGAAACAATTTAAACCAATAAAATTATGGCACAAGTTTTTGGTTCTTAAAAGGGAAAATTTTCTCGATTCGAATGTTTTTCGTATAAATAAATAAATAACAAAAATTTGAAACGTCAAATAACGTTTGCATGTATTATTGCGTAATTGCGATGGTGGAGATATGCATGGATAACTTGTCCCTCAAAATTTGTAAATATTAAGTAATTATTTTACGTATCGAATTTCATTCAGTTGAAAGCAATACAATTTCACGTTCATTTTGAGTCACTCTCAATTATTTCAAAAAATTTAAAAGTATTGCAGTTTCATTATTAACAATAAAAAAACTGCATTTTCATAAACACTTATGAACCTTCAGTAATATGTTTTATAGGCCAGTAATATGTTTTATAGACAGTGTGTTGCTGTTGTTTTACAAGTTTCTTAAAATTCTTACTTGGAGCTGAAGGCGGGCACTTCGAACATTTATTAAAATAAGGATTGAATTTGCATAAACTGGTTTTATTAATTAGCACAAGAAAAAATTAACCCTTGTTTTTATTTAAAAATGTAAGGGTTGTTTACCCTGTACCCAAGGGGTGAAACAATGTTGTCAAATATCAGTAAAAGTACCTAGCTTCTCTAAGAAAAAAACAATTAACCTGTCCCCGAGCTTTTTGAGTTTTTAAATGCCTCAATCTCTTTCCTCATTTTCCATTTTGGAACTTCAATTTTTTTGGTTAAAAATAAAAAAAATATTAAAAAAACTAGTGCACTGAAATCAGAAAAGAAAGACCTTTCAAATGACGTATCACTTGTCCCATCATCCCTATTTAAATTTTAGGGGTTGTTCTCACAGCGCTAAGGGATGAAATCACTTCAGGTTGAAAAACATGGCGAAAGTTGTCCCCCTTGATATAAAAATTGACGTGTTTTTGCGTTTCCCAAAAAAAAATTCCCTCTGGCCAGAAACCCGTCTGTTACCTTTTCGTTGGGCCACTCTGTATATATAGTAATAGTTGATCCCTTATGGACGGTGGAAATTGAGCGGGTTTTAGTTAGGCTTGCGGGAAGCGAGCGACTGTAGCCCGCGAAATTTGCAGTTATTTTTAAGTTTAGGTACCTAGTATATTTTTTTTCCAATTGATGATTCAAAAACAAGAACATGGCATTAAACAAAGTTTGGAAGTAAAACAAATGCCAACCTTCAACGTAATTTGACACTAAAGCGCCTAGGTTATTTGCAAGTTTAGTATTATTATTTTTTTCAATTGATACAAAAACAGGAACATGGCACTAAACAAAGTTTGGAAGTAAAACAAAATACTAACCTTCAACGTAGTTTGACACTAAAGCGCCTAGGTTAATTGCAGGTTCAGTATTATTTTTTTTTTCTATTTAAGAGTTGGTATATAACGGTTCGTCCATTTTCATAAGTACCATTCTACTTATTTAAGTAATTTGCTTATACAAAAACAGGTCAATCGGGTGTCGGTGAATTGGGTTGTCGGCCAGTTGGGTCCTAATTTATTAAAGATATAATAGACTTTCGCTTGCGGTTTTTTTGTTTTAAGATTTTCATTTGGAAATGGTATTTATCCAGGTTGTACTATTACATGTCTAAAATCAGTGGCATTATCATGCACCTTCTTGTCATTTACACTGTCAATTCTAACTGAGATATTTCGGACAACCAAGTTCTCACTTTTTTTAAATTTATTGTTGTGCTTTAAATCATTTACACCTACATCGATGATTAATATATGTGTCACTCTTGAACGTAGGCAGTGGCGTGAATCTGTCAAATATTGCCATGGACTGACCCAGGTGAATTGCCATACACTGTTAAGCTGCTATCAATTATTGTATAAACTTGGATTTATTTTGCTTCTTCGTGTGCTATATTGCTCGTACCTATAATTATGCAAACATAATGATGTAATGATCAAAATTCCTCCCCTAAATTGTTCCATTTTCTCCTATTTAATCGACATTATGATCCTTAACAGTTTCCCCGATTTTAATGGATAAATAAATCTACCCTGTATATTAACGAGTTCCAGAATGGTCATCTTCATCTATTATTTCTCAGTCAATGTCGTGCGGTAAATAGAACTGTTTTGGTCTGTTGCGTCAGTTCAAGTCATTAGTGCAGAACCTCGGAACGGTTGGAAAGGGAAAACAACGTCTTAAAATGTATATGTCTTTTCATCAAACAAAGTGCACTTTTTCTCAAATTATTTTTAACAAAAGCTCGGAAGTTACACTGGCTTGTTGTTCGTAAGAACCGATAGGAGTTGTCATTATGACGATAAATCGGCGTATATAGACTGTTTGAAAATTAATACTTGCTTCCCTAATCATTTTAGACAAAAAGGCTATTTAAGTTTTTTTGTAGAATAAAAAAATGTACATCCGTACATGCTGTTTGTTTTTATTTTACTTAATATAGCATGAAGAAAAATAATTGAAAATTAAAGGTGATACTTTGGCCAAAAATAGTGGTGCATCATTGTAGTGCATTTCCTCTAATTTGAGCGTCGTTGCAGCAAGATTCAGACATGTTAAATGAAGTTATTTTATTTATTTAGTAGATATTATCCTTGTTTATATTATACAAACAAGGGTATTATTAATTAAACGATTTTAGTTGCATTGTGTAAAAGTTTATTTTTTTATTAAATTAATACCTGTCAACAATTTCAAGGCACCGCCGATTTTTGAGAAAGTGGAAATGTTGATTTGCCCAAATATTTGCTTTCGGAAAAATTCAAAGTAAAAATAAGTAAATCACTCGATTCAGAATTTTTGTCTTTAACCAAAAAGTTAAATAAACTTATTGTTTAAAATAATTAGGGAAGCAAATAATCGAATATTATTAAAATTTTTACGTTGAAATCCAAATTCTACACCCTGTATGTAAAGTACTCCTTTTCAATCTTAATATGGAACCAAAAACCCACTTACTGGGTAATAACGTTTTCCATTCACTGCATTGCACCAGTGTAATGTGTAATGCTATATTATTATTGATCGTTGTTTTAAATTTGAGTTTCTTAACCAGTGAAAGTATGAAAATTGCAATGGAGTTAAATGAAAACGCTATAAATATTTATTGCGTCAAGATCAAAACCTTTAATTTTACTTTTAGTTTTGCAAAAGAAATTCGGGTTTTTTACTTTTCTTAACGTTTAAGCAATAAAAATATAAACGTTTATTAGCGTATAATAAGAATTATTTAAGTAGATGTGCCATAGTGCTTAAACCACTGAACTCAATTGAGTTCGGTGGCTTAAACACGTTTCCACATTTCATTTTTGAAATGAAATCGATTCATTGACTTAAATACATAATTACAAAATATTCTTAGTTTTTTATGTTATTAAAATATTGTATTATACATTGTATAACAGTTCATTTCTTGTGAAGATGCTTTTACGGTTGGGACTCTCACTTTCGGCGGTTCCAGGTTTTTTATGTACCTATACTATTGCAAGTAAACTTATAATCGTAAGTGGCACTCATCGTCCCCTAATCTTAATAATGGAGTCATTTTGCTATCAGATGAGATAAGTAGAGTTTTTAACTCCAAGTATTTTCGTATTTCTGCAGTTTTCCTAGCGCGTGAGACGATTTATTTCACTACGCGGGCATTTTGCGCCCTTTTTCCAAAATAGTTGATATAAAATGTGTTATCTCCGGTTGTTGGTGTTCAAAATAATTTACTATAGCTTACGTGCATTAATGATTTCTATTTATCTTTACTATTATTTTGTCCTTGTATTTGTCGCCAACAAACTATTAAAAGCATATTTTTCTGAAATATCAAATTAGTTCTCAGTTTTACCTTGTTAAATAATACTATAGAAATAGTTATAAGCGTGTCGTTACGTAATGTTAAACTTGCACTTTGATTCTAATTTCACTCGTTGAACTTGAATAATGAATATTATATTGGATAATGTTTTTGTATGTATATTTTGATGTGTCATTTTGAAACACTGAAACTGTGCTAAAGAATTATTCTTAAAAACGTCGTATATGTTGATGTTTAATCAATATTCCTAGAGCAGTTAATAATTAACAATAAACACCATTATTTAATAATCCTCTATAATTCAATTAATCAATATCTAAAACGTTGCTTATCTCCTTTGAAAAGTTCTTGTAGTGTCGTTTTACAGTAGACATCTAATGAGCATACAGGACAATAATCTTTTATTAACATTAACAATTAACACTATAACTCATGCTTCTTAATTATTTAGTCGAGGAAATAAAGCACTAAAATAAGCTAAACCTACCAAATTTTTGTAGTAAGACGGATTGAGGTGGGGTTTTTTGCATTCGCTTCCTAAATTTAATAGGAAACTTTGTACCTACTTTTCATCATGTTTTTTTTCGAAATTGCATTTGTGCAGTCGAAAATGCATCCTCAAAAATGCATTTTCATAGAAAAAATTCATAACTTCGTTATAAAGTTCTAGAATCGCCTCAATTCGGGTTCACGGGGGTTTTCGAGGTCGCTGATTCCGAATATGACCTCCAAATTGCCTCACCGCCCACCTGGAGCTCAGGATGGCTGAGCAACGTCATCTCCGAAACTTTTTCTGAAATTCACTCTCAAATGATTCTAGACATCTCATACGAAGTTTGTTTGGGTTTCTGATTCCAAATCAGGCATCTGCAACCGTCCCCCGCGTACCTGTTGCCCCACATCCGGGCATCAACGTCATCCTCTGAAGTTTTACTAACATTTCAAGCCTAGTGAACCGAAAATAATTTGCAATTGCTAGGACGGGGTTCTTCCAGGACCTCTATCCGGACCTGACCAGCCGTGCATGGTACATAGCCCGCCTGCAGAGGCGGATTCTGAAGTTCTCCACGAGATTTTGAAACTACTCTAATTACCAACCTTATATTAGGAGTTTTACATACAAATTTAATTTGTAATAAAAGGAACAAATTAAGTTAAATTAAATTTAAACTAAATATTTTATAATATTAACTTCATACATTTGGATGATAATGTTATTAAATGAAAATGTCCACATCAATTCAAATGTTCCATTATAAGTTTTACCTCATGATTTCCTGATATGATGAAACAAGCATTGGAATGAAAGCATTTGAGCGAAGATTTCAAGTGAAACTCCAGAGGATGACGTTGATGCCGCCGCGGTGTGGTGCACCAGGTATCCGTTAGAAAGTGTCCGGGACCAGATTCGATTTGAGCGACCCAAAAAACCCGAAAACAATTTTGCTTGAAACTTCAGTGAAACTCAAGAGGATGACATTGATGCTCGGATGCGGGGCACCAGGTACGCGGGGGACGATTTCCAATGCCTGATTTGGAATCAGCAACCCTAAAAACTCTCGGATGAGATGTCTAGAATCAATTGAGCGTGAATTTCAGAAAAAGCTTCGGAGATGACGTTGCTCAGCCATCCTGAGCTCCAGATGGGCGGTGAGGCAATTTGGAGGTCATATTCGGGATCAGTGACCTCAAAAACCCCCTTGCACCCGAATTGAGTCAATTCTAGAAGTTTATAAGGAAGTTATGAATTTTTTCTATGAAAATGCATTTTTGAGGATGCATTTTCGACTGCACAAATGCAATTTCGAAAAAAAACATGATGAAAAGTAGGTACACAGTTTCCTATTAAATTTAGGAAGCGAATGCAAAAAACCCCATCTCAATCCGTCTTACTACAAAAATTTGGTAGGTTCAGTGCTTTATTTCCTCGACTAATTATCGTATGTATTTCAAAATTTTACAACAGTTTTGCTAACGTTTCAATGAATTTAAAGTTATCTACGAATTTATCAAAACGAACTTTTTCTGAAAATGTCATGAAATTGTAAAATAGCATAGCTTGCTTTATATGTATATCCATAGGGACATGCAGCTACTGATAAACATTATAGTTATTTTTATTATTAGACTTTTTTAAATGAATAGAAACTAAAGTAAGATAAATTGATAATTACGGCGTGTGATTGTATTGTTGAACTACAATTTACCTCCTAATTTTATTGACATTTGGCTTGAATTTAAAACAGTAAATTAAATGAACTCGGTTGCCTCATCAGAATTTTGATAATTCTAAATATTTTAAATTATTTGATTTTGGTGGCACACTGTCACTTTCTTACATCGTGTTATATCTTGGTTTCGTATATCTTTACTAATAATAATCAACAAATTTCCAAAAATATGTCAAATTAAGGATTCCTTTTTGGAATATATGTAAAATATTTTTGATTTTATAAACAATAGGTTTTATAATAATTTTTTAAAGTTGGTCTTTTCTAAAATTCTTTTGCCTTTTAATTACTTCCCGAGTACGAAGTAAAAGGGTCTTAAAGGGAAGTATTGTATTAGTGTCCCAAAAAAATTGACCTATGCAAATTTTTTAATTTTTACATATCTTTGCGTTTCTGAATACGTACATTCAAAATATGAAAAAAAATTCCGTCTATAGTCTGTCCATACACATGCCTTGCAACGCTCTAAACTCAGAAACTATTAAAGTTATCAAAATGCGGTTTTCGCCAATCGATTGCACTCGGCCCAAGAACGAGAATGCCGGTATTACCGTTGATGACGTCACTTCCGGTATAAGCTAAAATGGCGGCACTCATCTTTTTTTATAAGATAAAGTTGCAGTTTTTTTTAATGTAGTTTTAAAAGAGTATTTTTTTTAATTCAGCAATATATATTGTGCTATACTTATGTTTTTGAGAAGTGTTAATACGAGGGAAGTCGAATCAGGACATTACGGCGCGAACGTTACGGCGCGGCCGTTACGGCGCGGCCGTTACGGCGCAGCCGTTTCGGCCTCTAGCCACTTCGGCGCCGATACGTTTCGGCGCCAAATACTTGGAAAGAAATTAAAAAAAATTCGCAACGCACTTTCAAAACGATACTTTACATCGGGACAGGACTTTTGAAACTAGAACGAATGCTAACCTAAGCGTAGATTGATGCGAGGTTAAAGGTAGGTTTAGTATATTTTTTTTCAATTGAAACAAAAACGGGAATGTGAAACTAAAGAACGTTTGAAACTAGAACGAATGCTAACCTAAGCGTAGATTGATGCGAGGTTAAAGGTAGGTTTAGTATATTTTTTTTCAATTGAAGTCAAAATCGGTAGATCTACCGAAAAATCGGCAAAAAAAAATTTGCAAAACAAATTGTATCATTACAAACATTATGGCGCCGTAACGACCGGCGCCGAAATGGCCGCGCCGAAATGTACATGGCGCCAAATCGGCCGCGCCGTAACGGCCGCGCCGAAATGACGGCGCCGAACTGTCATGTACCGGAGGGAAGTCTCGTAGCAATACATGTTTCCCTGTTTCATTGGAACATGATCTTGATGGTGGAGGTTAATAATTCGATGAGAAAAATGCTCACTAGAAGAAACATTTTGCTCCATTGCTGTTGTACGTACTATATGGTGACAATCACAAATCAGCCTAGAGGTAATGTTGCAGTTTTCCATTATTCTTACCAATTCTCTCTGTATTGGTTCATTATACTTTTAAATTATTTTAAAAGCTTTGATTATCTACATCATTAATGGATCTCTTTTATCTTCTTTAATTCATGTGTCTACAGCGTTTTAAGACATTGTTATCTATTAACTAACGTAATCACTTATTTTTAGACAATGATTCTAGTATCAACATGTAGTATTTTTCCTCGTATTTTTCTGAAATTTTTATACATCAAAATAACTTTAGTTGTTACATCTTGTATGTTAATCTAATTTGGTAAAATTAAAACAGTTGAGTGCTATAGTTGTGCGCTATAGAGAATAGAGATACATATTCCAAAGGATAATTTCACATATTCTTAAGATACGTGTAATGACATTTAATATTATTAAATATTAGTTTACGATCTTCGTATATGCATGGACAGAGATTCGAAATGTATGATTTTTTTTAAGTGTAGTGTACTTTGAATGAAAAGAAACAACAAAGGAACAATTCTATACTTCTACACTGGAGTTCTTTATTTTCTTATCGCTTTGGGGGGGAAATTCGGTCAAATATTTTAGACATAGACCATGACCTGTTTTCACTCGTATTTGTTACGTTAATTTGTAGCATTAATGAATATCCCGACGAATTAGTAATGATCTACACACCTTGAAATGAAAACAAAAAATGTATCCTACATTCAAGCACTACAGTTTTTTTAATTGAGTAGGTACTTATCTACTAAACTAATTCAGAAATTCAAAGTACATACTAACAACAAATTTCCCACAACTATAATTTTTTCATATACTGGCGAGCGAAAAATGTAAGAAGTTACAAATAATAAGTTATTACGCATTTATTATAGCATTAATATTTATTAAAAAAACTACATTAAGCTTCAATGTCCTTTCCATCACCTTTTTGTGTTGGGTTTGGGAACCCTTTTTGGAATACGTGCCTATTGTTCAGTTTAGCGATGATTTCTCTCTAAAACGTACCTATATACTGGTCGTACGGAGAAAGATTGCTTCGGGTGCGCAGGTGAACTTCGTGTATTCGGAAGCGATCGGCATGTAAACTGCTTTTTCCACGTTTAACACTGGCGTTGCTTTTTATGAGGAAATAAAATTCGCAGTGTTTTTCAATTTATATGTTAGTAACAACTAAGAAAAAATACGTGTACATGTAAAATTAAATCACATATACTCATTTAAGACAAAAATCTTTTTTTTTTAATATTCAAGCCAGATGTTACTAATTAAACGGAATTTAGCGGCGACACCACTGGTATCATATGATTGCCAAGCTTGGAAAATTTACAATTATACGAGTGCGCATCCGACCTTGGGGCAATCTTTCTCCGTACGACCAGTACCTATATACCTAGATTGTCCAATGTCTAATCATCATATATAATAATTGCGAATGAACGGGTGTCCTGTCCGTCCGTAACAAATTCGCATTAAAGTAGGCATGAAATTTTTCGAAGCGCATGCATTAAAGTAGATATACATGTAGTACATGTATATCTACTTTAATCTCATGTCTACTTTAATGCATGAGATTAAAGTATATCTACTTTAATGCAAATTTGTTACGCCAGTCACTACTGTTTCCTGATATGCAATTTTTCAAATACCAAGGCGCGAAACGCCGGCGCGCGACGCAGCCTTCTGGTTATATTATAATATTAGGTGTTTTCTTTTTGCATCACCACCGGTGTGCCACAGGGTTAGGCAAATGCACAATTATCACGTGATTGAAGTACCTTGCGTCATGTAGACATTTCTGCCTCAGGTTAATATAAAACTTAAATAAAGCTTTTAAAACGAATAGGGTTATTGAGAACTGAATCAAATTTTTTTATAAAACGAATGGTGTGTATTGACAGAGGTGCCTTAAGTGTACCACAAAATGCAAAAAGAAAACACCTATTGTCGAATCTACATTAAATATCTAATGGAAGAAGGTTTTTTAGTTGCGGATTAAACCTGATTATAAACTTCGATTAGCTGATTTTATAATGTTATATAGGCTCGAAAGCCAGTGTAAATTTGAGTACGATGTATCCAAACTTTCATTTCCGATCATTTCGTGGCGATGCTACCAACTTCACATTGTTTTTCTTTTACGAAGACTTATTGCACTATTAAAATCTTTCGTTTCTATTCAATAAAAAAGTGAACTGACCGTAAGTGACTTAGGTTTATTGTTATGACAAAATTGTATTCGATATGCAAGGTGAAACTAAGTACTAGAATTGTTGACAAAAGCGCCGTATACAAAATCTGAATTAGTGCTATGAAAAAGAAGTTACCACCGACAGGAAGTAATCTTTTTTCAATACCCCCCAAGAAGGCTGGATCGAGCTGGATTGTCCCGTAGAAAGATTGGTAGCTGTCGACACTATTGCAGTGTCAGTAATCAATCGCCTTTTTCCCGAAATCACACAGAAGGTACTGTTTTGATATGACTCGCCGATTCCTTATTTGATTACATGGTTGTCGACGAGTATCTGCAGAAGACTTGTCGAAGATGTGCTCCAGTACCAGTGTGTATCGACCACTGAACTCTAGAGTTTAGTGGTATCGACGAGCACAGAGTTAGTCTTCATACAAGATGTCTTCCTGACAGGTCACACATACATTACGCCACTTTTAGAAGATTAAGTTATTTCTGTTGTGATCACTATGCGCCAGCATAGTATTTTAATGTAAAATAATGCTAAGACTTCACGTTGCTAAAGAATACGTGTACGAGGTGGGAATTACGCGGTTTGGTTGGGTCTAGGACACAACGTCCACTGGTCACAACGCCCACCGCCTTCTGAACCGCCATCTTGGTCACAACGTCCACTTTTAAATTTGGTCATATAGTCCACTTTGGTCATAACGCCCACCGCATATTCTGTCACTCTGGTCACAACGTCCACTTTTAAATTTGGTCATAACCTCCACTCTGGTCACAACCTCCACCGACGCCTTCTGGTCATATCGCCCACCGACGTTGGTCGTAACGTCCACTTTTCTTTTTCCGGTCACAACGCCCACCTTTCAATTTGGTCACAACGTCCACTCTGGTCACAACCCCCACCGACGTACGTCGTAACGTTCACTTTACTTCTTCTGGTCACAACGCCCACTTCTAGTATTGATTATAAGATCTACTTGGTCACAACGTCCACCAATGCACTCGGGCCACTATTTAATAATGTCAGTACCCCCACTTTCTCGAAAATTGACCGCGATAGGCCTATAATTTTAGACTAATTTTAGACTATTTTAGACCACCATTTTCAAATTTTGGACCAACTCCAGTATTGGAGATTGGACAAAACCGGAATAGGAGCAATCATGGTGTGTACCCCCACCACAATGTTATGTTTAGAGGTTATGCCTATAATTATAGACTAATTTTAGACTACTGATCGGCCATAGTGCGGATTTTCAAAAACCACCCCTTACGAGTTAACACTATCCCGTTGATGTACCGGCTGTATAAAATCGGCGGAAAACTGCGAACAAAGTGGTTTATAATTACATATAGACTAATTTTAGACTACTGATCGGCCATAGTGCCGATTTGCAAAAACCACCCCTTACGGGTTAACACTACCCTCTTGATATACCGGTTGTATAAAATCGGCGGAAAACTGCGAATAAAGTGGTTTATAATTATAGACTATCGGTATATCAACGGGGTGCATCATAACATTCTGACCCTTGATGTAGCCACTGGGCGAACACTAAACGACGTTTGCTACTAAAAAGAATGCTAACCTAAGCGTAATTTGCCACAAAAGCGCTTAGGTTATTTGCAGGTTTAGTATATTTTTTTACAAAAACGGAAGTTGAACACTAAAAACGACGCGACGTCGGCAAGCTCCGCCCAGTGGCTAGATCAAGGGTTAGAATATTTTTATGCCAACGGGGTAGTGTTAACCCGTAAGGGGTGGTTTTTGAAAATCGGCACTATGGCCGATCGTTAGTCTAAAATTAGTCTATAATAGGCATAACCTCTAAACATAACATTGTGGTAGGGGTACCACCATGATTGCTCCTATTCCGGTTTTGTCCAATCTCCAATACTGGAGTGGGTCCAAAATTTGAAAATGGTGGTCTAAAATAGTCTAAAATTAGTCTAAAATTATAGGCCTATCGCGGTCAATTTTCGAGAAAGTGGGGGTACTGACATTTTCGGCGTCTCGGGCCACATCGGCCGCCATACAATATATGTACATACAATGCAACTTTTGTGTTCTGATAGAGACGTTTAACTTGTACATACATACCAAAGGATTGCTATGCTATGCGGAAAATATACCTACCTTTTAACAAATCTGTTCCCGAAAAAAATCCTCTTACACAGTCATTAATATGCACTTGTAATAGTGGAATAATAGAATGGTGGAAGAAAGAGATATAGTAGCCAAACTTTTTGGAACAACCTAACAGCTTGGAATGAGAAAAAGGTGTACGTTTCAAATGTGGTTATTAAGAAAACCATCCAGATAAAAACAGCATTTCCCAAACACTTACTTTTCTGTAATTTAGCCATTACACATTCCAATTTGCAAGCGTCTACTTTCGTCTCACTTTTAAGGGATTTTTTTTGCTAAGAAATGATTTACAAAATGGTTATTGGCATTTTTTACTGATACTATACAGGGTGTTACAAAATGCTATGAGGAAAATTTAAGGACAGATTCTACATCTCAAAATACGAAAAAAAGTTCATATAAACATGGGTCCGGAAATGCTCCGTTTTCATAGTACGGGGTGTTTAAGCTTTTCCGTCTTTAATAATTTATTTTACATTTATCGAAAACCCGTTGTAGATAGTGAGATGAGTTTTGGTACACGCAAATATTTCAATAAAGGTCACGTTCACGGTTGACATGTACAATACCTGCTCAATATGAATAATAAATAAAACAATAAATCCGTTTGCGAAAGGGTGGTGTACCTAGAGGTATAATATAAAATTTCGCGCGTTTGTCGGGATACTCTACAAGTGATTTAGAAATGTGCAGAATGGGGGGGAAAAAATCTGAAAAAATTTTCCGAATGAAACCAGAAACCAGAAATTTTAATATCTGCGATATGATACAACGCACGAAGATGCGGTTTACCGAAAGAAATTAATTGCGTTACCTTTTATTAGAAGCCGAAAGAATTTCGAGTGAAAACTCATCAGTAAGCACACATTTCAATTGTGGATAATTTGATTTTTTTACTGGAATGGTACCCGTACCTATAGTAATTTTGCCATCATGTGATGCAAATTTTCATTCTCTTTCAATTTTATTAATGTGTCCTTATGTGGCTATAGTTTAGGAGATATTTGCGATTGTACAGTTTTATGAGTTGCTGGTTCTGATTTAATCTATATTTTGGACGAAATTCCACTGCCACACTACGTCGTATATGCACCTACCAAGATGAACGACGCGACGTACTGTGTCGTGTCGAGTGGAAAGTCGTCGAAACCAGGGTGGGACTGGACAGTCGAACTTAAATTAAAGATGTCAATGTCGTGGTATCGGATGTCACCAAGCGAATATCATTGCGTTAGAAGAAATTAAAATTTCAAGCAAATTTCATTCCAAAACCATTTCAGAGGCAAAGCTGTGATATATGAGGTGTTTTAATAAAAATATATCAAATCATATAACCTACTGTTTTACTAACAATCACCTTAGAAATTTTTTTAAATCGTATTTAGTAACACCAATCTGAATTTGCAAGAAGAAAAAAAGCAACTCTGCGAATATTTTGAGTGCTGCTAATGGCCTGTTCCAGTTTGCTTCCCGTGGAATCAAAAGAAAGGTAGGACAAAATCGTTGCTATGCAGTAAAATGCCTTTTTTGAAAATTATGAAATAACACCAAAACGGTGAAATAAGTAAATTCAAATTATGAACAATTTGGTTCGGCGAAACATTCATTCGAATCATTTTTAGATTTGTTGAGATAAGAGAGCTACAGAGTAATTCGTCGTAGGTATATTTTCCGCATAGCATAGCAATTCTTTGTTATGTATGTACAAGTTAAACGTCTCTATCAGAACACAAAAGTTGCATTGTATGTATATTGTACGACGGCCGATGTGGCCCGAGTGCATTGGTGGACGTTGTGACCAAGTAGATCTTATAATCAATACTAGAAGTGGGCGTTGTGACCAGAAGAAGTAAAGTGAACGTTAAGACGTACGTCGGTGGGGGTTGTGACCAGAGTGGACGTTGTGACCAAATTGAAAGGTGGGCGTTGTGACCGGAAAAGGAAAAGTGGACGTTACGACCAACGTCGGTGGGCGATATGACCAGAAGGCGTCGGTGGAGGTTGTGACCAGAGTGGAGGTTATGACCAAATTTAAAAGTGGACGTTGTGACCAGAGTGACAGAATATGCGGTGGGCGTTATGACCAAAGTGGACGTTATGACCAAATTTAAAAGTGGACGTTGTGACCAAGATGGCGGTTCAGAGGGCGGTGGGCGTTGTGACCAGTGGACGTTGTGTCCAGGACCCGTTTGGTTAACCAATACACAGTCCGTACATGAATCTAATCGAACATTAACTAGCTTGTGATCCGTAATTCAACTGAAATAATGCATTGTCGACTTTAAGATGTCACAATGCTGCAAGAGTTATTAACAGCCCCGGATCTAGGAAATATCTCAAGGGGGGCAACTAAGCTCAATGCCGCCCTTATAATAACTAACAGGACTAAAGTAACAGTCTTTTTTAATGATAGGTATGCTAAATTTAATTTACTATAATATAAACACCTATATTTTTACTTTAGAAATTGTATGTACATATTTTTACAAATTTATTTTTCTCGATTTTCTTTCAGAAAATGAATTAATGGCGTCGTCATAATTTATCAAGTTAGCCTCTTCGCTTTCTATAGATAGTATTGCGAGGTTTTTCAGTCTATCTTGAGTCATCGTTGCTCTCAGGTAGTTTTTAATTATCTTGAGTTTGCTAAAACTCCTCTCGCAGCTCGCTGAAGTAGTTGGGAGTGTTAAGTAAATTCTTAATGCTATGCACACATTTGGGAAAGTATCAGTCAATTCCCTTTCCTGTATTAGATTTAGAAGATCAAGTGGCGTCATTTCTTCAAAATTAATACTTGAAATTGAATTCTGTAACTGGTCACGAAGAACCAGAATTTCAGTAGGGAACTCATCTTCACTTATATCTTCAAGATATTTACTAGCTAAATTTGCAGCGCATGCTTTTAATTCATTGTCATTCAAGTGCTTCAATTTTTTACAACCTAAAAAAGAAAAAATGTCGTTGAGTGCAGTTACACTGCGCATTCTATCTTTCAACTGGATAAGTATCATATCGATGACTTCCTTCATACTGTTACAAAAACTTTCTTCTACAGAAAAATGTCTTCCTTCGTCTCGCGCCATCTCTCCGGGCATTATTTTCTTTTTTGAGATTCTGCGAGTTTCCATAGTTGGCTCCACTTCAATTATTTGTGCTATTTCTGTAGCAGTGTTTAACCATTCGCGGGTATCATTTCTAAGCCTTTGCATAGTATTGATGAGACCTTCCAACATTTGTACAGTTTTAGATAATACTATATCACGTTTTTGTATCTCCTTATTAACTCTGTTAATTTCTTTTAAAATACTTGCCCAAGCAACCAAATATGATATGAATCGGAAATCTTTTAACGCACGAATGAAACTGGAGGCATCCGATTTTGTCTCTGGTGTGTGCTCTTCTTGAATTAACTCGGTGAGAGCGCTGATTACTCCTTGAAAGTTTCTTAAGATGGCCTGTACTGCTTCGGACTTAGCAGACCATCGAGTATCACTTGTTCCTTTTAAATTTGTTTTTGTATGTTTCTTCATAACTTCCCACCGTTGTGTTGATGATACAAAATAGGAATATAATCTCTGAATTACTCCAAATAAGTTCGCTGTTTCAGAAGACGTTGATGCTGCATGTAGTCCCACTAGATTCAAGGAGTGTGCCGTGCACGGGACAAATGTTGCTAATGGATTGATATCCAAGAACCTGGCTTGTACTCCTTTATAAGCACCACACATGTTCGATCCATTATCGTATGATTGGGCTCGACAATTTTTTATTTCCAACCCATCATCCTCCAACTTACGAAATATTTTATCTGCCAAGTACTCCCCAGATTTTCCAATAACTGATATAAAATCAATGAAGCTTTCTCTAATTTCAAATTTGCCATTTTCATTCTTAATAACATATCGGATTACTTGGCTCATTTGTTCTGTGTGTGATTGAGTAGATGATTGTAGTAATTCTAATAGCGCATATATCTATAATACACATTGTAGAGAGTGATGCGATCAACAACATTCAGAAATTCGCGTGACGTGTGCTCCGATATCTGAATTTCATGTTTTTGTTAAAATTTGTATGGTAGTTATTATGAAATTATAAAAAAGGGATATATTTTTCAATTCGATTTTGCCGCCCCCCGGACGTGCCGCCCGGGGCACTTGCACCCTTTTGCCCCCCCCTTAATCCGGTACTGGTTATTAATGATTAACATGTTACATGAATATTAATTTGTTTTAAATGTAAATTGGTTGTTTTTAAGCATAAATCTTAAAAACCAAGATGGTTTTCTTCTATCGAATATTTAACATTTAATTTAGATTATAAAATACAGTACAATATCATGATAATGATAACATAAACAGACTTATAAATTGAACAGAGTAACAATATTTAATTAAAGGGATGAGCATAATGGCAGCGTAATAAAGTGCTACCAATGCAAGTGCAGGCGCGCAATTTAAAACTTATACACGTAGGTGGTACTTATGACGTTGGTAAGGTGGGAATGATTTTTCTCAGACAGTAAAGTAACTGATTGAATAAGGCTCGAAATAGGTATATGAGCTTAAAACAAAAAATTTCAACAAAAAAACATAAAAATTTCATTGATTTAAATTTTTTGCTCGTCTGTGTATAAATAATACTGTTTAGTAAATTGCTTTTCTCAAAAATTATCTTAAATAGTTATAAAATGTGGGAAAGTTATTGCAAAACACGAATCTGCATAAAATGCAGTTGAAAAAACTGCTCCGAACTAGGTATTCCCAAGCCTCCAAATTCAAATTCCAATTGAATAGTGGGTTACGGACAACCTGTTTGATTATTATTATTAGAGTTAATTGAATATCTTTACAATCGCTTAAATTAGGAATGTGTCCTGTAAAACATTTACACACGCTAATTTGCCCTCCAAATTATTTTATTGCGGCTATGCAAATGATTTCCTTCAGATGAAGAATTGAATGGTTGCATATCTTTTTCGATATTAAGTAGTATAATTTACTCGTAGATCGCCTCGAGTTCAATTTTCGATCACATTTTACTTTTACTTTAGACCAGCGTTTCTCAACCTATGGTCCACAGACATAATTCAAAAATATCATATAGCAAGTGGAAAGTAAAGAAGTAAAAATTTCTCACATGAAATAGGACTCTAGATGTCCAAGTTTTTAAAATCTTCGAAAATACATGTCCTATTGCAAGTTGCCTTACTTTTGCAGTTACGAACCACAGTTTGAAACCCCTGATGCACTGACTTCTATGGTTCCCTCTTTCATTCAAAACCCTGAAAAATAAGACTTTGTCGGAATTTATTATTAGAGACGCTCTCTTAACAAGGGTTTTATTGTTGGAGGTGCCCGAGTGTCTAATACCGGTAAACCTGTGTTAAGCACAAGCAGTTGGTAGGGCTTGGTAGCACTCTTTCCGAGTTTGCTAATGTTTATAATCTTTAAAGTAATAAACTTATGAGATTTTAAGCCAGTTCTCAAAAAAATTGTGACGTATGAATTTCCGGATTCTCGCATTTAGGTCAACCAATCAAATTAAATATTTTAAAATCTTGCAACAAAAATGGGATATAAAATTAGGGGTCCGTAAAAATATTTTAGACGTTTTGGTCCTCGGGTTCAAAAAGGTTGAGAAACGCTGCTTTAGACTATAGGTTGTTATTTTGATTTACGTCATTTTGGAGACGTCAAATGTTTCTAGAAAAATTAAAAATATATGTATGAATATTAATATTTTAACAATTTCTTGACTTGACACTACAATGAAATTATTGCATCATTTAGGTAATTTTTCACGAGAGCTTCAATTAACTTTTAAGTATCTTTGAGTGAATCTGAGAAAAGAAATACATAGTCGTACCTTAAATTTTTCTATATTATATTTCACTAAAGGACTAAAGCATTATCAGTCACTGAAAATATATTGTTGTTCTTACATTTTAAAATGGTTACCCACGTTGCGACTTGTCACTTAAAAATTCTATTGTTATGATTCAGTCGACATTTAAAATAAATATGTCCTAGCTTACATTTTACAACTAGAAAATTTGTAATGGGTAGTATGTTTTGTTCCCTCGTACAAGGTGATTCAGCTATACTCCCACGGACGATAATGTCATTATTAATGATGTATCGTCTTTGTCTTTATGTATATCAAAAATATTTTCATTTTATACAGTGTGCCTATGCAAAGTTGTTATTTTTCAAATAGAACATCTTGGCATTATTCAATTATGCAAGAAAAGTTACTTCGAACGCTCTTATGTATTGGAATGGAAATTAATTAAATTGTTTTATTTTTGATTTTATCGATATTAGCGCCATCTGTATATAAAAAATGGTATCGATCATAGGTAAAATAGGGTTCATTTCTTCTGCAGAATTGTAATAAATGGGTGTTTCCTTTTAAATTTTGTAAAGTTGTTCCCCGCCCCAACCCCCGAAGTTAAGGGCGCGGGGTTGAGTTTGGTATCATTTAATAGATCTTTTGAAAATATTTCACATGTATATTTTTACATTTTCGATCCGATGCGTATTTCTCGAGATATTTTCTCATCATCCCTATGTATATGACATACATGCGGAATATGTTTTCCGCTATTTTTGTTTACCTAGGACGTACCAATGTTCTTAATGATTTAGTATTTTTGCAATTTAAACACTGTTCCACACCCCGTAGAGGGGTGCCAAATTTTATATATTACTAATTTTCTATACCGATTGTTCTGTAAAAGTTTTGAAACGTTTGGAATAATTTTAAGTTGGAGGGCTTTATTGACTGGCCTAAGATCTACTTTCAATTGCTTCGAAGATATATGACGATCTTCTTCACTGTGGTGACTGCATTGATATTTTCACTTTATATTTGAACTAAGTGATTCTTTTAAATAAATTATATAGGGTGACTTGTAACGCTTATTTACTTCATTTTTTTCCAATAGCACGCCCTGTATATCCCCCCTCTGCTATAAAATATATGTACTTTTATTAGTTATTTGTGCCAAAACTGGATATAATGTTACTAAATTTAGATTTTGGTATAGAACCTAAACAAGTATTCATATACAGGGCATTTTATTTAAATTAACGAAGTTAGCATCTACTTACAGCACAATCGAAAGTGCTAGGAAAGTCAAAATTTTAAGGCCTTAGTACGTCACCAATTTTTAGACATTTTGCTAGCCATAGTTTTTTCATACTCGACTGATGCAGTTTCCGCAACCCTGTATACTAACTATAGCTTTTCAGATTAAAGGAAGTGTTTTGAGATCTAACAATAAACTCATAGTCATAATGTCATAATATTAACATGATCCTCATTATCTGCGCAATCAAAAAAGTAACATTTCTCCGTTTACTTAAAAAAGGTTGACAGCATATGACATCTACCATGAGAAAAACAAAAGTTGGAGTTGCTTATTGAAAGAAGGGACGGTAGGTTGGTTTTGCCATCACCACTGAAATATAAGCAACCTGGAACGCTTACGCTTAACTTACAGCCGAGCCGACAGAAAGGGAATTATTGTAGGGACATTCGGTCTGTGTCTTACTCATTTTTTTTTATCGTATCGTATACGTAATAAAAAACTAGTTTTCCGCCAATCGTTCAAAAATTGTGACATTTCTGACAGAATTTTGAAAGGAAAAGGACAAGATTCCGGTGCATATAGTCGTTGCTAGGCAGCCAACGATTACTGTAAGGAAATATTCATTTCTGTACTCTAAAGATTCATTTCTGTACTGTAAAGAAATGTACTTCTCCATGGATACCGACGTTCGTTATATTTTCAAGGCATCGCTTATTCTTTTCTTCATAAAATAATTTTTAGAATTTCCATGTTTTTAGTCTGTTTTTTAACGATCGGCGGAAAAATAGTATGTGTACCTCGTAGGAAAAGCAACATTCCCCGACTCTGTGTTGTTGGACTCGGCTGACGCCTCGCCCAACAATATTCACATCGCCCGGGAATGTTACGCTTTTCCTACTCGATACACAATGTACTATTGATTAATCGTAAAACAATGAAAATGCTTCAACAGCTTAACTGTGAATGAGTACAACAAGGACACAATGTCCCTTCGTTTTGCTATCGCACGCTCGGTTTATTTCCTACAGGTTAAATGCACCGTGCGCGTTCCAGGTTGCTTATATTTCAGTGGCCATCACAGGAATCGCCTTTAAGGTGTCTTGATAAACGTCGGGAATAAAATCGCCAAGTTTAATCGTTTTCCAAAAATAGGCAAGACTTGGGAGGATAGGAGGAGGGTATTTGAAAAATATGTTAAATTATGCAAAACTGTTCTAATAATATTGAATGTATAGTTGTTACCCCAAAAAATGATCTTATTTTTCATTCTCTGGGCGAGTGTGAATTTGACTTTTGAAAACCGCTAATCAAAATACATATGTATTCACTTTCTTACAAGAAAATTGATAAAATAATTGCATGTTAATTATCCACGTCTAGATCGGTAAATCTATAAATTTACAATTGATACCTAGAGAATTGTTATCGCAATACTAATGCACTGTTGTTAACCTTCTATTTGGAACCGGTAGAAAGATCTGATTAGATGAGATATTGAATACATGTTTATTATATCAAATTCTATTTGATTCCTTAACAAATCAGTTGCTTAAGTTTTCGCGTCGGTGAAGTGTAGAAATTCCGCACCCTATTTTATGACAGTTTTGTGTAGGAAAAGAGCGACCTGCGGTAACGCGTACCTCTATCAGGGTGAGTTTTTCCTTCCTTCCCTACTTCAAATAACTTAGTATTTAATTTTGTTAGTACTCAATAATATTGCACCGTATTTTGCCAACATATGATCAAAAGAAATTGAAAGTATGTGAATGCGGGTCATACCTACTATTTTTACTGCGAAATGAAAATCTGAATGTTTAGAGGAATGATAGGTATAGCGAGATGAAACAGTTCGCATTAGCTTTGCATTGGAAAATATTGTAATTTTAAAGACACATAACTTAACGTCATTATCACTCATCACTATTTGAAGGCACACCCTGTATGTTTTCTAACAGAAACTTAATCTTGAAATCATTATCAATAATAACATTATTGCCTGCGAAAGTGTACAGTACATGGATAGCACTGTATATTCATCCACGATGATCTCAGATGTGATTGCTTTTGTTTTGTTAATTTATTCATTTCTTCTTTGCTTGGAATAACTGAATAAATTGTTTTAATAATATACGCATTTCGATTAGGTATCATACCACCATCGTCGGTGTATTCGGTTAGTTTTAATTTGAAAATTGTATTGCCCCATCGCATCGGTGTAAATGGAATGAGTAAAATAAATTGCTATAGATAAGTACTAATTTGAACGTGAATTACACTTTGTTCGGTAAAAAAAATCAGAATATAATAGTCCGGAATTCAAACATTTGCGTACTGCACTACTTATTAAGTTCAGTGACATTAAACCATTTTCGTTTGACCGCACAATTTGAACATTTGAATTAACAGGTACGTTAATTTTATTAAAAATATATTTAAATAATGTGGCCAAAATTTACAATTCGGTAACTGAACTGAATTTTTCTATTACATTTGTTGGATTGTTCTTAATTCGCCCTGAATAGTATTTATTTACGTAGCTTTTTATAAAGAGAAACATTACCACTGCACCATAGACGATGGTCATTAATCTTCCAAAATTCAACTGGGTTACTGCCAAAATGCATGAAAATTGTCCTTTTAAATATTTGTGTGCTGACGTCTATGCACAAATTGCCAACATTTTTTTCCGTTTTCTGTTTTATTATAAGCAGTATTGGAATGTTAATCCATTTTCCCAAAAAGTTTATTATCCTTGTGAACTTGTGATAAAAGTAGTTAGGCTGCATGTAATTGTGATAAAAGTAGTTAGGCTGCATGTAATTATAATTCTGATGGCAATTTGGTGTGATCAAGACAACTCTGACGAAACCGTTGAGTCAAAATAACAAAATATTCAATGGTGAAACTTAGTGATTACTTTTATTTTCCTTTGCAAAGGCTAACACTAGAAACGCTAGAACATAGATTATGTTATGAAAATTGTGGTGCTTACTGAACGCTGTGGCAGCTTTATGATGGACATGATCGTCCGTCCAAACTCCAAACAAATAGATCGATTTCGCTTCTCGTTCACACTACTTAATGTAGCTCATCCTGTGGGCCGAAGAAGAACATCACGACCGTTTTGCAAAGCTTCGAAGAAAATCTAAGCACCTATCTGTACATTCATTTTGTGGAACATACATAAAGATTTTAGTTTAAGGCCTTTTAGAAGATCCAACCCGCAATCCGTATAAGAACTAAAACCAATTGACCATCGTTCGTTTGGCGAATTGATTGAGAATAAAATGGAAGTTGATCCATTGTTTTATCTCAAAATCGAGTGATAGTACAGTCAATTTAAACACAAAAATATACAAACATTGCAAAAAATCCTATGTTAGGTTTGACTTTTTTATGTTGTTAGGTTCAGTCCCAGTAGTAAATACTCAATTTTGCAACTTCGAAAAACTTGTGGAAACTGGGGGGGAGGGGGGCGCCAAAAACCGCGATTTTTTCGGACTTTTTTCAGTTTTAGCCTCGTAGCTCAAAAACTACGAGTTATAGTGCAAAGAATACGATTATCTTTTTTAAACTAGACTAAATTTGCTACAATTTGAGCCTAACCGGAAGTCTGTATGTATAATAGTTTCCGAGATACAGCTCTTCAAAAATAGGCATTTTCCCTAAATCTGTTTTTAATTCTCTACAAAAAATGTTTTCAAAAACTTTAAATTAATTATATTCAGACTTTTTTTCCACTTGCTTATTCATTGACTTACGGCCATTGAAGTAGATGTGTTCTCTCCCCATAATATGATACCGTATTCATTCTGTTGCTAGTTCTTACTTTTCCCTTACACCACCTGTTGTAGCAATTTCTTTGCTGACATCTGTTATGTCAGATGGCGAAAGAAACTTAAATAGACTTTTTTGTGTGATTGAATTTTTCTATATTTTTTCACGTAATTACGCTTTATATTTTAAATGTATTTTATTTTCAGATGAATGTGAGGGTGACGACGATGGACGCCGAACTTGAGTTCGCGATCCAACAAACTACCACCGGAAAACAGCTCTTTGACCAAGTTATTAAAACTATAGGTCTTAGAGAGGTTTGGTTCTTTGGCCTTCAATATACAGATTCTAAAGGAGATTTGACATGGATTAAACTTTATAAAAAGGTAGGATATCTTTATTTGTAAAATTTGCTAGTGTAGTTTGCCGTTTTGCTTAGCTCGATACATTTAGTACTCCCCTTTAGCTATAACTAAGATAACTCAAGAACGTTTCAGTTAGGAGTATGCTCATCATCGAGTTCTGTTTGGTACATCCAGTATAAACAGATAAATTTGCATTACTTTATTATTATTATTATTTCACATCCAATAAAATCATGCAGCTCATTAAGAAAAGATTATTAATAAACAATTAAACGCGGTATAATTAATTTTTACATCGAATATTTTTTATAGATAACATAAACGATTTCGTAAATTGTTCGATTAGAAATCAGGATACGTGAACTATTGGTATTTTATGACATCTTTATACGAACGTGGAAAGTTTATTACATACTATTGCAAGAATTGCTTATTCTACCAAAATTGGAATTATACTTTCATAATTTTATTTTCTTGACTTTCCCTTTTCATTTTCTCTATTCTTGCTTTTCCGTTTTAATTTAATATTTGGTATATGTAATCGGAAGAATGTGAATTACAAGAACACGTTTACAAAGTGTCCATATTTCTCCCCCTATAAAAATAGTTTTCTCCTCAAAATTACTCAACTTTCTCCTGTTTAATTGGCGTTTGTTAATCACAACTATGATAACTGGCGTACTTACGCCAGCAAGACACGTGTGGGTAGTATTTCCCCGACGTTTTTCTTTAGTAGTTTGTTTTGATCTACCCAGAAGAGACACATAATATTTTTTATTCACACTTCCATTGCGCTCCTTAAAATTAACCATTAGCGCCCTTTGTGAATTTCAGAAAGTTGTGCACCTGACTTTTTCCGTTGGCGCCTTTGATTTTCTTGGTGGCCCTTCTTTGGAACACCCCTCCTCCTGCTTCATATTTACTTTGACAATCATAGTTTGTTTTATTCCCATTAACTATACGACCAAATACCGCTTTTGGGTTTGTACCAAATTGCTTTAGGAAATGGGAACGATATGGAACTGTCCTGTTTGTGAATGGCAGATAGAAATTTAGACACTACTCATATAAAGATGATCGTGTATGACACGAAGGACATCGCTCACGCTTCCAACATTGCTACACTTCGCATGGTTTTAATCGACGGTCTCTGATCGCCTTCTCATTAAGAGCGGTACACGCACTTAAACTTACCGGCCCTTATGTGCCACATGTTCTACGTTTCCTTGTCCAGAGCTAAACTCTTTTCCTCATTAATGTGCTTCGGTGAATTACCTTCCATAATGCTGGAGAGAAACGTGATGATTCGATTTTTAATAAGTTGCTAATAAACTGAATGTCCTAGTCGCTTTTAGAAATATGTGAAGCCAGTTCACTCCGCGATATACCTCGAAGTTAGGTCCCCATAGTGGTAGTTCTTTCCCATTGCGAGCAAGCGTAAAGAAATAAAAATAGTTTTAAATGACTAATGGCCGGTTTCACAAAGCTCCGTTAAATCGTCTGTTAACTAACATTGATTAAATTTTAACATTGATTAAATGTTGGAATGCGTTTCACAAAACAAATGCGTTCATATTTTAACGTCGATTAACTAATCAGAGAATACAGCTGGCGACGTCGCAAATTTAACGATAGAATATTTTTGTACTGGCAATTTTAGGAGATCAGGTTGAGCCACTGGCAAATTTGTATGATAGTTCCGCAATATATTTTGGTAAGATTTAGTTGATCAGGTCCTTGCAATAAATTTGAAAATATTTTCTACAACAAATCTTTTTTGTTATACATTTTTACTTCCCGAGTACGAAGTAAAAGGGAAGTATTTTTATTCATTTTCGACGATGCCTGTGTGAACCTCGCATTAATCTCCCTTTGCCTGAACCAGCAATACCTCACCCTTTTCCTGAACCTGCCCCAGATCCAAAAAAGAAAACAATAAAAAGAAAATTCTTTAAAAAAATCTGCACATTAATTGAGAATAAACCTTTGCGGTTTCTAAATAATTCAGCATTATTCCCTCCAGCCTCTAGGTGAATTAATCCTGACGCGTGTACAATCAATTGCACCAACGACGCACGGGAAAGCAGCTATTCTGAAGAAATCCATCACAGTATCATTAATTACTTGTTACTCAGTGGGCATCTTAATGTAGCGCTGACTTTGTCCAGCAATTAAAGGGGTGACCCGGTGTACAATTCTACACACAGAAGGTTTACTGACCCGAAATAAGTCACCAATTGTTTGCTGAAATGAACCAGTTGCATAAAATCGTAGTGATTAGCAACTGATTAAGTGCAGTGATGGCCTTATCCTTTTCGTAGCTCGTTCAATTACTGGACCTATTAGGTGTTTTCTTTTTGCATCGCAACAGGTGTGCCACAGGGTTAGGCAAATGCACAATTATCACGTAATTGAAGCACCTTGCGTCATGTAGACATTTCTGCCTCAGGTTAATAATAAAGCTTTTAAAACGAATAGGGTTATTTTGAACTGAGTCAAATTATTTTTATAAAACGAATGGTGTGTATTGACAGAGGTGATTTAAGTGTGCCACAAAATGCAAAAAGAAAACACCTATTATATGCATTAGTTCCATGACAGTTTCTTTCGAAAACCGAAATCGCAGTTTAAAATCATGATCATCCAGATTTTCAAAAGGATTATTTCTGTCCTTAATAAATCGAATTCGTCGAAGAGGAGCTTCATCTTCTGACAAGGAAGAGAGTGATGAATCAGACATCTTTGAAAAAGATCATCAAATTATTTTCATATGTACTGAATTTTTTTTATAAGTTATTTATAATGTAACAAGTTTGAACTTACATGTTTCTTGTAAAGGTTAAAAATATTAATAAAAAAGAAACAATAATATTGTTTTAATGTTTGATGAAAAACACTTTTTATTAATTAATTTACTTTAATACGTAATAATACTGTAATAAATGTCAAATAATTGGTCTAACATAAAATTAACAACACTATAATCGAGCCTTTTATGTCGATTAACTTTAAAGCCAATTTTAACGACGATTATCTCTTAATCGATGTTTGTGAAACATTTAAGCACTGATTTTCAATTATTTAACGACCACTACTTAACGACGATTAACTTTAACCATGATTAGCTTAATCGACGTTTCTGAAACAAAATTTAACTTTTAATCATCGTTAAGGAATTTAATCGTGATTAAATATTTAACGAGCCTTTGTGAAACCGGCCATAAATGCCATATTTAATTAATCAGTGTTAATTAAAAATCGGAAGTAGAAAATTCGATAAGTATTAATCAGTAGATATTATAAAAAAACTTTTCTCTTTTCCTTTCTACTGTTTAATGTTTTTCTTTAATATCTCAGAATCTGTCTGAGTGACATCGACATAAATATTAGCCAATAACCTAAAAGCTCCCTTTGTATTTTATTATGAAAAAAACGAGAACAAAGAATGTGAAACGAAATGTCACTCCCGTTTAAGAAATACTTGGTTTTGAAGGGCGCTCTTCGGTTTTTGGTTGATACATTTTAAGAAATTTCACCACCCTGTATTCTGTAGGCGAAGCGTATTCGAACTTACACTTATAGGAACAGTTTTCATATTTTAAAGTTAGGAACGCCGTAATACTACTTTTCCATAAGTAGGTAAACAACGTCTTAGTTTTTCATTTATCTTTCTTATGTTGTCAAGAAAAGGCATCAATTTTAATAAACTAACTAATAATTAGAAGACAAAGGTGACATTTTTTAAAATGATTTCAAATTTTTAAAATCTAAATTGCAGTGTTTCGGGATTTTTTTATAAATATGCACAATGTTTGAATTAACCGATTTATTCCATTTGGCTGCGAGAATAACTTTTTGTAAATCATCTTAAACAGTCGCATGATATGATGTAATCATTTTCTTCCATTCAGCGCTTGCGTTGAAATTTGAATCCTGGCTTATACGTGACAGGTACCTAAGCGTCGCTGCTACTGTTTAAGAAACCATAGAAAAACATCATTTTCCATTCTTTGATAATCAATTTTACCTTGTATATGGGTTTTTCACATCACTTCCAGAATGTTTGGTTTCTTTTTCTTAAGAAATTGTAGATTTTCCTTGAGCATATTTTTTTACGCATGTCGTTACGTCAAACCGTTATCACACTCTTCTGTAATTTTTCCTTCTTAGTACAACGCTAAAACATTGGAAGGCATTTTAAGACAGAAAATTCACACAAATGACTTGTTTCGTTGAGCAAGAACGAATGTTTTACGGAGTTGTGCACATCAGATAAAAGGTCTGATCTAGCTTTTGTTTTATTGGAAAAATGGCAGGATTCTAAGCTCCAATTTTTTTACAGCCCCGGCAAGTTAAATCAAGCTTTAGGCCACCGTTTCATATTTCATTTTTACATTGTAAATGTTTCGATTGACCTGATAATGAAATCAATTCAAAGGTGGGTTAATCAAATGCGGATTGAAAAATTGACATATTTGTATTTTGTATCAATCAATCAATTTTATTTGTTATAATTACAAAATTTTAACAAAGGATTCGCTTCTAAACAAAACAACAAAACTAAATTAAACGGATTATTTCCCCCATACAATATCCCAGCCACCCAACATAAACCCACTATCCCTATTGTCTAACTATATCCATATACACACACATTAATACCCTCCCTTTCTTCTTCTACACTCTAAAACCTCTTCCATCCATTTTTTCCCCATTCCATCCTCCCCTAGCAGCCCTCTCCATCCACCCTCATGCTCCTTTAGTTCCCCACAGTTCTCCGCCAAATGCTCTATATTTTCTCTGTCTTCTCCACACAGTCTACACAGCCTCTTCTCCTCCTCCAGCCAATATTTGTTATCGTTCTCCTCATTTCCCACTCTAAATCGAGCCACTATCCTCTTGCTCTGTACGTTACCCATTCCATTTAGGTATCTTGGCAAATCTTCCGTCACTAAGACCTTGTATTTTTCATTGAACCTTCCCTCTCTTATCTTCATCCTCCTTTCCTGAGTTTGTACATCCTCATCTCTCCTTACAATTTCCGAGGTTATATCCCGCCCCGCCTCTCTCTTCCACTTTACCTCCTCTCTTGCATATCCCCCTCTTTCATAAAATCTCCTTCTTTCCTCCTGTCCCTGCCTTATTTTACCGTTCTTCACCTCATTCCATACACATCTTAAGATCTCTCCTTCATCCCTTTTTTCCATCCTTTCTTCGAAAACCATCGCTCTCTTTCCCGCTTCTATACGTAACTTCGTCATCTTTACCTCCTCCTCCACCACGTAACCCGGTGTTTCCCTGTCTAACCCCAGCACCCATCTCCAATATTTAATTTGTATTTTGTATCTTTTTGGCACCTTTTTTTAACTCCCTTTAGATACACTAACTCTTTTTTATCGTGTTAAGAATGTAGGAAATGACAGAGTTTTATCCAACATAATCTTGCCACCCTATCCTCTATAACTTCTAACTCAATCTGTTGTAGCTTCTCCATTGCCTTCATTAAGGTCTTTTCGGGGACCATCTGTAACCTCTTTTAGTAATCCAGCGATTTATTAGACAACAGTGTGCTACATATTTTGAATTACTACGTTCCTCTTTTTCCTGACCACCACCATCTTAATATCATCCTCGAAACTTACCACGTTGCCCCCAATAGGATGTTTAACTTTAGTACACTATCATACGCAATTGGTAAGTACCGGGTTATTCAAAAAGAAAGAACAGATTTCAAACATTTATTTCTTCCAAAGTTAATCGCCATAACGCAACGTTAGAATTTGGGCAAGTGACAATCCTATGGCAGTTATTCAACATGAAAGAGATTCATCAAAGTTGAACGTCTTTTGTGCGATATCTGTAATCAAGGTTTATGGGCCTTTCTTCTTCCATCGAATTGTTGAAGCTGTGAATTCGCTAACTAGAGACCAGCTGATTCGTGTGTGGCAAGAAATGAGCCACCGTTTTGACATCTCATATTGAATGCTTTTCTCTCTCCATGAACGTTGGAATCATGTTTCTATCTTTTGTAGTTTGGAAGAAATAAATGTTTGAAATTTGTTTTTTCTTTTTGAATAACCCGTTACTTGGCACATCTCTCCCCAACGTATTCTCGCAGATCACCCACCTTGACGCTCTATTGAACGCGTTTTTTTTTACATCTTCACCTCCCTCTCACGCACGTCCATTTATAACTTTCCGCACACTTACCTACTTCGAGGAATTTGGTAGGCATACGTGAATTTTCTACGGAATTCTGATCAAATTTGATATTTTGGTTTCGGTTATAGGAATTTACCGTCAATACGTCGTTGAAGCACTTGCCCCATAAGGTCCGATCGTCTCTGGACTGTTTTGTTGAATTATATGAATTGCGTCAATTTTTAAATTAAAGATTTACAGGACTACTTAAAAACATGCGTATTTGGAGAGTATTTAACTTTTGATTCGCTCTGTCAATTGATATTTAATTATATATTAAGTTCATCTAACGTCTTAATTACATAGTGGTTTAAATTGAATATTAGTCGATGATATTATATCATTATCGTAGAAAATAAAAATCGCAAGAAACTTCAGACACAACATCCTTCGGAAGATTTTATTCAGGTGAAACATGATATGAATCACCATATTGGTAGTCAGGTTGCTGGTTTTCAAGGTAAACCCGTTTGATGTGTGCATACAATAGAATGTTATATAGGTGTAAAGGTGGTAGTAATATCTATTTATGTATCCGATGTTCATCTATGCCAGAACGAACGACCTCTGTGGGTGTTAGTCATTTCTAATCTAATTAGAAGCCAATTTTTGTACACACATGTATTGTTACATCAGATTAACAACAGCATGCGGTTCAGTGACGCTAATTTTCTTGTATAATGATGTCACGATGTTCATCTAATAATTATTATTTGTTACTAGATTCCTTAGTTGCATACGCACGTGCTTTTATCTATTTTTTTCTACTTAATTGTGCTAGCATTTCATGTTATCTACTGTACTGATAGGTAATATACCTGTGTGTATACCATGAACTGAAACACGTACGTTCACTCATTAACATTTGTGGACGACCTTATACCGTCTTATAATTACGCCACTTTTATCATTTTTAATTTGCCCATTTAAGTTACTAATTGAAAAAAAAAATGTTACGTAAACCTGCACAGTGCACACCATCATTGATCTATTTTTCCGGGACCGTTGATTTCGGTTGTGCACAAATGTGCAATGTACATGTGAACATTCAATGTAAAGCGTATGTGAAATGTATCACAGTTGATTGTGATCATGAAGAAAAATTGATTTAGATGGCTCTATAGTTGATTATTTACCCGTACATAGCTGCAAGAGTTAAGAGACAATTCGAAGAAATAATACCATGAAATATAAGTCATAAATCCAACATATGAGCTAACTCTTGCCACTTACAGAGATGGATTGGTTAGTAAACCACCTCTTGTGCAATGAAGTCAGTGTGGGTGTTCAGTAACTTGGGCAGGGCAACCCTATTGTACAAAGTTTCCTGCTGACTAGAATCAATTACGGAAGTTTTAATATTAGGTTATTTCATCATCAACTTCCCACTGTCTTTCAAAGTGCTTCCAAATTTGTAATCCTTTTGCTTACAGCTTATCTCTATGCCCGTCATTGTCTCTTTGGTTTCTGGAAAAATTATTCCAAAGATAAATTGGCGCCATCTTATCATTGAACGGCTTCTCTCTGCTACTTACCCTCTCGCGCCATTATGGTTTTTTTGACTTTTTCGTAATTGAAATCATAGTCTTCTTACTGACGTTATCTATATTTTAAACTTCTTAATCCGTTATCTCAATTGTCTTGTATAATAATAGAGAAAACAAGTTTACTCAACTATGATGTCACAACATGTACATAATATTGTACTTAATTAATTTAAACGCGAGGAGTAATAATTCGTTTTTTTTTTTAATTATTTTTCATGTTACTTTCGCTGACTAACATCCTAAAAATGTTTCAAAACTGATTATGACAAATTTTTCTGTTTAACCATAGATTACCCATGCAAATAGTTTCGTTATTAAAAACTGGTTAATTTCTTTTTTCATTCGACCTTGTCGCCTTTCATTTATTTTATTTATTTATTCATTCCTATAATTAATAGCCTGAATGACTGTACATTCGTGTACAATCGGATTGTTTCATTAGTTGCTGAATGAAAGCCTAGAAAGAAACGTATGTATGGAATAATTCGTATTTGTAATGACAGGGCGTTTTTAGAGGAATTACCAGATGATGTTTGGGACACAAACTGCATCATCAGAATATCGGATCGTTCTGCAAAACTGTTAGTCCCTCGCCTTGCCTTGAATATGTTAGGATGATTTCTCGCATTTTCTGTTCAGGCTTAGTACACATTCCAACCATCTACAATGGATCGTTTTCATTATCACTAGAGGGCGGATTAATATGCACATAAAAAGTCACATATATGCGCATATATATGCACCAAATATGTTAAAGATATGCAGTCAGTTTGTTAAAATATGCAACATTATATGCAAAATATGCGTACCAAGAAATAATAAACAACCTGTATTAAACAAAAACTGTTATTATGTGAAAAAGGTTCTTAATCAAATTAAAAAAATTAAGTAATTAAAATAATAATAATGTATATGTGTAATATTAACAGCAAATAATCTTACGATCAGTTGGAGAATTAAACATATTATTCTGATCATCGCTTTTCTGCCTATAATAATTTACAATAAGGTTTTTTCCAAATTGTTTAAATTAAATCCTTGCCGCGTATCAGATAAAATATATCCCCGTTGGATCAAGTGGATGTAGGGGCTCGACTGAGAAATCTCTGTAAGAAATGCAAGGCAGCTCCATCTAAATCTCGATATGATCAAATGCTACGGCCATATTATAGCAGTGACGCTTCTCTTACCTTCTACAGGAATTTTTAAAGGTTTTCTTTTTCGATTTTAATCTTTTATTTAAAAAGTTTCATTCACTGTGCTCGTTTGAGGAGATAAGAGAAATTTTTTTAAGTAAAATGTCAGATTTATTTAGAAATGCACAAATTATGCAATAATATACACATTTTACAAAAATATGAACATTGCTGCAAATATATGCAAAATATGCAAAATTAAATTGGTGTCATATAACTCGCATTAATGTGATTCACCTAGATACGGAAGGGTACTTTTACAGCATCAATATTCAACAATATGCATTTTGCATATAATCCGCCCTCTAATTATCACCGATGTTTCTACGTTCTTTATATTACCAGGAAACACAAATATTCCCTGAAATCGTAATGTTCTACAAGGATTGCCTTTTTTGAAGTGAGATTTGACTAAATGAAAGATCTAAGGCTAACGAGAATATGTTTAGCTATTGTTTTTCGAAATATTCTCAATTAAGGTCAATACATTTTTGCATTTGCCCAATAGTTAATGGTTTTCTCAAAATCTTTGGGATAGTAACGTCCAAAATCTTTATTTATATACCAATCTTCTATGGGAATGCAACCCAATTAATTGTCGCGAAAAGAAATAACTAAATTGTGTGGTTTTGCAGCTTTGGGGATAATAGAATTACAATTTGCCAAAATTTCTCTTATTTTAAAAAAAGTAATTTTTGTTTTAGCGAGTTTTTTATGAATTAAAACAGAATGTACATCCATCCATCTGATCCATTTCTTTGGTTTCATTAATCTTGATGGAATTTCTATTTTTGTGCCAATTTTAAAGAAATGCGCTTAGTCTGCACATGAAATGGGCATAATTTGTACATATTTTAATTGTGGAAGTTTAGGTTATAAACGCATAATTTATTACTTTTACAAAGTTAAAAGAAGAACGTAATTTTAAATTACAATTTTCAAATATTCCATACTACAAACAGAGCTTTGGATTAAAATTTCTTCATTCTAAATTTTAAATATTTTGGTAATAAACCTCCAATTGCTACTGGTAATAAAATTATGTAGTTTATAGTTTGTAGTACCATATTCATAAATATCCGACCTTAAACTATGTACTTTAATTTTTTGCATACAGTATGCGATTCATTATAAATATAAAAGGTTATGTAAACAAAACAATGAACTATAAATACCTATAAAAAGAAATATGGGCGCATACAACTTTTTTGGAAATTAACCTTTGTTGTAATAATGTGATATAATATAGAGATAAGTATTTGGTGAATAAAGGTTATACGTAGCTACCAACCTTTATTCACCAAATAATTACCCATCTGCCGTACAACAATTATAACTCATAGAGATAGGTATACATTGTAGGTATGTAAATTTGTAAGGGGGAAGTAGTGTCTAGAAATTGTATCATGTCGGCGTCGTCTAGTATCCTAAAAAAACCAAAGCTTCATTCAAATCGCACTTAGGTACAATGTACAGTTTGTTCACAAACACATACACAAAAACAACTTTTTGTGTGATAATTGGCGGTCAAAATTTGTAGAACTCATTATATGACTCTTATCATTGAATAATGAAGTTCACTCAACGCTTTTATACAAATTCTCCCAAAAGTATGAAATTGTCTATTTTAAATACCTAAGTTATTTGGTTTTGTTCTCTTTTCAAGAATGTAAAATATTATTGCCATTAGATAGAACAATTTTGGAAAAAACGTGAAGAACTGCTTGTTCAGGTGTATTTTAACAATTCTTATTAGATTGTAGGAAAAACTTTCACAAAACCTTCCCCATAGACATATATTTATTAACAGATTAACGATGAGGTTGCATTAAAGTTGTAAAACAATTATTAGGTTATACTACATGTTTCGACAATATGTAGTTAATTGTCATCATCAGGCTACAATAGAAATTATACTAGCATTAAACTAAAAAGTTACAACTTTAATTTAACCTCACCGTTAACCTGTTCATAAATATATGTATGTCTATGGGGAAGATTTTGTGAAAGTTTTTCCTACTATCTGCTTTCCATCCCATTTTGAGTTGAGCAACACCAAGTATGGACTCAATCAATTCTTATTAATCTAGCCACCCGTGATTGCTTCATACGCTTCCAATTGTTGAAACAATTGCAGCTATTTTAGAATCAACAAATTACTTAAAAATTCCCAAAATTCCTCATTTAGTCAGCGAGATGAGTGTATTTAATTTAAAATGATTCAATTATCGGAAAAATACCAAATTGAAATTTAAATTATGTAATTATTTTTATTTCTTAACAAAACATACCTATTTCTTTATTTTGTACCTACCTATGTAAACGACATCAAACGAATATAGAAATTAAAAAAAGTAAATATGTACATATAATTGTTATGGAAAAAGATGTTGAAAATGTGCCGCATTCACAACGTGATAATATATTCGTCGGTTACTGGATTCTGGATTACGATGGGAGGGTGGTCAAAAGTCCACGCGCACTTAGGCCACCTATTCGGGCCCTTTGTGCTGCCTCCCTGATTAGAGTCGTTCGACCCCGCAGCATCACTCAAGCCATCCCACACGTGAGATAAACCTGAGGATGCTGGACGGGGAAGCGGCTCTAATCTTAGCCATGTCCGGCCAGGGGTCCCCCAACATGGATCGTCTTAATTCGACAAGTACGGGACACTCACAAAGTATGTGTTGCGCCGTCTCATCTTCTGTGTAGCATCCTCTACAGGATGGTGATTCAACCAAGCCCATGCGGTGCATGTGCTTGTTAAGTTTACAGTGCCCAGAAAGTATGCCCACAAGTAGCCGCAGGTTCTTTCTGGATAGCCCTGTGCAAAAACGCGCCAGGCTACGAGATGGTCCTCTGAAGGCCTCTCTCGCGTGACGGCATTCTGACATCAAGTTCCACCTAACCCTATGCTGGGCTTGGGTGTCTTGAGTTATTAAGTTGTTTACAGTTGATACTGTAAGTGGAAGAGCCGGCTCTGGACCATAAAACAGTTGTTTTGAGGCCAGTCGGGCTAACTTATCGGCTTTTTCATTGCCTGTTGTTCCAGCATGCCCTTTAACCCATACCAGTTCAAGGGTATTGCTGTTTGTCAGTTGCTCCAGTATTTGGTGACACTCGGAAACCAGCCTGGAGGTAATTTTGTGTTGACCTAGTGCCTGCAGAGCGGCTCTGCTGTCACTGGAAATTCTAATGCTTTTATTCTTTATGCTGTGCATAAGAATTATTCTTGCACTAAGCGTTATTCCTGCTAGTTCTGCCTGAAAGACAGTCGAAATTTTGCCTAGTGGTTGGCTGATATGGAGGTTCAGTTCTTTGGAATAAATTCCGGTGCCTGTTCCTTCCATTGTTTTAGATCCGTCCGTGAAGATGGATATGTCTGGTTGGGATGCCACTTCCGCATCAAAAAAGATGCGGTAGTTTTTCCCTAGTATAAATCGAGGGATGAGTGAGTCAGATCGTCCTTCTAGTATAGGCAGTCGCTTGACTGCCTCACCCAGAATTCGAGAGTGTCCCACCTCAGTACCTCTGCTGTTCAACAACCCTTTATTTTTCAGACGCAAGGCTGCCACCGTGGCCTGCTCTCTCACGTGGAGATCCAGTGGAGGCAGACCCAGGAGGGCCTCCATGACGGCTGTGGGGGTCGTTCGCATTGCGCCCGTGCACGAAAGGCACGCTAGTCTTTGCACATGGTTAAGAAGTGCTATGGTTGTGGAGAGTCTGGTTCTAGGCCACCAGACAATTGCTCCGTAACAAAACATAGGTCTAATCACAGCGGTGTACAGCCACAGGACAGCCTTTGGGGATGGACCCCAAAGTCTTCCCATTGCGCGGCGACATTGCCAGAAGGCCCTATTTGTTTTCTCCGCTTTAAGCTGGATGTGTTTGCTCCAGTTCAGTTTTTTGTCAAGTGTAATACCTAGATACTTCACTGACTCTGAAAACTGGAGGTGTTTTTGGAAGAGTAGAGGAGCTCGAAGGCCCTGAGTCTTCCTTTTCCTTGTGAATAGAACAAGCTCCGTTTTTGTCGGGTTTATGGACAGGGAGTGTTCCTTACACCATTCTTCGGTTACTCTGAGGGCTGCTTGCATAAGACTGCACAGAGTAGCCTCAAACTTGCCGGTTATTAGGATAGATATATCATCCGCATAGCCCAGCGTATAGTAGCCGCTGTCGTTGAGACGACAGAGCAGGCTGTTTACAGTTAAGTTCCACAGAAGTGGTGACAGCACCCCACCTTGGGGGCATCCTCTCACTACTGTGCACCTCACCGTTATGTCGCCTACGCTGATGTGCACTGCTCTGAATTTCAGTAGCTGCACAATCCAGCTTCGTACGACCTCAGTTACGCCATGGTGGCGTAGTGCAGCTTCAATGGTTTCGAAGGTTGTTTTGTCAAACGCCCCTTCTATGTCTATGAATGCTCCCAGGGTGGACTCATTATATTTATTTATTTATTTATTTATTTATTTATTTATTTATAAGAGTCATGTACCACGCCTCAAGGCATTTACATTTGTCAACAATTCACAAACTAGATTACAAACTTCATAGATAGATACTAACAATAAACTACAGAAATACAAACAACAAACAACGAATTACTGTTCCATTTTATAACTGTAGTGATGGAAGTCATCATGATTGTAAAAGGCATTCCGTAACAAAAAATTCTTTATTCTGGATTTAAATTGTTTTACACTTGCCGATCTGATAGACAACGGAATGCAATTAAATAAAGATTGGGATTGATAAACTAAGCCATTTTGAGTGGTGGTAAGCCTGCAGAAATTAACCCTTAAATCATTCCGATGTCGAGTGTTATGCGAATGTAAGTTTGATTGATATGTGTAATTCCACAGGTTGGTTTTTACATAGCAAACTGCCGCTAATATGTATAAACACGGCAGTGTTAGAATCTGTAAGTCCACAAAAGCCTTTTGGCAATCATCCCGGTATCCTAAGCCGGCTATGACTCTGATACACTTGCGCTGTATCTTAAAAACATGCCTCCACGATGGACAATGCCCCCACGCAAGAATAGCGTAACTGAGTGTACTTTGTACTAGGCCATAGTAAGCATTTTTTAATATTCTAATCGATGCAACTGATTTTAGTCTTCTCAACAAAAATATATATTTGCTAATTTGTCTGCAAACATTCTCGCAATGCAAGTGGAAATTAAGGCGGTGGTCAATTAAACACCCCAAAAAGGGGAAGCTACAGACACTACTGCAGTTGCCATCGTTTGATTCTCGTAATGAAAAATTAATAATTGATGTTTTCGTAGAATTAAGCTCTAAATTATGGAGGAGACACCACCCTTCAATTGCTTTTACGTTTTCCGTAATACAGGCATATGCTGTGCGAAGATCCTTGCTACTACATGTCAATGTGACATCGTCTGCGTATAAAATGCAATCTACATTTGGTGGTAATATGGATGGCATATCGTTGATGTACATCAAAAAAAGTAATGGCCCGAGAATTGATCCTTGGGGTACACCGCGTTTCACGGGGACCCTGGAGGAAAGCATGTTGTTATATAGCACACACTGCGACCTCCCATCCAAATATGATGAAATTAAGGCGCAACTTTGGTTACTAAATTTGTATAAGTGTTTCAGTTTTTTTACCAGAATCACGTGTGATACACAGTCAAAGGCTTTAGATAAATCAACGAAGGCGGCAACTGTGAATAAACCACTCTCAAAGTTTTGTAAGATACTATTAGCAAATTTTATAATGGCATTTGTTGTACTTTTACCTCTCCGGAAGCCAAATTGGCTAGGATAAAATAATAAGTGTGTTTCAAAAAAAGTTATCATTTGTTGATGCAGAATTTTTTCCACCACTTTGGAGAAAACCGGCAGGATTGAAATCGGTCTGTAGTTGCTAACATCGTTCTTGTTGCCCTTTTTAAACAGGGGTGTGACCAGAGCTGTTATAGTCCAGCGATCTCTCGATCCTCCCCACGACGGAATGTAGGGCTGATTCTGTGGATCTACCTGGAGAGTATGCATGTTGATTAGGGTGAAGCGGGACTCGTGCAAGCGCTGTGTCCCTTATATGTCTGTCGCACAATCTTTCAAGTGTCTTAAGGAGAAAAGACATTAGACTGATTGGACGATATGATTTAGGTGTGGAGTAATCACCTTTTCCAGGTTTGGGGATAAAAACAATTTTTATCTCCCTCCATTGTTTTGGTATGTATCTAAAGGCGATACAGCCCGTATAAATTCTCACCAGGTGGACAACAATAACATCCAGTCCCCACTGTAGGAGAGCCGGTATTATGCCGTCCAATCCTGGTGATTTGTGTGCTGAGAACGTCTTTACCGCCCAGGTGACCCTTGCCACATCCACTATCTGATCAGCAGTCGCCCAATCATCCCTCGTGGGGGTGAGGGGGACCGCCTCTGGCCAGATAGGGTGTGGCATGATGGCAGCTCCAGGAAAGTGAACGTCTCTTAGCACCTTAGCTGTCTCGGAGAGGTTGTCCGTATAGGAACCATCCTCTCTTCTGAGGCTAGCTGGGTTGTAATATGGATCTTTTGTTAGGATTTTGTTTAGGCGCGATGCAGAGGAGGTGGATTCTATGGAGCCGCAAAAACTCCTCCATGCCTCTCTCTGACGCCTCCTAATATCCTTCTTGTATAGCCTTAGGTTTGCCTTGTAGGCCTCCCAGTCGGCTGTGGTTTTGGTCTTCCTTGCCTTGTTGAACAGTTTGCCCAACCGAGTTTTCTGCCTTTCGAGCGCCCTGCACCACCAGGGATGGTTGTAGGGTGTCTTAGCAGTTCTCAGAGGACATGCCTGTTCAAATGACTCTACAATAGAATCGGAAAGAAGATCCACTTCGTCCTGTATGTCGACAGGACTCGAGAGACGTCCCCCAGAAGGGTGCTCTCTAAGTTTTTCTCCAAGGAGATGTTTATAGAGGGGAATATCCGTTACCCTAGGGTTGCGATAACCCTTTTGGACGGCCCTCTTGCAGTTGATTTCAAAAGAAATCATTCTGTGGTCCGACATAGTCGCTTCAGAAGTGACTTGCCAGTTCGTAATGTGGTCAGAGATACTCACTGAGGCCAGACTTATGTCAATCACAGTCTGGCTTCGGGTAGTTACGAACGTGGGTTCACTGCCCCGATTGAGTAGCTCTAGGTTAGTACTTGTCAGATATTCAAGTAACGTTTTACCCCTAGAGTTGACGTCAGTGCTCCCCCAAGTAGTATGGTGAGCATTTGAGTCACACCCTATAATGAGATGTTTGTTGTTTTTCTCGCAGTGTTCTATCAGCTCCACCATCTCATTACTGGGAGGTGGATCGACAGAATCTCCTGGGAGATATATAGAAGCAATAACTAGTTCAGCCCTACCCTGCATGTCACAACTTACCTGTATAGCCGTGATATCACGACCACACAGGTGTGGCAGTAGGAGAGCCTTAATGTGGCTAGGAACATATATGCATGTCCTAGGTTTTTCTTGCCGTTTATCAACATAAACGGTTCCTTTTGTGCCCCCTAGACCGGAAACCCTTGATTTAACAATCCAAGGTTCTTGAATGAGGGCAATGTCCTGCTTTACCGCCAGGTGCCTGCTTAAAGTGGCAGCAGCCGCCCGACAGTGTTGCAGGTTTGTTTGTACAAAATATTCTTTCATACTCATGTATGTAGACATAATTGTCTTTTATTTATTTGACGGCGTCGTTGGAATCAGTCTCCAACAACGCCTCGATGTTTGCGAACTCCTCCCAGTTCGAAAACGGACCGGGTGAGTTGCTAACACTCGAGCAAGCACTAGCCACAGGTTGCCTTCGCAGCCTGGGTGGTGATGCTACTGTAGCTTCCGGCAGTTGCTCCTGTGGCAGCTGCGGGTGCTGTGGTTGTGGTGGCTGTACTGACGTTGACGTACTCGCCACCTCGGGCTTCGTGGGGTTACTAACCTTCACCTTTAGAGTGGAAAACCCGTAGCCGAGCCTTCCTCCCCTGGCGATTAGGTTGGTCTGGTCCATCTCCTCAATGCCGAAAACTACCAGCCTCCCTTGAGGCTGGTCCTTCACGGCTGTGTGGAAGACACACCAGCTGCCCACTCTTGCCCAGGAATTCTGCGTCTCCAGGCGCTGCCTGACTACCACCAAGTCCTCAGGTTCCCCCGGGACCCAAATGGCAGCCCTGCAAAGCCTAGGAAGGCAGTCTTCCTGTACTACCATTAGGTGTGCAGCCTCCCACAGTGGTGGGAGGTTGCCAACCGCCTTCTTTAACCACTCAAGGGAATGGTTGTTGTCACACGAGATTCTCAGAATCTCGCCCGAGTACCTCCATCCCCTAAAAGTGGGTGCTAGGGTAGCGCCTGTTAAGGCGAATAAATGCTGGTCAAGAACCTTGGCCAGGTGGCTTTGTACCATACCCGCCTGGTTAGCTGTTAGCTTACCCAGTGGGTTGTTAGAGTCAATTATTGCTACTCTGAGTTGCCTTTCGACAGCTTGCTTGTAGCTAAGATTGCGGGGTGGTTCAGCCTTGCTGCTCCCCGCCTTTGGTTCGGGCTGTGTTGGGCCCTTCTTTGTCGGCGGTTGGGTCGGAGTTGAATCGTCCGACCTCTGCCTCTTTTTTCCCTCGCCTACCCGTTGGCCTGCCTGATCGGAGTTGGCTCTAGGAGCCTGCCTCCGAGTTGGAGCTGTGCCACGGGAGGTGGTCGGTTTGGAGGACGGTGTTGGGCCAGTTTGGCCCATTTGGGCCAGCCTGGCTTTCTTCCTCCTCTTTTGCTCGGCGCCGGATATGCGCTTACTTTTTTTGGTTTTGTTTAGCTGAGGCTTGGTAACCTGCAGCTGAGTTTGAGGGGTGTCCTGGGACGCTCCCTTTGGAATTGGTGTTGTGGTTACGTTGTCCATGTTGGATCTTTTAGTTTCATCTCCCTAGCTCCCCACCCACCACGGAGCCCAACAAGGGGGCGTCTATTCAGACGCCAGGGCTACTAGAGAGATATAGCTTCCCAGGGTAGCAGAAAAAGGCCTGGTTTCGCTTTCGCTAGTCAGTCTGCTGCCACTACCCTACAAAAGCTCACCCAGTCGGCGGTCTGACCCGACGACACAGCCGCTTGATCGAGATGGGTTAGTCACGACCTCCCGTCTTAAGTGAAATTCCGGCCAAAGTAGTGTGTTGTCGCCCTTGGAGATCTCAAACCGCCCCAAGGTTGACTCAACTACCAGGACCCGTTCATCCACTATTACGGGTCGCCTCGCACGGCACAAACACGAGGGTGTTGTCTTTAGTCTGGATTCTCACTTAGGGCCGCCGTACGCCAGGACAAGCCTGCCGTTACACGCCCCACCGATCACTGAACCACTCAAGCCCCACAACCACGTCAAGGTAGCAACACTGTGTGGGGTATTCGTCGGTTAAAATGATCACTATTGTTTCTGTTTGAGTGCGATCTTTTAAATCTTTTAAAGTTTTTTTAAAGCAATGTCTTGGTCAACCTATTGCATTCCTTCGACTTATCCCCTTCGATTACGGAGTATTTCGTTAAAGAACCGACGAATGTGAAGCCCATTTTTTCATCTGGCTAAAATCACCATGTTCGGTTTTAGAGTAGGGTTCATTTTAAAATAAACGCAGGAACTAACTCAAATCTTTAAAAAAACCGCATAAACAGCGCTCGTTAAACTTTCTGGAGGAAGGTAAGGTCTCAATTTTTGTGTTTTAATAGCCAAATGTTAACGTTCTGCGAATGTTCTTCCAGATATCAATGAGGATTTTCTGAAGACCAATAGTGTGCATTTTGCGGTTTCTTCACAAAATTCCATTCGTCGATCCAAATCATCTGTTAGAATTCTTGAAACTGTCTAGATTTCTAAGGTTTCTTTCTTTAAAATCCTGTGTACATTAAATTTCTGTATTATCATGGTTTCCAGCAAGTTGACCATCAGAAACATATGAATTTTTCACGAAACCCAACATCACATTTACATTTTCTTCATTATTTGCCACTCCGATTCTACTTGTTCTTGGCAAATCCTGTACAGGAAAGTATACAGAAGTAGAGCGTAGGAAGTAGTGTTCACCCCTCGATAATGCCCAACTTTTCACTTTGACTTCTATTGAATTTCAATCACCAAAAAAGTTCGATAGATACCAACTTCACATGTTCCAAAAATAAGGGACCATTAGCCAATATTGTCGTGAATAAAATTAGTTACGCGTATCACTTTTTGCGGTCGCTACGAGCGATTATTTTCTTAGCAACGGAATTTAAAAACTTTCATAGGTGATGGTTTTCGTTCTCTAAAGCAATTATACCAAATTACCTATATTTCATTGGAAAATCACGTTTTCTTTTCACGGGAAGGGACCCAATTGTTTAAAATGTGGTTACGAAACAATTCAGGCGATTTGTTGTTTCGTTAATATTGGTCAGAGTTCTTATAACTCCTAATCGAAGCAAATTTTTATTGGCAATATATTCCTATTTTATTGAAAAATCCCAAGACTGGAAACCCGCAAAACAAAACGATTACATCACTCTTCAATACATTTAATTTTTCTCACAGTACAAGGTTTTGTATTGCCGTTTATAATTACCACCATTAAATGTATATGCATGTAATTTTACCTTGGTTACGTTACGTAAGTAAAACTAACCGATTCTCGTCATTTTATAATATTGCCACATCATAATATTTACTTACTATTTTTAAAAGGAATTTTTTTTTAAAGAAGAAGTAAAACACGATATAAGTTTTCCATCGTTTCATTTCTCGTGACTTTAAAACCGGAAACCTCAAAAATGTGATTTTGATTACAGAATGACCGTGGTTTAAAAAATGTGAAGCCGTATCAAAAGTGTAACAATAGTTAATTAATAGTTATGTATAATGTATATTTAAACGTACCACGTAGGCTTGTTTGTAACTTATCGGTAATTTATTGGCACATGTACATATACATTTTGATGACTTTATCGTCACTTGGTACCACCCACACACGTAGCTAATGTAGCGCTAAAAATATACATTATATTCCTATTTATCTTTACTTTTTTGGAACAGCCCGACACGATTGTTAAAAAGTGCATTGCCAAATGTTTCAAGGAGTTCAAACGTAAACACATTCCAGATTATCGCGAGTCGGATGATGAAGATGATTTGGTAAGAGAGTTGCTCTCGGAGTGAGGACATTAGATGCTAGACATTTTGCTTCAAATACTTATTCTCTTCTTTACCAGAACACTGCGGTTCCCGACTGTGTATTATACAATTTGGCAGTGTTTTATCTTTAAATTTGTAAAATTCGTAAAGTTCGTCATTTCGTACAATTTTCAAATACTTAATAAGTACGGTTACTTTTCACTTGGTCGATATAGATCCTATTGTTCATACAAGTACATATCTGAATAACGGAAGGAACGTTTTGTAACGTGCAGGAGTTATAACGACATCCCCCTTTTTCTTTATTTAAGGCTGTTACAACAAAATACCCAAAATATCTTGTTGCTACTTGTAGGGCTTACTAATTATCAAAATACATAAAAAATGCTTATTAACTTCTTCCCAATTGATTGTCGTTAGACTACCCGACCGATACCCTTCCTGTTTTCACCACCACAGCATATTGACGTCGAAAACAATTTACTGTTAGTCAGTCAAGGAACTATATACGCAATAAACACCAATAATTATGTAATCCAACAATGTAATCACCACGTTTTTGGTCATTGGCTTATGTTCTGTTACGTTTGTTCAGACCAAAACTGCTACTTCAGGAAATTCTCGAAAACTCCTCCACTCCCTCCTCAGATATGAGTTTTAGCATTATCATCGAATATCTCCATCACGCCGATAACGATCTCTCGATTGATTGTCCCCGAATTACTCAAATAACCTTCTACTTTTATGAAGTTTCTAGGAGATACTTTCGCACACTTCCGTCGTATTCCCTTCACCGTTAATATAAATATTTTCCGGATTGTATATGACTATGGTGTAGTTTTCTTCTTTCTTTCATTTACTTAATGGTTCCTGTTCAAACTTCTGCGTCCGTTTTAGAGTTTACAAGAAGCACTATTGTCGTCCAATTTTCGCCCTCCTCATTGCGTTGTCCTATAATATTTACTTATCTCGTTAATGTCCTACTGAACGTTTACCTTTTAAACGTAATACTTTGCACCTAATTTTTAGATGTCTTTGTATTATTTGTTGTTCATGATCCATTATAAACAAGGAAATGACACATGAAATACGTAAAAAAATTGTATTTCCCCGAACACACTTGAATTGAATAAAAATTGTGAATAACTTTTTTCGCAAGGGGAATTTTTATGTTTTTTTTTATTCCCAATTGCAATTGAAATCATTGGTTTAATTCACCAGGATTTGATTCTTTCATTCGTTGTCGAATAAAAGGTGCTTCGTTGTGAGGAGATCACACAATGTGTTTTTAAGTTGAAGGAGAAAATCTTGAAAATGACGTTATAACCAAATTTACATATTTAATGCAGTATGAGTAGTTATAAAAAGATTAACAGCATGCATAGGTACTACTGCATAAGGAGATACAATTTCAGCATTATTATTATTATTTGTTCTAGGGGTGGTCCCAATTGGTTCCCGCGCTATTGACTACCCTTCTAGAATACCTGTGTCTTTACGCAAAGTCCAGGATTTCAGTAGGGCTAATCTTCGTTGCTTCCTCTTGTGTAATCTGTTCATTTCCAAGTAGGCGTTCCCTTGCCTTTGTGTACGCCTCACATTGGCAAATGACGTGGTATGGCGTTTCTTCTTCCTCGCCTCAACCCCTGTGTAAAGAGCTATCAGTCAGTCTCATGTTATGCAGATTTTGTTCAGACGACAGTGACCTGTGACCATCTCTGTCGCAAGTTTTATCTTCGTCTTACTTAACTTTAAGATGGGCGCTGCTAAGTTTCCGTTTTGAGTGTCCAGAAAGATCTGGGATTGACTCTGTCCTGGAATTGTCGACCAGTGTCTGCAGTGCTCTTTCGTGAGTATTGCTTGAATCTCCTTTTTGGCTGTGTTATATGTAATCTCACAGGTTACCTGCGATTGCCGCGTGACCAGATGCCCACACTAGTGTGACTGTGTTACACTTGCCTAACGAGTTTACCATTTGTGTGCATTCAATGACTAGCCCTGAATTTACCACTACATACTTCTATTCTACTGCTGCAACTATAAAGATTTTCCTTTTCGTAAGGCTCTCTTTTGTGCATTATACTTACATACCTATGTAATTATTCTACGTAGAAAACTCCTATTGTGAACTATATGATTTTTCCTCCAAGTTGGAGGCCTTCTAGGGAACCCTCCCTTCGACAACTCCCTAGAAGGCCTCCAACTTGGAGGAAAAATCATATATGTACTTATTGTATTTTACAAATGGGTCATAAAGAAAAATGATTTTAGGTATTATAATAATGTCTTTATTATTTGTTTGCATAAATAATGGGATTACAATAGAAAGAGAAACAAAGAAAAAAAATTTTTTTCCAACAGTAATGTCATACCTATTTATTTTTGTAAATTAAATAAATTAATTAATTTGATATAACTCATTTTTACATATATCTTTAATCTTAGTAACGTCCAATCTTACAATTTTTTTCTTTTTCTTTAATAAAAACGCTTTCTTGTTAATTACCTTAGACTGAAACAATTTTCAAATTTAAAACCGTACAACCGCAAAAACTAAATTGAACAAAATTGAACAAAAATATATATCATATAAATTACATTTTGGTAATCAGTAAATAATTATCTTGCCATTACTGATGTGACTTGTATTTAAAAAAATAAAAGCTTGTATTACTTATAATTTGGAAAAAGTGCCTTAGTACAGTTTTAACAATTTTAATGTACTTATCTTTCCAAATAACAAAAATACTACCAACATTATTTCCATTAGCTACCTACTCTTAAAAGATTTAACCCACACGTTTATTTTTTACACATTATCATGGCCTGGGTAACCTTTCAACAATATGTTACAAGTTAACTTTACACGAATTGCAAAATTGCAATGTATTTCTACCCAATATTAAGGCCATTTACATACGTACTTCTTCACTATTAAGATGTATGGAATTTTTTTACAAAAACGGTAATCATATTCTGTTATATACTGATAAGAATTTAAATGTTAATTAAATTATTTAATTACAAATGACTCATGCTACTGTGAGATTACATTTCACTTCATTTTTAAGAATTCTTCTCGATTTGACTATGTTTATCGATTAAACATTGTAAAATAAATTTGCAATGTATAAATTAAAATATCGAAATTGTTGCTATCCACATGTGCCATTTCGCTGATTATTTTGAAATGAATGATTATTATTTATGTGTTTTGAAAAAGATTCCAAATTTATACAAGTAACTACCTACCGATAACTATTTTTACTTCAAAACTCTTTAGATGTCTTTACAATAATTGAGGTTTTTCCTATACATTTTCTATAATTAAAAAAGATTACTTATTAGGTATTCAGTATCCAAACTGATCTTTGAACAAATATGTATTAGTATGTAAATATTCTTATTAGTACAAGGTCTTAACAATTATTAGTAATTATTATCATGAGAAACTATATTATTTTTTAAAACTGTGTGAAAGAGAATTTAAAAACTGGACATTTTGTATCACACTCCATAAGTTCATTTGTATTTTTGTATATTTATTAACTTAAATAATTGAGATAATTGGTTTTACTACTTCATCATCATTCATTGAATATGTAAGACAATGACTTCGTCACATTTCATACTGTGGTTTAATCACAACTGTTATTACGCAATGATGATTGTAATGTGCAGTAATTCTAAATGCCTCCATGTAAAAAGTGTGATTAAGTCAATTATTTATAATTCCTCCATATTAACTGTTTTATTGAGATTCACGAGAACTGAAAAAAATTGTTAGGGAATATTGATCATCTTACAAACCTTGATGTTTTGTAGCACTCAATTATCTATGAAATCGTTGATATTTACAAATTCTTTTAATTTTATGCTTTCATACGGATAGTCTGGGCACATGCCCTTTTCCACATGGGTGAGTTAACTTTACACAATCTAATTTCAAATACAAATGATAATTTGCTAACTGACTGAAATATTTTTTAGGTGATGAACCAAGATGTCAAGAAAGAAAATCCTCTTCAGTTCAAATTCCGTGCCAAATTCTACCCCGAAGATGTAGCCGAAGAATTAATTCAAGATATTACGTTACGCTTATTCTATTTGCAAGTTAAAAATGCTATTTTATCAGATGAGATTTATTGCCCTCCTGAAACGTCAGTGCTTTTGGCTTCGTATGCCGTTCAGGCTCGCCACGGTGACTTTAAAAAAGGAACACATAGTGCCGGTTTTCTTGCAAACGATAGACTCTTACCTCAACGGTAATATTCTTAATATCAACAATATCTGTAATTTATGTCGGTTTATAGAGTTTTAGATCAACACAAAATGTCAAAAGAGGAATGGGAGCAAAGTATAACAACATGGTGGCATGAACATTGTGGTATGTTACGAGAGGATGCCATGATGGAGTACCTTAAGATTGCCCAAGACTTGGAAATGTATGGCGTCAATTACTTTGATATTCGCAACAAAAAGGGTACTGAACTTTATTTAGGTGTCGATGCTCTTGGATTGAATATTTATGAAAGAGATGACAGGTACAAAAATTCTTTGTAGTTAACATATTAACACACTTTATTTATAGATTAACTCCGAAAATTGGTTTTCCTTGGTCTGAAGTTCGAAATATTTCATTTAACGATCGTAAATTTATAATTAAACCTATAGAGAAGAAATCTCCAGATTTTGTGTTCTTTGCTCCAAGAGTGCGTATCAATAAACGAATTTTGGCATTGTGTATGGGAAATCATGAGTTGTATATGCGTCGACGTAGGCCCGATTCAATTGATGTTCAGCAAATGAAAGCTCAAGCGCGTGATGAAAAAATTGCTAAGCAACAACAAAGGTAGGAGGATTATAGTTACACATTCTATAATTGAATGTTGCTTTAAATAACGAAATATGCTTTTATTTCCGCTTAATTATCCACATTCTAACAAAGTATTTTTTACCTGTTTAGTCATTTTCAATAATTAAACCGGCTTAACCCAATCAATACAAATTTTCATTTAAACCAGATTAAAATAATCGTTATCTAGGTAGTTTATAGTGATTCAATTCAGTTTTTCAAAATGCCTTTTGTGTAGAATAAAATATGAATTCATTGTGTAGGAGTAATATGTTCCTCAAGTCCAAGTTAGAGAAATAAAAGTGCAGATGAATACAAGAAAGGAAATTAAGGAACTTGAAGAAAAGCTAAAAGAAGCAATCAAAATTAATCTGAATACAAGAAGAAAACATAAAAATAAAGAAACCCCAACACTCTCAAAATACAAAATAGAACAACTAAAAAAACATAAAAAAGCAAATAATGTAATGGGATAAGGAACTTGGTAATAGGCCACCTATTCAGGCCCTTTGTGCTACCTCCCTGGTTAGAGGCTAGAGAGGATGTTGGACGGGGAAGCAGCTCTAATCTTAGCCGTCGGAACACTCAGATGTACTTTGAATTTGAATTTAGTATGTTTTCATTGCTATAAATAATATAATAAAGATTCCTAAAGCAATAAAGAATACAGTTTTGGTTCACATTTAGGCTGAAATGAATTTTACACAAATAATTTATCTTGTTTGTCCATAACAATGAGCTAATGAAATAATGCTACCAATCATCTGCTATTCATTTTATCTCCCTTTAAAGTAAAACTGTTTGAACAGAATTAGTTCTCCTACAAAAGAAAATCTGTATTGTCTGTTACCAAAGTTACTTTTTCCAAACTAATTGTTTTGAATTTTATGATGGGCACTATGGGCACCTTTAAATTAAGAAATCACTACCATAGTGAAAAATTAAAACTTTCACACCATGATGCCACCTGGGCATGTACAAAAATTTTACACAGCACCAAAAAATAATTAAATAAGTTGTGTTCACAGAATATCCCGTTGTGTTAAAATCACAAATGTCATTGTCTCGATGGCTATAAATTCTTTAATTGCGAAAAACCTATTACTTCACTGTAAACACAAAATTTAACTAAAACTGGCAATATATTTTGAATTATTTGAATGACTCAAAGGCTTGGTGAAGTTTAATTTGATTTATTTATGAAATGTAACAATCATTCTTATTTTAGAGAGAAACTGCAACAGGAAATTGCAGCTCGAGAACGTGCCGAAAAGAAACAACAAGAATATGAAGACAAAATTAAGTCGATGCAGGAGGAAATGGAAAGAAGTCAGGCTAGTTTATTGGAAGCCCAAGAAATGATTAAACGATTGGAAGATCAACTTCAACAATTGCAAGCTGCTAAAGAAGAACTCGAAATGAGACAAAAAGAACTTCACGCCATGATGGAACGTTTAGAACAAAGCAAGACCATGGAGGCTGCCGAACGTCAAAAATTAGAGGACGAAATTAAAATGAAACAGGAAGAAGTCATGCGCATTCAGTTAGAGGTGGAAGCTAAAGATACTGAAACTCGACGTCTTCAAGAGGAAGTTGAAAATGCTCGTAGAAAGGAAGAAGAGCTAAAAGCGCAACAACTTGCAAATGCGACCAAAGGACATCTAAAAGAGGAAAGTACTCACGATGAAGACGATGAGTTAGTTAATGGAGATGTAAGTCGAGATCTGGATACCGATGAAAATATAATTGATCCTATTAATGAACGACGCACGTTAGCCGAGCGTAATGAAAATCTCCAAGGTCAACTTTTGGTAAGTACAAACATTTGAATTGAAAAATGAGAGGTGAAATCACTGCATTGAACGATTAGATTGTAAAGTTTGATTTTCGAGAAGGTGCGTGTACGTCATAGACATTTTACATAGTTACAATTGTTGTCAACAATATAATAACAATGGTAACTAAGAAAAATGCCTATGACGTACACGCATCTTCTCAAAAATCAAACTTTATGCATGTTTGCTAATGTGCCACTGTGTAAAGTATCTGTGGTGGTTTAAAAACTATTATACAGAATGGGGAACTAGAGTGGGATCAGAATTTAATGTCTTTCCCACACAGCACATATTGATAGATATACGAGTATTATTGACATATAGTAGACGTCCACTAGATATCCAAATGTCCTGCCTTATCCCAATATCTGCATATCTACAAGGATGTCCATTAAATATCAAATGAATCCACTAGATATGCATTGGCTGTAATATTACGACATAAGGAAATGAAAAAACTCAAAACCTCCCCTTAACCATTTTTAATGAAGACGATGATGATAGTTGTTCTTTTTTTCAAATTTATTAGTGCCTTATACCTATCTCCCTCTAGGCTGTTTTCCAAGTGTCACCAGGTACTAGAGCAAGTAACAAACAGCAATACCCTTGAGCTTGTATGTGTTAAAGGGCATGCTGCGATAATAGGCAATGAAAAAACCTATAAGTTAAGCTGACTGGTCTCAAAACAACTGTTTTATGGTCCAGAGCCAGCTCTTCCACTTACAGCATCGACTATAAACAACTTAATAACCCAAGACACCCAAACCCAACACAGGGCTAGGTGGAACTTGATGTTAGAACTGCCACCACACGAAAGAGACCTGCAGAGGACCATCTCGTAGCCTGGCGCCCTTCTGTGGACTTTCCCACCCTCCCGTCGAAATCCAGAAATCCTATCTCCCACTGTAATTGATACAGTTTTAAGCAACCAAGAAAAACTATTATACCTGATTTATTCAAAGGACATCCATTGGACATTGCTATGGATTGAATGTTGTAGATGTGCAGGATAACTATTTGATGTCCGTATGCTCTGTGGGTTAATATTATTTTTCAAATAAAATCATTTTCAATATGAATAATAATAATTAATTAATATTAATAAAATGGTATTGTAGTTTTTGATCTGACAGTGTGTGTGTGTCATTTATTATATAACTATATGTATGAAAGGGTTAAAGAAGTGAAACTTCGATACCCCACTCTGTAGAATATTATCGCCATATTTTTCAATCCCGAATTGAATGAAAAAACCTTGCAGTGATTTTCATCTTGTTAAGAGTAGTTTTAAATAGCGGTCACTCCTTTCAGACACTAAAACAAGATCTTGCACAATTAAGAGACGAAACAAAGGAAACTGCTATGGATAAACTTCATAGAGAAAATGTTCGTCAAGGTCGAGATAAATATAAAACACTTCGCGAAATTCGCAAAGGCAACACTAAACGTCGAGTCGATCAGTTTGAAAATATGTAAACTTCTGTACTGATATAACTCAATTTGGGCTTAACAATTATACATTTATATAAATAATTACTCTCCAATGCTCAATAAGAATTTTTATTACCAAACAATTCAGCATTTATACTTACTGGATAAGTATTATTCTCGTCCATCGCAAAATAAAAGTTGGTGTCTACAGAGAGGCCTTTAAATTAGTTTTTTTAAATCATCTCTTAGCACTTTTTATCATGAAAAAATTGAAATGTCCATTTGCATTGTGATAATAACCATCTTTTTGCACTTTTTTCAATATATTTTGATAAAGCACTATTTGTAAAAAGGCATTCCATTTAGAGATTTATTTTAAAAGCAATAGTAGTGTCCTTGAGTTAGTGCCATTTTTAATCCCCATGCGGCTTGTTTTCTCAACTGCGCCCTCAGTTTTTAAGATCATTTATATCATTTTTTCTTAAAATTTATTGCCCAATCGTCTTCATTGTAAATGATCTTAAATATGGCCAGTTTGCATATTACTAAAGCATTTAATATCTCATTAAGCATTATTTTTTTGTTATAATTTTAGGCATGCCAATAACTGTTGTAAATCCCTATCGTTAACAGGTGCTTCCCTATAAAATGTATATAAGTGACACTCAGATATTTTAATACCTATTGTGTAAATTATGAAATGAGGTAATGTTAACAATCTCTACCTCTATTCATAGTCCATTTTTTAATGTATATAAATACCGTTGTTGCCTTGGCCTTTATATTATTAGGTTTGGAAGATATTTACTGTAGTTTTTTTTTAATCACATTTATTCTGCTTTTTTTAATATTCTGTAAAAAAATTATTTTTTTGGTTATGGAATTTCGGTATGTTTTAATGTTTTCTAATTATCAAAAGTGTTGACTGTATACATCATTTTATATAGAAGAACTTTTCTGGCAGTATCACACATCAAACACAATGTGTATTACTCTTTCTTAAAACTACATTTATAGTTACTTGTATTTTAAGTTAGTTATTTTTGAGTTAATATTATGTACGTAGGGTAAAATAAAAATATATTATTACTAGGAACATTAGCATTTTTTTTGTTTTTTTTTTCGCATGGTGTGTTCATGTCTTGTGTTTGTTATAATACCTCGTGGGAAACGGAAACTTTAACTTTCAGCATGGAATTCGAATGGAATTTTAGGTATATACTGCTACATACTTCACATGCATTGTAAACTATTTGTCTCTCTGTTTTTCAGTTCTGCTATGTACCACAACTTAGAACTGTGCTGGAAAATGCATTAAGTTCTTCAAAGATGGACTGGGGAATAATAAATTCTTTTGTCTATTTTCTTGCAAATCATGTAAGTAATTACTTTAAATACGTAAGATGCAGAAGATGTGTGAAGAAATATATATGTAAATTAATATGTAGAATAATCTGGTAAAATGTTTCTTTGTCTTCTTACCTACCCCAACTATCACTACTACCTGTTTCTTTAGGTTGTCCTTTTGCTTCATCCTAGATATCCTCTTTATCTGCTGCTTCATCGTTCTTCTCCCCCATATAGAAATGACATATTTTAACATTATTTTGGCCTAATGTAAGGCTATTTGCATGCCCTTCTTGATGTAGCCTTGTAACTAAGTTTAACCACATAGAAATTCCATGTTTGTTTGATGCCCGATTCTTTCCAATTCATAAAACTTCTGTTTAATATCTGTGATACTGCTTTTGACTTCAGCAAGCACTTTTCTGTAGACAATTTGATCCCACTGTTGTGAATCTTATTTGTTAAAAGACAACCACCACTTTCCCACTGTTTTATTGTACTACTGTTCGTGTTCTTGCTGCATCTATCTTTATATTGCATCCTCCTATTTACACTATCATATTGTAAATAACAAAACCAAATTTGTCATATCGCTAATTCCACAGGTAATTGTCTGCACGAGGATGTGAGGTGATCTCTTATTTACTTTATCATTATTTAAAATTCTAATCGATTCTCCCTCAGTGTATTCTGCTTGATTGGTACAGGAATTAAGAACTGCGTATTTCTGATCTCTCATTCTATTTGTTATAATACCTTCTTTAATGATTGTCTTACCTTTTACAATTCCCTCTGTTTATTGAAGATAAATTCATTTTAAATATATTGCATACCTCAATTAAAATAAAAGCGTTTTGGGATTCCATGACGAACAAATTTCAAATTTTTTGATCGATAAGTTTTAAAAATAACACCATTAAGATGGTTGTCGATTCAGGAATACACATTATACCAAACGCACCCTTATGTTGTTCTTCACATTCTGCAGTTTCCTGTGGGTTTGAATTGCTTCCTATCAGATCGGTTCTTTCAGTGCTTCAACTGTCCGTGTTGGGTTATCCTACAAGAAAAGTCCCATGTTCTTAACTCTTGCGAACGGAGAGGCCATGCGATGCCCATTTCGTGAGATCACGTGATTTGGAATTAAACCATTAACATTCACGCTTACCCTTACCGCGTGGGACGTTGCTCCATCTTCTTGAAAAAATGTTTCCTCATTTACTTCATACTGAGGAAGTTTGCCAACAGGTCTGCATATCTGTGTGAAGTCACTGTCACAGCATACCTATAATCCTAGATCGTCTTTGAAAAAGTAGGTCCCTATAATCTTTGCTGATGGCAAAGCCCACCACACAGTAACCTACAGAATGGAGAGGTTGCTGATGCATTTGTCTAGAATTCACGTCGCTCCAATACCTGTTTACATAACCAGACTAATAGAAATGGGCCTCGTTGCTCATCCATAAATTGTTTACAATGTCCTCTTTTTCGTTAATTAAATTCAACATTATTCACTGAACAGTCTTTAAGAGCCTGAACAATTTAGATCTTATAAGGATCATAGTATAAAGATATCTAACCGTTCTGTTGGAAATGTCAAGTATAGTACGATGCCGGCGTGCATAGGTGACCAACTCTCCATTGCTATAGTAATGCTAATATTTTAATAATATGGCCGACTGCGCCCCTCCCAGCTTCCTTGAGCTGTGCACGATTTCCGCGCTATTCAAAATCGTTCTCTACTCTTCCCCACCCGTTATTAACTAAGCATCATTCCCAATATGAAATAATTTTGATCCAATTTAAGGATATTTTGTGTGCAGCTAAAGCTTCTCTGCTCTTATTCTGAAATTGTGCAAGTTTTAATGTTTATTTTTGGTTATACCTTATGGCTTATGATTAGTTTTTTAATTTTTAACATTTCTTTGTACAATGATTTGGGTATTGTGATCCATATGTTTCTAAAGAACAAGCCATTATGATGATAAAATGCATCTTGAATTTTGTAAAATGATTTTAGCGTGTTGAATTAAATTAATTAAAATCGTATCAATTATTTTTAAAAGTAACTTTAGTATGTTGATTTTTGCTAACGAATTGATGATTCAGCATTTAGCTTGTTTTTTAATTTGATGTTTTTCAGTGCAACATCTGCGAACAAAGTAGCTATGAAAAGTTCTTGCCTCTCTTATAAAATAATTGGAATTATAATTTTGAAGTTTAATTAGTTAAAGTCTTCGAGGAGCAGTTAATAAGAGTTTATGTACAATAGTTATCAAAGGTTTTGTAATGTACACAGGCCAACCGTGAAGGTACTGTGCAACTCGATAGTTAAATTAAGTAATGAGTATGGAATGTACTCTGGTTATACACCACCATTCTGTATGTGGTGATGATTCATTTTTATTCTGTAAAGAAAGAGCCACCAAGAAACGTTGCCATTCAAATCAAGATAGCAACCCAAAAGCTAAATTAACAAAGTTGTATAGAGGTTATTGTAACAAAATTGCAATCTTTCTCCTCAAACATATAATATCTTAATAGTCATCTAATGCAATTTATCAAACATAGCAACATCATAAAATCTTAACAAGTAAGTGACTCAAATCCTACCAAGCACCCAATGAATTTATACTGTTAACAATGTTACCAATTTCAAGATATCGTAACGAAAATATTATTCTCACTGTTCTTAGTTTAGAGTCGGTGTTACTGCATATTGAAATCCCTTTTCATTAGTACAAAAATTTCCACAGAACAAAAGTTAAGCTTTTTTTGTGTGTCTGTGTGTTTTTTTATTTAAACATTTAAAACTTATTTATACAAAAAGTTTTTAAATAAACATAACAATTGCAGTGTTTGCACTGCAATGTTGTAACTAGAAAAGCATTCTCAACTCGTTAATGAATAAATTCCTATACCTATGGATTTTACAAACAATCGATCATTATCTCATAAAGTTTTTCCAAGTGCCCCTCGTAATCGTATTGTAAATAAATAAATTAGCACCTAGATAATTAATTGATATAATTTTTTATCAGCAACTAGATAAATGGTTTATTCATCATACCTCAATTGAAAGTAGGTATTCGGTTGCTCACTAGAAGTGCAAAAAGAGAAAACAAAAATGGTGAGTATCATTTCTTTTTATTTGCATATAATGGTGTTCGAAGGAATTCTGTCAAAATGATGCTATATGTAAATGACAAGCAGAAACAGTTTGCTACCTTTATCTACAGTTACGATAATTATTAATCAAACATCATTACCACCTTTCTGTTACAACACTCATATTATTATGATGCTTGGTATATTGCCAAAATTAGAATAATGTATCATTTACAATATTTACTATTATTTTCTAATAAGATTATTGTTAATAAAATCATTTCATTCCTAATAATGTATTGTACATTTGTGTGTCATTGCTCAAGGTGTAAAAGTATGATAGTGATTTTATGAATTATAGACGGAAATAAAAATAACAACAATGGATACAGAATTGGAGTTTGCTGTTCCCCCCAAAACAAGAGGGCGTGAGCTTTTCTTACAGATTAGTCGTAATTTGGGATTACGAGAAACTTGGTTTTTTGGTTTAATGTATAAGGGTGCGAATAATGAAGAAATTTGGTTCGACAGTTCTAAAAAGGTTAAGTACAAAAAACTATTAGTTTAGAAAGAAATTTATGTTATTTTTTAGAGCGTAAACGATATCAAATTCAATGCACGTAATCTTAAATATCGTGTGAAATATTTTCCGGAAGATATTGGACAAGAGTTAATAGAAGATACTACCATTCGTTATTTTTATTTACAAGCGAGATCCGGTATACTCTCGGATCAAATATATTGTCCTCCGGAAACATCTGTGTTACTTGCTTCGTATGCAGCTCAGGAGAGATATGGAGATTACAATCCAAAAGCACATCAAAATGGAATTTTTCGGAAAGAAAAGCTATTGCCAGAAAGGTAGTATTTTAATCTCTTAGTAATATGAGGACTCTACTCATCAAGTGGAAATCTCAACCCAATTTCCTATACTCCACACCCCCCTTCTCCACACGGATCACTAGCTTTTTTCCTAATGTACTTGAGGTTTCCACCGTTTTCAGTTAAAAATGACGCTTTTCTACGTTTGCTGCCAGGTTCTCCACATTTCTAACCTGTTGCTTGTGGATATTATTCTAAGAACATATGAAACGAAAATGGTCATCTCAAATAATTTAACAAGTTTTGAAAGTTGACGCACAGTTATTTCTGTACTGTAGTCTAGATGTCCTAATAAAAATACCCAAGTATGGGTGAGCTGAGAGTGGAAGGGAGGTTTCTGCTTTTTACTGGCATTTGCAATAATTAGCATTATGATTATTACTTCTGCAGAATTAAACTGTATAACATTTTCTACAAATCAGGTTTTAATCATACAGTAGGATCAATACTTTAACAGTGCCAGAGAGTTCGATAAAAAAAAAGATATGGGTTTTACTCATTTAATAAAAAATAATACTTAACAAAGCACAGATTGACATCTTCATAATCATCTACATCTTTTTCGTTGAAATCCACAGGAGCACTATATTTTCACTAAGAGCTGGACGTCTATGTCAGGGAAAGTCTTTGTCAACGGAAGAACTGGCAGAAAAACATACTCTTGAATGAGTGCTACTGTGATATTCAATAGTCCTAATTTGTTATAGCTGTTATCACTATAAGCCAGTCGTTATCACCATATCTAGAGTTTGTTTATTCTCAATTTTCTAAAGATACTCATTAAGGAAACTTGTGAGCGGCCCAAGGAAGTTTCTAAAAAGAACGAGGCAAATAATCGTTTTTTTTAAATTATCACTTTTTTTAGGAAACTGAGTTACAAAAATTGTAACGGGGTAAACTTGTATTTGTAAGTTTTTATATTGAATGCAGTCATTTCTAGCTAGGATGTATCGTTTTCAAAATATTAATAAAAGGGAAACCTTCCAGCCCTCACTGTACCCTTAGCCGTTCATCTCTTAACTGTTTTAAAAAAAGATGTCAAACGTCGCTGTCCAACAGTTTCTGTCTATTTTGGGCGTTTGTTGACTAGCCTACCTATTTTGTTAAAACTGTTAAGTACTTTACATGTACCTTTGTTTATATGTATATGTATATTTAGACATAACATGTACTATTAATGTAGAAAGTTTGAAAGAATATTGAAGTATATTAATAATAATAATAGGGTCTTTCAACAACACACCATGAAACGGGAAATATGGGAAAATAACGTATTAAAAATGTGGCAAAAACACACAGGCATGCTGACTGAAGATGCAATGATAGAATACCTTAAACTTGCACAAAATCTAGAAATGTTTGGGGTGTCATATTTTGAAATTTCAAACAAAAAGGGCACTCATTTACTTTTAGGAGTTAGCGCCTTAGGTCTAAATATTTACAAGTTGGAAGATAAGTAAGTCACCTACATATTCGAAAATTAGATTTAAAGAAATTTTTTAGATTGAATCCAATTATTGCTTTTCCATGGTCCGAAATAAGCAACATAAATTTCAAGGGTATCAAGTTTACTATCAGACCTTCCGATAAAGAATCTAAAATGTTTATCTTTTATGCAAATGATGCCTTCGTTAATAAGCACATATTAAATTTAAGCATAGGAAATCACTCGATGTATGTAAGACGACGAAAGAAGGATACCCTTGAAGTACAACAAATGAAAGCAAAAGCTGCAGAACAACGAAAATATAAATTGGAGCAAAGGTAAGTCGTGACTATTTGATTACACGCTATCCACTAAATCACCTTAGAGCAAAATTATTACACGAAATGTTAGCAAGAGAACAAGCTGAAAAACGTGAAAATGAATATCAGAATCAAATTCAAGTATTAAAGCTAGAGGTTGAACGTAAACATGCAAATTTATTGGAAGCTCAACGTACAATAACGCAGTTACAAGAGCAACTTCGTGAACTACAAATTGCCAAGCAGCAACTTGAATTACAACAAAACGAATTAAAAACAATGATGGAAAGATTGGAACATAGTAAACACATGGAAGAGAAAGAAAGAAGAAAACTGGAAGACGAAATTAAATTAAAACAGGAAGAAGTTCAACAAATTCAAAATGAAGTGGAAGTACGAAACGAAGAGACTCGATTATTGCAACAGAAAATTGAAGAAGCAAACAGAAGAGAAGAACAACTGAGAATGGAGCAAGAAGCCTTACAACTTGAACACGAACGCAACAAAGAGTTAGAGGCAGTTCCCAATGGAAGCAATGTTGAATTGCCTTCATTAGTAGAAGTTAATGAACAATTAAAAGAAGATTTATTGGTTTGTAACTTTGTCATATTAATTCAAATTTTTAATTGAAGTGTTTTAGTTACTCCAACAACAACTCGAGCAAACCAGACTTGAAAATAAACAAACGGAAATGGATAAAATTCATAGAGAAAATATTGCGTCTGGTCGAGATAAATATAAGACTCTCAACGCAATTCGTAAGGGTAATACAGTGAGACGTGTTGACATGTTTGAAAATATGTAAAAATAATTACATTGTGATTAAATGATATTACGTGTCTATTTTTGAAGTGCTGTACGTTATTTTTTCCTTTAAGTGCGACCTCCATTGGAAAGAAGAAATACTATGTTGTATTTAAGGACGTCTTTTCAGGAAAGTGTTGTAATAGAGATAAACCAACTTTACCTTACTGTCCTGAGCAAAAGGGAAAATCGAATAATTATGAAGACTATGATGTTTTCAAAACCAAATACAAGTATTCCAAAAACTTTATGGACACAGTAGGTCGTCAAAGGAAAAAGGGGAAACACTATGAATTATGGAATATAACAAAAGTGAACAGATATTTATTTGATTCAAAAGGAGCTTAAAGCTAATAATTTGTAATGCCGCAAGTTTATCTAATCTACTTATTTTTTTCATTCATATAACTTCTTATATTTTCTCTTTTCAATATTTTTAACACTCTTAATTTCCTCAGGTACCATTATAAAAATTAAGTTGATAGCACTGCTTGTGTTCTTCCTTATTCTAAAAAATACTGATTACATTGGCTGGTCTATGTATAAGCACCTCAGGGCCTTACGTGTTCGGGACCTGAATTCAGATTCAGTATGTTGCACACATAGGAAACTGTAAAATATGTCCTACTTCCCTATAAAAGAAACAAACACTGCCTTTTTCCTGACCAAGTGTAAACCGAGTATATCTGAAACCTTCAATATTCAATCAAATAAATTACTACAATCAATGAGTATACTCTTTGTAGAGAGTGTATTTTATCTGTGTTCTTTGCTATAATACACACATAATATATGAAATGTATTTTTTAACATGCACAATAACAAAAAATTGTTGCTTATATCGTCTGCTTTTACCACTCGATTGTAACTACCAAACCCCCCCCCCCCCCTTACCTATATAATAAAATAACATTTCGATCCGACGTCCATTCGCTGAACATTAGATTTAAGGGTATCCTAACGCAGCCATATCATAAAACGAAACTCTTTCAATGTGAATTCTCTTATCAGATTGCTCTAAACTACAATAAATTACGTGAAACATTCAAAACATTACCCTTAAATAAGTTCAAGCCAAAATACCGACGTTATTTACTGGTAAAGGAGGCAACAGATTGAACGCATAGTTTGTGGTAGTTCACAGTTTATTGGTGTCAAGAATTTAAATTTTCCTCACTTTGTTTTGCTCGTGGAGCAATTAATTTAATTTAGATTGGAAGCAACGTTGTTATTATTATTATTATTACATATTAAATCTGTAATCAAGGTATCAAGTGGAAGAGCAGCGGACCCTCTGGGATACTTGCTGAACTTCGCCTTGAGAATTCCTCAAAATATTAATTGTTAAATACTATATTTAATTTTTGTTTTGTAAGGTATTTGTTTTCTGGGGGGGGGGGGGGGGGGGGGGCGTTAAAACATTATTATTATTATTATTTCATTAGTACAAATAATATCTGTCTTCGGGACAACGTCCATTCCAGTTACATACAGGTCCTGTCACGACAGAAGGCGAGCGCACCAATTTCTGTTCGATGCGCACTAGTCTCTAGTATAGCCCCTAGGGGCTATAGTCTCTAGTCTTTCTTACGCGGTTCCCGCGCTTACAGTGGCGTTTCGTGAATTCGTACTTGTTTCTAAAATATAAAATATCTATTTTTATACTCTAATTTTAACGACGCCACTGAAGTAGCTTTTCAACTACATCGTGTTCTGTCGTAACCAGAGAAATGTTATCCCTACTACTAACGTAGTGTAGAAGAAGCATAATTGAAGCCGAACATAAATAAAGACAGAAATATAATAGTACTCACTAGTGCGCATGTCAAATACCAAAATTTGAAATTATGTATCTGGCTCTCTCTACCACCATTATGAATTTTTTAGTTGCAAGATTTATTAAACATTTCACATACAAAATAAAACTTTGTAAATTTCAATTCTATGCAGTTAATAGTTAGATACTCGCAAAAATTAGTATTGAGGTTGACGTTAAGTTACTAATAAATAACTCTATTTATCAGGATAATTACATCAAGTATTCAAATGTTAAATGTTATATTTGTTGTCACTTAAACTGCATATTTTTTTCATCATCGGGACTACAAATTTCTTTCATTAAGTATATTCATCGAACCACAATATATCGTTTGATTTTACAGGTACATTTATTCCAAACTTGTAACGTAGGTAGTGGACTTGCTATTTGAGTATTCCTTTTAAAGAAAAACCTTCAACATTAATGTTTTAAAACACAAAGTGAAATTTATTTATTTAAGCTTTGACAGTTAATTAACCATAGAGAATTAATTACTGCAAAAGTAATAAGTAACAATAACATTTGGTTTTAAGTTTTATCATTGAATAAATAGTTTTATTTCACTGTAAATATTACGGTCGCTAAAATGTAAGGTTAAGTATTACGTTGCATAAATAAAAAGAAGCTGATTAAAGTATCTTTCGGCTGAGTTTCGGCAGTAATCGTTACTTCCGAATTTAATAACACGACACCTGCGCAGATGTGAGTAGTATTTTGCTTACAACAACCCGCACATTCCCCTTAGTTCGGCTTCACACATTCACATGTAAATGTATAGGCTATGCGTCTTCTACCTTAAGGTATAACATTTCTCTGGTCGTAACACCTTCGCGATGCGCCGGATGCTCGCCTTCAGTCGTGACGGGACCTGTAGTATAGAGCAAAGATTAGAATTCTCGTTCTCACAATTGTGAATGCAACTCTCACGTTCTCTTAACGCGCGCAACCTGTACATGCAAACACTATAGGCTGTGCTATTACGAATAAGAAAAAATTTTCCCCTCGGAGCTGTAAAAAAATAGGTTAATGACGTCATCTGCCCGACCCCTATAGAGGCTATAGAGTTCAATCGAGTATCAATTTCTTTTTGAACGTTGGGGTAGACATAAGTCAGCCCTGTCAATAACGCATCATTCGTTTTATAAAAATAATTTGACTCAGTTCTCAATAACCCTATTCGTTTTAAAGCTTTATTTAAGTTTTATATTAGCCTAAGGCAGAAATGTCTTATGGCACAAACTTGACGCAAAGCACTTCAATCACGTGATATTTGTAGGTGTTTTCTTTTTGCATCGCCACAGGGTTAGGTAAAGTTACAATCATCACGTGATTAAAGTGCCTCGCGTCATGTAGACATTTCTGCCTCGGGTTAATATATAACTTCAATAAAGCTTTTAAACCGAATAGGGTTATTGAGAACTGAGTCAAATTATTTTTATAAAACGAATGGTGTGTTATTGACAGAGCTGACTTAGGTCTACCACAACATGCAAAAAGAAAACACCTTGTGACTACCTAACCCTGTGGCGATGCAAAAAGAAAAAGAAAACACCTAATGATTTGTGTACCACAGCACAGACAACTAACCAGACCCGCCACGCTTATGAGTTGAACAAAACGCAGCTTTGCGCAACTAAACTAGATGTCACTACGGTCAGTTGCGCAAACAGTTGTCCAATTGAATAACAACAACTTGTTTATTTGTTTGGTCAACAGAAAGTTAGGTCAGTTATTTGCGTGGGTGGTACATACCTAAACAGAAGAAATGTCTTGTCATGTAAAAGATATAATAATAATTTAATTATACAGTTTGCGAATTTGCGATACGATCCTTTTAACTATGAAAGATCATTCCTCTACTGCCATTTAGCACACCTGTGAGAAGCGTTATTATTTATGCTGATCATTCAATTGTGTATCTTTAATTGCTAAATTAGTACCGTAGAATGGGGCTATTTGGAACTCCTATGCCTATTTGGAACAAAAGCATGTTTTTTTCTTTTTGACACTACGCTTTGCATAGGAAAATATTTAAAAAAATTTGTTGTGCGTATTTAATAAAAGGCATCTTTAAGTAATGGGAACTGTTGTTGTTCCCAAACAATAAAAAAGTATTTTAGGTTATATTCCAGTGATTCTAAAAATATATTTTATGCAAATTTTTTAAAGTGAACTTGTGTCCTCTGGATCGAAATAAATTAAACAATATAGCACCTTCAAATTTGTTCAGGTATGATAATACAAGACTAAACTATAATTCTTATATAAAAAAAATATAAAAATATTTTCGAATTTAAAGTAAACAGAGTTTTTACAAAAAATTACGTTTTGTGGTACAATTTGGAACGACATGCCGCTGAAGTATAAACGGCAACTTGTTGCTGCAAGAAGGCTGGATTATAATCCACAAAATTTAGAATTGGCACTACAAGCAGTTGTGGAGGGAAATTATTCATTCTCGCAAGCTGCTGTAAGGTAAGAACTCCTGCAAACAAGATTAATTTGACCGAAGGTGTATTTATTGTGGTAGAATTAGTGTATAATTTTGGAACTAAAAAAGAAGCTAATAAACAATTTGTCGCTGAGTTACAAAAATTGCTAAAGAAAAATTACAAGGTTTCATGCTTAAGACCGTATAAAGAAAAAACAGATGTATTTGTATTTCCTTTATTTGAGGACATCATAGAAGTGTCTTTGGAACAAATCAAATACATTTTGCCCAAACCGCAAGTTTCACGTGGAAGGCACATTTATAAAAACAATGTGCTGTAATTTAGTACCTAGATCTATAAGATAATAAGAATATTTTTACTGTACCTATTCACCATAAAGAGAATTAAAGCAATACATTTTTTACGCTTTTTTGATGGTTTTTAATGTGTTTTTATGTTTTTTTCAAAAAAAAAAAAATTTTTTTATATAAAAAAAATTTTTTTGTACATTCCATTAGGGGGTTTCTCGGAACAAACTACAAACTAATGATATTTTGCTTATAAAACATTATCGTTCCAAATAGCCCCAAAAGGTATGGTTATTTGGAATGAAAAAAAATGTAAAAAGAGGCACTAATTGATCAATTTTTTTTGGTAATTTTGGTACTAATTGATTGTATTTATATGCATTTTGTGAAAGATATTTTTAAATGTTTTTGAAAAAAATTACTTGAACAGCTACAGAGTGAAAAACAAAAAATGTGTTCCAAATAGCCCCATTCTACGGTAATTAGCGTAATAAGAAGTGAAAATATAAGCCGTCATTCAGTAAATTAGGTCTATCTCTTTAAATTTAAAATTTTATGCAACTGTTTACTACGTCACACTACAGACAACCTTTAAGGTTGTATGTGTTTACGTTTACGTTAATCTGCAACTTCGAATAAAGCACACTACGATGAATTTTTTACTTTCATCCCTTTTTGTGTTTTTTTTTGAGAATTATGTAATTATAAATATTATAATATTAAGGAATAATAATACTGGAAGACATCTCAAGTATTGATAACGAATCTCACAGTGTAACATAAGATATGATATAAAGGACATTTAATGAATTACCTATTTATTTGTAACAGAGGTGTGACATGATGTGAAATCTAAATTTCTAAAACATCACTTTTTTTCTTTTTTATAAACTGTTTGTAGTCAAAAAATAATCTACAATGTGAAATTTAACCTCCCACAGATATATTTTTTTGATATCGCCGTTTTGGCTGAGTAGGCAACTATTAAGTAAATGGCACAGACAAATTATTGTCTGTGGTAAAATGGCAATGACAATTACAAAAATATATATTTATCTCCCTTTCTAAGATAGGTAGGTACATGCACTCTCATAAAGTTATGTTATTTTTTACAAGCCCACAAATACCTACCTAAAAATTTGATTTAAATATATAAAATTCAGGTTAATTTGTTTTATTTAAAAAGGGAAGAGGTAATATTGAATTGCATACCTATGATGAGCTACATTTAAAAAGTCATTCACCATTGTGATTGTTCTGTTATATGATATAATTGTTTATTATATGCATATTTTTAAAAAAGCAAACTAAGCTGTATGGGCAACTTGATGAGAAGTAATTTTTGAATATACCATGTAATTTGTGATTTTTAAGTGCACTCAAAACTTATTTCTAAGCTACTAATCTAAAGTCACTAAATATTCTAAAGTACCGCAACCTTATGTTCCAATGAGTTAGAGAGAGAAAGCTAATTTTAACCCCAAAATGGCGGAAAAATGACATCTGTGTTTGACATACGATGAAAATTAGTATTTTACTCTTAGACCATTGGTCTAAAATTTTACTATTACTAAGTTTGACGTTTGACACTTGGTTTGAAACGCGGCAATTTGAAAAACATCATAAACTTGTAGTTTTCCCATAGACAGGCTCGTCTTCTTATTCTTACACACTACTTGCTGTATTTTTTAGTTATCCTTTTCTGTGATTTAAATAACGATTCTAAATGAAGTATTAACACGACAAAATAAAATGTCAATTTTAAAAACGTATGTTAGGTTCGTGTGGCAAAGTTCCAAACTTTTTATCTTTCAATTAAACTGTACCTTTTAATAACAATGACAACTAATTTTTAAGAAATATATTGATAAGTATCTAATGTGAGTTTAGTTTTTAAGAAACACTTCATAAAGTCGTTATATTTTCGAGCGACTAGGTCTTCAATATTTGAAATTGCCGCCAAAATTTTAACCCCAAAATGGCGAACGTTGCGGTACTTTAGAATATTTAGTGACTTTAACTAATCTAAATGACAGCGACATCTCATTACGATAATTATACTAAAACGGCATGACAAAAATTTAATACACGGTGGCGGGTCTGGTTAGTTGTCTGTGACCACAGCCACAACCACAGGGATACCTATGTATACAGAGTAAGTCATCACTGTCATCAGTTGTGTTCTCTGAACGCGCCTAACGTTTTACAGAACAAATACATCATTTGGTTTTTCCATGGTATTTCCTCTGTGGTTTTATATCATAAAATTCGCAAATTGTGAATTCATTAAATCTATAATGAATTTTTCTTTCCTCTTCTTGTGCTTAATTTCTCAATAAAATTATGTAATGGCGGGTAAGTTACCACATATATTATACATGTAACTTCTTTTTAAAATTTATATCATTAAGCATCAGTGAAATACCTGGGAACTAGTATTGATGACCTATACAGACCAAAGGGCCCATGGAATTACGATGTACCACCAATAATAGCGTCACGTTATCATAGTGTACTTTACCAGTTACCTGCTACATTAAAATCGCCACCTAAACCCCACATCAGTGCACAAAATCATCATTGGGATAATGAACATGTACGAATGCCGTATTCGCCGAAGAATCTATTTCCCGTTAAAAATGTACGTATAAAATGAAACATACTGAAGCTTAACAATTTTTTTATTAGGATAACGGTAGCGAAATTAAACCTCGATGGGAAATCATTCAAGAAGTATTATTACAACCTATAACGTCCAGTAAACACTTTGAAATGGTACTCAATGAATATAATAAGTCTTTACCTAAATTTCCTGCTCTGCATTACTTTTTTGAAGAAGTAACCTTCTTTAATTATCGCTATTAGAAGTTAATATTTACAAGGTTTTAGAGAATGAAGAAAGCGAGGAGTTTTTTGATAGCCTATTGCCGAGAATAATACGGTTAGCTTTACGATTACCAGAAATTTTACCCGGCAATTTACCCCTTTTAAAAAAAGGTTCTTGTAAATCGATTAGTTTAAGTCAACTTCAAATAGCGTCTCTATTAGCTAATGCATTTCTGTGCACGTTTCCGTGGTGTAAAGATGTAACGGAGATTTATCCGGGAGTCAATTTTTCGGGGTAAGTTTATTAAAACGAATTTTGTTCCTTTAACGTATTATACCTTAGGTTATTCTCATCGCACTTTCGGTCTGATTATAATGATGTTGTAATAGAAAAGCTTAAATGTATTTGTCATTACTTTAGAAGAGTATTAACTGTCGGTAAAATGTTTTATAATTTTATCAATCATTAAATTGTTATTATGTTTTTAGAGCCGGTGGGAATTGTTACTTTTGAAAGAAAGTATTTTCCCAGATCACATTTACCTAGATGGGATCGACTAGAGAATACTTTAGGTAATACTAGAATACATATTTCGAGCAGCGGTGTTATCGAGGATGATGGTAATGGATTATTACAGGTAGATTTTGCAAATAAGTAAGAAAATATATACAGAATAACGAAATATAACATTAATTATATATTATTAGAAGTATAGGTGGAGGTGTATTAAGTTTTGGATGTGTTCAAGAGGAGATTCGATTTATTATTTGTCCAGAGCTCATAGTGAGCCGTTTGTTTACTGAGCAACTTGGTGCGACTGAAGCTTTAATTATAATAGGTAAAATTAAAGATGATTAATCTACAATAACTTGATACTCATGTTCGGCAGGATATATAAAACCTTGTAAAGGGGTGTTAACATTCAACTCTAGAAACATCAAGTGACACCTTCATTTTAAAATGTTGCTCTATTTTGTAGTTTCTTAGTATTTCTTGCGTTATAGGGTCTCAATTAATTTTTAATTTTAGGTGCCGAACGATATAGCAAATATACCGGATATGGGGAGACATTTACATGGGCCGGTAATTACAATGATACTACGCCGTACGATAACTTTGGTCGTAGACGTACTTCAATTGTTGCAATTGATGCATTATATTTTGGAAACCCTCAGGAGCAGTACAGTTCCTCGTGCATCCTTAGAGAGATTAATAAAGCATATGTCGGGTTCCATTCAAGACTCGATACTCAATTACCTGCTGTTGCTACCGGAAACTGGGGGTGCGGAGCATTTCGTGGAGATCCAAGCTTAAAATTACTTCTTCAACTGATGGCTTGCAATGCATCACGTAGAGATGTTGTTTATTTTACATTTGGAGATGTTGAATTAGGTAACAATCTCTATGAAATGTACCTTTTTCTTACAACAAACGACGTATCCATTGGTATGGGTGTCGCTTTCTGTTTTTGTTTTTGTGTCAATTTTTTATTATAGCCCAGCTATGGAGATACTTGTGCCGTTTTGAGCAAACCAATTTAAAACCAAAGCATTTATTTGCGTATATCCAACAAGCACACTTCGATAGTAAAAATCAGCGCTCCTTAAAAGATTATTTTTGCTTCCGTAAGAAACAGTCCGATATGTCCACGTCTAATGCTAATAATGTATTGAATAAAAATCCATCGACGTCTACCAAAATTGAGGACGATAAACTGGATTCTAGCGGTATCGACGAAATTATTATCCCATCTTCTCAAACTGATAGTGACGTTGATGTCATTGAATCTTCACAACCTGACCATATACAAGTAACATTACCTACATTTTCAAAGAATGCAGGAAAAAAAGTTATTGAAAATAAAATAGGGAACGACGTCGACGATGTAATTCGTTTAATTGATGCGATTGACGGTACAGTTCCACGTATCGATAGAATTGACAGTAAGAAAAAAGAGAATATGTCATTATTATCTGCGCTAAGCAAATTAACAGAAAGTGATCCGTTGTCAAGTGATGCGGAATTAAAACAAATCAAAACTGAAGAAGTAGAGAAAATGGAAATCGATCATGATGATGGCACCAGCATTAAATCAAAGCGAAAAATTACAGATTATTTTACTAAAATTGATAAAGGCTGAGGCCTCCTGTTAATCAATTTATATATCATTCTTGGTAGGTTTCTATTAATCGATATATAATTTTTTTTGTAATAGTTTTGTATCAGAGTCAACATTGTGATGATTTGTTTAATCAGCATTTAATATATGTACATTAATTAATAAAGTGTTTGTTAACTTTATTGTTATGCACATTATGGAACTTTATAATAATTAAAACATGTAAATAATCATCTAATCCACTATTAAATAATTATTTTAATACCTAATGCACATTTTGAAGTGTAATTGATTATTTGCATTCTGTTGCTCAAGATGTAGTGTGGAAGTAGTCTAATTAAACATATATTCATGGCAATCCTAAAAGCGTTGCACGTGACATATGACGTAAAAACAGTACCAATGTAATACTAATTTGTAGGATTGTCATTAAAGGTAATATTCTAGAGTAAAATAATTCTACAAGTTGGCAGCATCATAAATAAAGGTACAATGTTGCAACCAAGACATCTGTCATTTATTGTCTTCCATTTCGTATGTTATTCTATTTCGTTTTAATCCATATGACAATACTGGACATGTATATCATACTGGTGACGTGCAACGCTTTTTGCTTTGCCAAAACTTTAGTTATTAAGTCTGTCTGTAATTGTCAAATGGTTTTGAATAACAGCATTTGGAACATACCATGGGTTGTCAGTAATGATTTGTAGTATTTTGTTTTGAAGTATTTCTAACTGTTACTGTTGTACCTTATATGAGCTTCAAGATACTTTTACATAGTAATAGTCTATTCTCCAGATTTAACTTGGATTGTTTGTCGATAAGCCAATAGAGTTGATAAGGTTTAATGCCAAGTTGTCTCACGAGACGGTTAGTTAAGAAAAGAGGGTGGATAAGATTTCTTTCTTCAATGTAAGTGTTACTTGTACTACTTTATCCTAATTTGCTTTGACTTTATATTTTTTAACCATGTTTGGGTTTTGTAGATTTCTGGAATGTCCGTATCGTCAATGATGTGGTGATTGTAGTTGTGGATGTCTGTGAGAAGGTCTGCATTATACAGTTGTGATGTAACAGACACGAGGCCACTAAATCGACAGAATTTTGTTCCTTAATAAGATGATTTAAATGTTGTATCGAATCCAGGGTCCTCCACATGTTTAATATCTTTTACTGTATCATACATACAGGAAATTCAGTCTACACTTAAGAGTTGAGATCAATAAGTGTAGTTCTTCTACCGCTTGCAATGCAACCACTTCCTTCTGGGTCTGCATCTCTGTCTCTTTATCTTCCGGTAGTAGTAGTATCAGTACTCTTTGGAATTCTATTTCGCTTCATTCTTTCCATGTGGTCCAACCATCTGACTCTTTGGCCCCTAATTCTTTGTACTATTGTGGGATTTCCTTGTTTGTTCATGGTTCCCAGTTTTCTTCCTTATCCTTAATTCCCCCAAAAACACTTTTCAACATCTTCCTCTCCCAGGCTTTCAGTTTCTTAACCTCTTGGCTTGTTCATTATCCACTACTGTTCTATACAGCTGTATATCTTAGCTGCGACGAGACGTTTTTAGATTTCAGCAGGTTCCTCACTGCTCCGATTGCTTTACTTCATTTTCCTTTCTATTTCTGCATTTTCTTCGTTTTGTTAGTTATTGTTACCCTTAGATATTGGAATTGGCTAACTTCCTTAAAAAGATACGTTCTCTCTTCTGCCGTGATAATGACTCGTAAATGATTCCCCTTCTTTACGTCGTGGCCCCTTACATTTCCGCAGGAAAAATACCACTTGTTTGCTAATTAAGTAATTTTCTATCTCTAATAATATTAAAGGTAGTAATAGTGTGGACTAACTTTGAATAGACTGTATATTGAAGTAAATTTCTCTGGAAACCTCAAGTGTATACCTTATATTCTTTATTCCTATTTAATTAAATTGCACCAGATATTATTTAAGTATAGTTGGGCCAATGGATCTTTACCGATGTATGTTCACATACAACGACGTGCGTATCTGTCATTCGCCTACTTCATTACTAAAAACAAACAAGGACAAACTGACTGAGATTTGCAGTTTGTCTTTGTTTATTTTTAGTAATAAAGTAGTCGAATGACAGATACGCACGTCGTTGTATGTGAACATATAGATCGGTAAAGATCCATTGGCCCAACTATAGATAACTTTATTAAGCATCTCATTATTTATCAGGAGGTGCCTTTGATTGCATCTCTATAACAGCAGCATCATTGTAAATATTGTTAATGATTATTTTTTGATTGTTCATAACATTTAATGATTTGCCTTTACTTATAGAAATTTATTAGGCTACAGATTGCGAACACATATTTGATGCTCATTCATATTTATTTTATCTCATTTCATTGAACATTAAACAATAATGATAAATCCTCGTCAACTATGTCATCATTCATCAATATATTTCGTCGAATTACTTTTGGAACTGTGTTTTGCATTTGTTTATCAGAAAAATTATGCATCTCCTCTTCGGGATGTTTTTCTGTATTAAAGTGTATATATTGCAAAAAGGTATATAAACGATCAGCTTTCAATTTTGTCTCTGAAAACCAACATAGATATTTCCATAGCTGACCTAAAAATGAGATTGAAAAAATCTGTTAGTGATGTAGGTAGTTAATTATGTACCGATTGTAATATCGTTTCGGACAAGAAAGTCAATCATCTCTTGCAAATTTTTGCAGAGTTGATCATCATTAAAGGTGAAATAAACGATATCTCTATTGCAAAGTCCACAAGCCATAATTTGTAATAGAGACTTTAATTTGGGATCACCTTTGTAAGCACCACATCCCCAATTTCCTGTTGCAATGGGTGGTGGTTGTTTTAATTTACAATAAAAACCAGCATATGCCTGGAAAAACATGATTTGAACACCAACGAACAGTAAATAGGATATACCTTATTTAGTTCTCGCAACATATTATTTGCTTTATATTGTTCTGTCGATTTTGTAAAACGTATAGCATCAATTGCTACGATACTCGTACGTCTACGACCATATTTATCAAATGGCGTTGTATCTTGATAATTCCCTTTCCAAGTATAAGTGTCACCATAACCACTATAATCGCTAAAACATTCCACTCCTTTAAAAAAAATAATGAAATCATTCAATTTTATTATACTATACAGACCAGTTATAATTAATGCCTCAGTTGGTCCCAACTGTTCAGTAAATAATCGACTTACGATAAGTTCTGGACTAATTATGAACCGAATTTCTTCTTGAACGCACCCATACCCCAATACGCCGCCACCAACATTTCTGCAATAACATAGAGGTATTTAAGTGAGTTTTGATATGGGACACTTACTTATTAGCAAAATCTACTTGGAGGAAACCGTCTGAATTATTTTCTATAAGACCGTTACTAACAACACAAATTTTTGTATCTTTGATACAGTGAGTAGAGTTATGCCATGATGGAAGGTCATTAGAGAAGTATTGCCTTTCAAAAGTAATCGCACCAACAGGCTCTAAGAAAGTTGAAAAGATATAATTAATCGTGTACTAATTATTTATCACATCACATTACATACCTTTATAAGTAATCCTTTCAAAGTAATGACAAAGTGTTCTTATTTTTTCAAGTACACACTTTTCACGTTTCGGTCTGGCATGTGAATTAAATAATCTAAAATGGAATTTGTCTTATACAATGGTAGAGTAAGGAAGAAACATTGATAAACTATACAGTGTGTCCCCAATTCCATGCACAACATTGGCATTTCCGTTATTATTGCAAATACAGTAAGTAGAAGTTGAGCACAATTTAGCATTGATTTCAGAGATATAGGTACTGTACTATAGTAGTTTCAAAATCTCGTGGCGTTCGAGATGTAACTTAAAATACAACTACGAAATACATCACAACATTACACATTTATTTTACATGGATGATCTTAAATTATATGTTTGAAATCAACAATATAGTTTGTAGTAAAAGCTTTACGAGGATACCAATTACATTTAAAAAATGTTAACGTTGACTTACTTATCAAAATTAATTCCTGGGCATGTACCTGCTCCCCAGTAAGTGCATAAAAAAGCATTTGCCAATAATGACGACACTTGCAACTGACTAACACTCACAGACCTACAAGAATTTTGCTTTAAAATAGGTATATTTGTCGATACCAACTCTGGTAATCTTAAAGCCAATTTAATTATTTTCGGAAGAAGATTATTAAAGAAGTTGTTTCGTTCACCTTCATCTACAACCTTGTGAAAACAGTATTAATATAGGTACCTACCTAATTAAAAACTTTGCCAATTTATTTACCTGAAAGAAGTAATGAAGAGCGGTAAATTCCCGCACCCTCTTATTATATCTTTTGATGGCAAGTTCCAGTTCTTGACTCGATTGTATAGGATGTGATAAAGATTCTACAATCGAATTCCAATATTTGTTACCTACCTGAAATAAATTTTGTATTTTTTTTGAGGTTATTTTCAGGAACTCACTTCTTTGTTTATTACACAGTAAGGCAGTTGTACAATATCATCTTCATTACCATCCGAACTGTTATACTGAATGGGTTCTGGTGGATAATTACACGATACTGGTAACTTATATAAAAAAGTATGATAAGGTAAATCTTCATTATTAAATACTTCAAATTCCCATGGAGCATGATTGGAATATAAGTTTTCCATAATCTTATTATATACCTTAAACTGTACTGCAAATGCACAGAAATGTGATGATAATGATTAATTGTTTAAGTTATACACCTAGGAAACTGATGAGTAACAATAGATAATATACATTATAAGCTTTATTATTTAACATTGTGAAATATTATTTAATTGTAATTAATTGCAGATATTCAATGGTGCCAGCCTCCTTTTGTAACACAAAAAGTTGTGTGAAAATTTTAAATGGTACCTACCTACTTATTATGCACACGAGCACACATGAAAAAATTGTTCCATTTATATAATGTCAGCAGAGAGCACCAATTAGTCGATTCAAACGTTTTTTTGTTTCTTTTCCACCTAAGAAATGATACCTATAAGGGCATTTTTTTTTCAAAAAGATAAGTTCAAAACCATACATCAAATCAAAATGATATTGATAGATATTGCACACAGCGTGTTTTATAATATGATTGATCGTTAGTAGCAGCTGATGTAGCTACTAACAATCATCCGACGTTAAAGGAATTGAATACATGCCTGGCGGAGTCTAGCACAATATTGCATTGTAGGTAAATGATCGTTTGAACATAGATAGCTGTACGATGAGTATAGGTATGTTAATAGTGTCTTTATTGCATATGTTGACTCCATAAAGACTAGCACGATTAGGAAATTTTGAGTACAAGGGGTGTAAATTATATTCTTCCGCCCTAATCACTAAATATTTATTTTGCATTAATACCTCCTTTTCATTAATTAATTTTTAAAGCCATTTACCACACTGACTTCTTTTGTTTATTTGTGCTTCTCGCACCCTGTACTTTAAAAATAACTTTCCAAATGCAGTAATATAGCAATATAGTTGATTTGTGTAGGCACACCTGTATAATATAAAAATATGCTCAAAAAATGCTACTTGGCATAAAAACGCATCTGGATATTATCGCCTGTAGGGGTTAATCCAGAGTTACCTGATACGCTTGCGTTAGTAGAGTAAACTGGTTGTGCGCATGTTAGCAAATAATTTATAATAGTTAGTATCAAGACTATTCAAGGTTTCTCATTTACCTTGTACTTTTACATTTTGGATTTTGCTTCAGTTCTCAGCTCAAACTCGTTGAGTTATGTTGTATCGAATCCTGGATCGCATGTTTAATGTATTTTGCTATATCATGTATGAAAAATTCAGTATGTATATGGTTGAGACAAATAAAGTATAGTTTGCGAATAAATCTAAAATCGAGGGTAAAATTGTATTGATGAAAAAAAGGTGGCTATTTAAACATATTCCGTCAGGAGAAGGTGACATCAACCAATGGTATAACAGATTTTCATAATGGAGAAAGTGGCCATCTTATGTCACGGTTAAAATTGTTGGAGTCTTTAAAGATCTCAATACCCTCGCGGTTTTTTTGGTAGAGGAAGGAGTAATGGGATAGTAGGATGTCTACCATCCTCGTTTTAAAAGTCCCTTCAATCCGGCTACTATAATTACTTCCATATTCGTATTCGTAATTCTTCTGGGGAGCTGCTCGTAGTTATTTCTCGCGACTACAGCGCCTTGAAGACTTTATTTTTCGGACAACCCTCGTATATTATATATTCAGTTTGTTTGGTAAGGAAAGGGGATGTGTCTGTTTTTATTTCTTCTTAGGTTTTGTAGTGCTTCCTAGAGCATGCTCTACTCTTGACCTTTTTATATTTTTTCAAAAATTAATTTTTATATTTAAAATTTGAACATGAATGGTGGTGCCATCTAATGACGGAGAGATGAAGTTCCATTAGTGAAGTGAATATGGAAGAAACCGTACAGAAAAATTAAAACGATATAGAGTATAAAAACAAATGTCACAAAATACAAATGGATCACAAATGTTTCGTCTACGTAAAGTAATAGAACACTTAATAGTCATGGGCTCCTTTGACAGAGCGCAAAAATTGTAAAAGATGGGCGTATTTAGTGTACAATGAAAGTATATAAAGGCTAATCGTTATTTAGGTAAAGTAATCTATATTTTCTTAGAATTTTATTTTATTCGTCTTAACATTTAACACAAAATCAATGATCATGCCTGCGTTTCAGTGGCGTAACATTTATTATGATTATTTTATATTATTTTCGTTAATATTTAGTGTCACTGATTAAGGAAAAGTGATAAGTACGTTTCTTACTAACATTTACGTCATTTTTGTTTATAAACAAAAGTTATAAAAACGCCTACTTAATTATCCTTAATTAATTACAGGTGCTGTGAAGCCCTAAAAAAATGAATATAATGAGGAAGTTACGAGGTGGAGGTCCCAATGTGGGTATCTCTTCGACCTCTAATTCGGATATTACGGAAGGACCTCCTGGATCACCACATACTCAACTCGGATTAATGCATCTCAAGAAGTTGTTCTCCGAATACACACATCCACCACATCCATTAACTGATGCGGAGAAAGACGATAAACTTTATAACATGCTACCCTTATTTTGTAAGGTAAGATTGTGTTGTTTTTGTCCAACTGAGCAATGGGCCTTTTAAAATTAGGTCAAGTATTAGAAACAAATTTGAACACTCTTATTACAATGTTTTACGGAAGGTGTATAAGATACTTAGTTATTCCGTTTTTTTTGCATAATTTTCATTATGAAATGTTCCTTATCTTCTTCCATACATAAGCTGAGCTATTAACCAATCAAGTCATGTAATTGTGTTTCAATTATTGGCCTTGTTGGCATTCAGAAACAAGTAGTGTTACGCAAAATGCTTATGGGAGAATCATGTGGTCTCACACTATAGAATTAATTTAATTACAACAGTCTCATGATAACTATTATTGGTTTGATATAAATAAAGATGTTCATGTGAACATGGATGGCTGTAGACATTTTTTAATTGAGTTGTAATCATGGGAATGAATTTTGAGAGAATGATCCCATTTCAAATAACTTACTACCGCCTTTAATTAAAACCTTGCTTAACTGTTTTTCGAAAGCGAACAAAATTAAATATCTTGGATGTGTATCTAGTATTTGCCAGTTTGGGAACATTAAATATTTTTGGCTCAAACAACCACATAACAACACATCAATGCGATAACAATTTATTCGTGTAAATAGAGGTCTCAAAATCGAGAGCAAACTACCTACAGAATTATACA